>CM062807.1:390497724-391097724 GCA_031772625.1 Pinus tabuliformis
TCAGAATTGTCGTTGGGCTTCCATAATGTTTTTCCAACTAGGCTTCCAGGATGAGTAACTCAACCCACCAAGGGCTTCCAGAGCATTTGTTCAACCAAGGATTCCAACACTAGTAACTCAACCCGACATTTTATAGGGCTTCCAAAATGTTTGTCCAACCAGGGATTCCAAGAACTAATAACTCAACCCAAGCTAAGGAAACATGAGAATCAACCAAAACAAGCAAGGAAATAAAACCACAACACCATGGCTATGCAGGAAATGGCAAGGTTAGGCAATCCATTGTAAATCCAGGAAACCCTCCATGCCAGTGACAGATCATGACCAACAATCCACATGTATATGCCATGCGTACCAAAACTAGTGAGGAAAACATACATGAAACTCGATACCTGTAAACAAAATCCGTTGTAGATGATGATCCTGATGTCCTCTTATGCTTTCCTACTCTTCCTTTTCCTTTTTTCTACAAAAATCCAAGTATGCCACACCCTCCAAGAGTGCTCCAATAAAACTCTAAGTATCCAAGAGTATGAGAGATAGAGAGAGTAGAGAGAGGGCTCCAAAATTGAACTGGCAAAAGTTACCAACTGGTCCTCAAAAGCCTTTTTATGAATGAGGCCTCTATTTTCTTCATTTTCCATTATTTTCCTTTAACTTCCTCCTCACATGCAACTTATGACCTTTCACCTCCCGTTTCTCCTAATTTCCATTATTTTCACAAATGAGTGTGCCAAAAATTCCATTTTTCCTTTCCAAAGCATTAGCACTAACTCGCTTCTTTGTACCTATAGCCAACTACACTAACCAAAATTCTGCATGCAATTCCTTACTCAAACCACACTTATCCACCAAGTCAGGACTAACATAGCTATAATTAGATCCAGGGTCAATCAAAATAGAAATAACTTGACCACAAATCTTACCATCCATCTCAATAATGGATGCTCAATGGTCTACATGTTTGTTGTCCAGTGCTACAAAGATATTAGGAATGCTCTAACCAACATCCCCAGTAGCCTGTGCATCTTGTGAACTATATATATGAGGCCTACCACCTTGATTCTACGGATAATCTCTCCTGCGATGATCTTTGCCACAAGTCCAACACTCTATAGGCTTCCAACTTGCATCCTTATTCTATTCTTTTGATCGAAATCCCTGTCCTTTATCTGATCCATTGAACTTATTAGATAGCACTACATTCTCTTTATTACCTGTACCCTGAGGTCTTGCTCGCTTTCTATCCCATTTTCCTCTGTTCTTTGCATTACCTTTCCATTTTGGCTTAGTCTCAAATTTGCACTTCAATTGCTCATAGAAATGCCTTGGATTTCGGATGGTTTCCTCCAATGACTAAGGCTCATTGAAATCAATCATGTCTTTGAATACAATCAATAATCCACTAATGAACCTCTGAATCTTGGCTTTCTCCTCCATGAGATAAGGCACGTACCTTAGTAACTCCAAGAACCTGCTAATGTACTCCTCATCTGTCGTCGATCCCATCTTTAGCTCATAGAATTATTTTTCCTTGTCATCAAAGTATCTCTCTAATAGATACTTCTTCTTGAATAATCACTCAAACTCACTTCAAGTCAAGTCTTCCTAAGGAATACATCTGACATTCTTCACATCTTCCCACCAAATGTATGCCTTAGCTTTTAGACTAAATGTCGCTACTCTGGCTTTCATGTTCTCTGAATAGTCATGTAACCTTAAGAACATCCTCATGCCAAGCAACCATGCCTCTACATGCTATGGTTTCTTCATCTCTCCATCAAGATTATGTGGTTTTTATTTCTTAAACTCATCTAACAAGTATCCCCTATCACTCCTCTTGTAAGGATGATAACGATGATGATTATAGTGCCTATCTGAATTAGAAATAGAATAATACCTTTTTTTATCCCCTCTCCTATCTGGAGTGTCCAAAAATCTTCCATCTCTAACCGTTTCATATCTATCTGAATTATGACCACCATGCAGCCTACTACCATATGCCCCATTAGTTTTGTCCTCCTGCTCATAGTTGATCTGACATGGTCCCTGTTGCTGCAAATCTGACAAAATTTGAAGTATCACTACATTTACCTCTGCTTTTTTCTCCTATGCCTGTATGATTCTGTCATTATTTGCCTTATAACTCCTTATTTATTCCTTTAAGCTTCTCAATATATCTGCCAAATCAGAAGAGTTCCCAACACCATATTTCTCATCTGATTTACATGGAGAGTCCTTGTAGCCTACCATATTTCTATCCATTTGGTATTTCTTCCTACAAGGTATATCATGTCAGCTAAACCAAATCACAATAAACCAACGTACCTTAGTATAGCTCAGGGAGGATGCTTTACCTACGAGATCAACAAATCATCATGATACATGTATAACATAATCATGACAACATATATAACCATAACACACAAGCATATAACCATGCAACAATCATTCTAGATTGGGTCAAATCATCAATGCATGACCTTATCAGAAACACATACCACAACCTCATGCATGAAAACAAACATTACATCACTATACACTCGACCACATGCAAACCTTACCATGCATAAGAAATGGGTAATCAACCACACTCACTCATAAAAACATATAATCAATCATAAATGAACAATACTTGAAACCAAACTTATAAGAATGGTACATGTAATCAAGAATACAAAAATGATACATGTAAGTGACATATAATGACATGTAACCAATCATACAAACATGACAATGCACTCCAAAATAACAACATCGACTTCCACATGGCGACATCAATACAACCATGATCAACACCATGCAAATGTAACAAGCACATGGAAAGCAAGCATAAGAGACACACATGCTATCGACATGAATGCATGAACAACACACATAACCCATCCAATCTAAGGGGTGAAACACACTCTGGTTCCACTCTGTAACACCCTCTTCCCACATCTACCCAAGAAACCAACCAACCAGGGAAAACATGCGACAAGAGGCCATTATGATATCATTCAAACTCCTAAATCACATTAAGGAAGTGGCACTGACAGAAACACACCATAAAAACCTTCAACATCAACATTAGGACCCTTAGGAACCAACCCAAATTTTCTGCCAACTAGCCCCTAGGTATTTGGACGACTTGATCCTTGGACACTCCCATGCTATAGGCTGCCAACGTTGAGGAGGCTTTGGACGCTCTCATGACAAGGAATGCTAGTGTCTAGGGACTATTTTTATTAGTGTTGTGTCAGCGTCCTTGGGATTTGAGCTTCTTTTTCAGGCCCAGAGCCCATATCACTACTTAAAATTGAATGACACCTTCAAAATAGTAAGATAATAAGGAAATGAAAGTATGAATTCAATTATTTGAATAAGACTTTGACTAGACCGCTACTAACCATGACAGACATTTCATCAAACATCTCAAGAATATGTAATCTACAAGTGTGATTAATATATCTGAGCATAGGGGTCTCATGCTTAGTTGGAAATCACTAAGAGACATTGATGCCTCAACACATTAGCTGTCATTTCATCCATTAGTTCATAGATACATTGTTCATTCATTTACAAATAAAAACATGATGAGAGCCATACATAACCACTGTCATAAAACACATACATAACCAACATAATAGCAGTAGAAATACTAATGAAATCACTACCATATGATCCACATATAAACCAATATAATAGTCATAGAAATACAAGGAGAAATAACCTCATCTTGATGATGCAAAATTCAAACCCATGATGGGATTTCCACGTTCCACCCAACCATAGAATGGCTGAACCAAATCTCTCTTCAGTCATTCACCCCCATTCTATATTCGAAGCATGCATGTGGGATCTCATAGAACACATCAATCCAAATCCATCCAAGGATTCTAGAGGCCATCCACTTCAACCCATCAAATAGTGATTACACCTCACGTTCAAACATCACAAAACCATCATCAGATTGGTCTCTATCTAAGCTTTATAGGGCTTCCAGAGCATTTGTTCCAACCAAGGCTTCTAGGACTAGTAACTCAACCCACAACCATCGCTGAGCTTCCAAATAATTTGTCCAACCAGGGCTTCCAGGACTAGTAAATCGACCCACCAAGGGTTTCCTGAGAGTTTGTCTAGCCAAGGCTTCCAGGAGTAGTAACTCAACCCAAGATGTTACAGGGTTTCTAGAGCATTTGTCTGACCAAGGCTTCTAGGAACTAATAACTCAACCCAAGCTAAGGAAACATGAAAATCAACCAAAACAAATAAGGAAATAAAACCACAACACTATGACTATCCAGGAAATGGCAAGGCTAGGAAATTGATTGCAAATCCTAGCAATCCTCCATGCCAGTGACAAAACATGACCAATAATCCACATGCATATTCCATGCATGCCAACACTAATGAGGAAAACATAATGTAACTCAGTACCTTCAAGAAAATTCGTTTTAGTTTCTAATCCCGATATCCTCTTGCGCTTTCCTTCTCTTCCTTTGCCTTCTTGCTCCAAAAATCCAAGTATGCCACACCCTCCAAGAGTGCTCCAAGAAAAATCTAAATATCCAAGAGTATGAGAGAGAGAATAGAGAGAGAGCTCCAAAACTGAACTGACAAAAGGTTACCAACTGATCCTCATAAGACTTTTTATGAATGAGTCCTCTATTTTCTTCATTTTCCATTATTTTCCTTCAATATCCTCCTCACATGCAACCTGTGACCTTTCATCTCTCATTTCTCCTAATTTCCACTATTTTCATTAATAAATGTGCCAAAAATGCCATTTTACCTTTACAAAGCCTTAGCCATTGCGTTTGCCAATGTCCTTAGCCATTAATAACCAAATGAACACCCACACCAAGATGTCTTGCCCAACATTCAGCTTGGAATAAGTGTCCCATCAACTTTGGTTATAATTTTTCCTTTATTAACTTTTATTACAGGCAATTTTCATCAGGGTTGTTACAAAAATGTTGGTCATGTTATCAGATATTGTAAATTAGCTACTAATAGTCATATATATGCAAATTTTAGTCATCATTTGAAACAAATTAATGACCAAAGAAATATGACTAAATTTCGGTTGTGTTATAAGATACTGTAAATTAGCTACTAATAGTTGTATATATGCAAAATTTAGTCGTTATTTGTAATCACAAATTTATCATTTATGATAATCATAGATCTTTTTTTGGTAGTTTCATATTCATTATATAAACGATTGATTTAGTATTTTATATTCATGTCATTTAATTTCATTAATAATCATTTTAAATGACTAATTTAGTTGTATATTCATTTTATTTGTGTTCATCATTAATCAATATAAACTACTAATTTAATAGTTTTAGATTGATTTTATGTGTTCATTATCAATAAATATATATTAATTAGCATGGTTTTGTGACTAAATTAAAAAATGCAATACAATGTTCATTTAATATGAAAACACAAAGTTTCATATGTTAATTACATTTACTAAATAATATCAAGTAAAACTATAAATAATCTCAACCCCAAATTATATTATATGAAATTTCAAGTATTACAATATGAGTTTCCAACTTAATATTGGTTGGACTACAATTTACACATGAAATATTGTTCATCACTTCAAAACATTATCATTGTGTTGCCAAATCATTACAGGTGAATTCACCAACTCTAAAGACTTGACCATAAGTCTATATGTGTGTGTCTCATGTGGGATATTGGCTTTAAGCGTATCACTAGGCTGGTTCTCTTCTCTTTCTTTCTGCATTTGTCACTCAAGTGTTATTGTTCTCCTCTTTCTTCAATTCTTTCTTCTTACCATCAATATTGAGTTCCTCTTCTGAAAACGAAAGAAGATACAATGGAGAGTATAAGACATAATAGACAATGAACACTAGGATATAAACTAAAGTAGACTATAAAGGATTTATATGACATATACCTCAACATCAGAAATGGAAATGCCATATTTCCCGAGAAAATCAAGAAACTCGAACAAGTTTTCTTTAGTTGGATGATAGTGGCCACTATTTGGCCAAATGACCTGTATAAACAAAAAAAATAAAATTTCACCATAGAAAAGAACACTTTAGTAACTTAGTATTCAACGTTTCGGAAAATTTTAGGCACAATCATGTCAACTAAGTTACATGTTAAAAAACTTAGGTTGTACATAACTCGTGAAATAAAATAATACGAGGTGTGATGTCTAATCCTTGTTGTTTTATTCTCAATAGCATTTCATTATCTAACGTGTCCTATGCTCAAATAACAACATGGAAGTAAACATTTCTAATAACCATGAAAATATTTTAACACAAAAAACTAAAAGGATTTCAATCAATACCATGTAATACTAATTTCATCTTCAAGCTTTGGATGTTGTTTAAATGGACATGATACCAAGTATTTTCAATTTCATAGTTAAAAGACAAAATAAAATCAAAGGAAACGTTCAAAATAAAATCAAGAATAAAGAGAGGATATCATGGAATGGACATTGCTATTATAAACAATATGTTTACCTTTCCAATGGTGTATGGAATTCCTATAACATTTTCTTTCCCAAAATAACCATGAGGTGAAAGAATCACAACATTAAAACCCATGGGAATCCCTAGTAGTAACATTTCCAAATTCGATGGATCACGTGCCTAAAGAATATCCAACAACAAATGAATCGCATCCAATAAATGTTATGCATTGTCTCCCCATCCTTTTTCCAATCCCATTTCCTGTAACCTTATTTGTTTTTATCTTTCATATCTATAAAATTTGAATCTAATTTTTTTCAATAACATATCAATTCATATTTAAATTCTTCTTGTCATGAGAAGGTATCAATCAAGTAGGACATCAGAAAAATCGACCTTAATGAGGTCCTCAAACAATTCCTACAATATCAATATTTTTCTTGCTATGATATCTTGGGTAGAAAAAAGAACATATCTACAAAAGAAAAAGGCATATATTACTTGTGTTCAAACTCATATATGGCGTGCTCTTAGGAAACTTTAAGATGTTCCTCTTCCTTTACCAAAGCAGACTGTAGCTTGGTTAAACTTTGTATACTTTCATTCAACATCAATTCTTGCAAGATAAATTTCACACATTATTCTTTCCCATTTCTCAACATGCTACAAATGATAAATTGAAAGTCACATAAAACCAAACATGGACCCTTTTCTAACCAAAACAAACAAGCAAGCAAACAATGTCTCTAATAAAACTTCACGCCTCAAAAATTACTCTGCCACGTGCTTAGGCTAAAGGTGAGATTATTTGAATCATATTTAGCTGATACTTAATGGGATATTTGTATGCTTATCGTGATCAATTTGGTGCTGAAAGAAATATATAAATCCAGGTCATTATCAGTGAAATTCATGTATAATTCATAAAAATAAAATTACAAGGTGGTGGTAAATCTAGAGACACAAGCATCTATTCATAGTGGTAAATGGGGGTGGACCCTATAAAACTTATGTGATTGGGTGACACTATCCATGAATGAATTATTGGTTGTATTAAACATTTGCATTTAACCCATTTATTTTAAATATTAAATTAGAGAAAACACAAGCAGGGTCCTAGGACATCCTTGGGCTTGACAAGAAATAAAGAGGCATTCACTGTATGATGATTTTCACTATAGAGTCAAAAAGTATCCTAGGGCTAACCCAACAACAAGACAACATAAAAAAAGCATGGAAAAATACTCATATAGGTTGTGTTCCAAGTATAAGATAAGATAAATCTATTTGTGTCCACCAAATGACCACAAAATTCTACCAAAGGAACAAAGATATTGTATCTAGTGTTAGTACAAAGTGTGTGTGCCAAGGAATTTACAGGTTGGATATTAACTTTCTAGAAAAACAGAGTATAAGATAAGCTATCATTACAAATATAAATGTTATAAACTGAAAAGCTCTAAAAATATCAGCATTGAGCAAGAGAAGAAAGGACAACAAGCCCTGTTAGAGCTTACAGTTGAGGATGAGTGAGGGGACCAAGAGGCAGACAAAACAAGATATATTAAGAAATGCATCATAGAACTAATATGAATTCTATATTTTTAGAAACTTCTAAACACATTATATTAAAGAAAAAATCATTGTAGTTGGCATTTTTCCAAACAAAAAGCCAGGAAACCAATCTGTAATAGAAATCAGACTTGTAGGAGTATGTCCCAGACAATTTCCTTTTTTATTAAATGAAAAGTTAAATTTTTAACATAGGAAGGAGAATTTATATGGAGCAAACATGGAAAATGACATATTGAAACTACATCTAATACCAAAATTTCATAATTACTATCATACACTAAGTTGACTTACCTCACATTGATGAGATACTACTGAATGCAGTGATTTATTAGTTGCAAATGTATAAAAGTCCCATATCAACAAATGGCGGTCATCTCCAACATATCAAAAAGGTACTTGTGCCTTAAATTCCATGCAACATCTTCCATGACACCCTCATGGACCTACATTGACATGAGGTCATAAAAAAATTCAACAAAGGTAATGAAAATGGCATTGTAAAGTTAAAAATACACATAAACAAAAAATCACCAAGAAATCCCATTAAATTTCTACAAAAAAAAGAATGATAGTAAACATTAAGAATAATCCTAGCATGTTTTAATGGTCACATTTGTAGGGTTGTGAGCTCAGTTATAACAATGCATTTACCATTTTTTATTTCATGCTACCATCATGTAAAATCGATGAAATTTAGGATGAAAATGGCTTTTGATACAACTTGAATAGCATGAAACATTAACAAACCTAAAGAAAATAAAATAGTGAAGCCTAAAAACCTGTGTGTGTTCAATTTCATATAGAATCCTTTGCTAATCTGCAACTAAAAAACAACAAAATATGAACCAATCCTATTATATGGGCAAATCATCCAACTCATGCACTGTATTCAAATGCCAACCTAATGATAATAAGAAGCCATTATGATGGGTGGATTTATTTGTAGTCAGACAAAAAGTTACTTTGAATAACATTTGTCAAAATAAATCACCTTATATATTTGTTGGCCCTCAAACACTTTGTTTTTGGCAGGTGCATTAATGTCCCAAAAATGTATTCGTGAGTCATCTGAACCACTTAGAAGATGGCCATGGTTAAAAGGGATCCACGATAAACCATAACATTTTGTATTATGACCCCTCAATATGAGATCAAGATTACAACCACCATCTTAAGGGGCTTTCAAGGATGCTTGTTTAGTCAAACACATAGACTTCTGCACTAACTACTTTTTTGGCAACAATGAAAGGATTATGTTGCATGTATCAGGCTCTATTGACCTCCCCATTGTAATTTATTTTTTGTATTATTTGTACTTGAAACAAAGAGCATCCATTGAGTAACCTGGCCTAAATGAAAAAAATTGCATATTTATAGCAATGTAATTATAACGTTTCAATGACATTGAACTGAACAAAATAGTTTCAACACAAACTATGAAAAATGTTTGTCCCAAACACATAATAAATCCCAAATTTGTGGACAACATTAAAGAATGTGATAAAATAGCAATTTTGGAAACCAAAAAATTACATTCAATCTTTTCCTTTCCAATAAACACAATGAAAAGTAATCAAAAGGTACAACAACAAACATTGTTCATCATAAGTGTGGTGAATTCTTACAATCATAAGAAAACGTTAAAAAAAAGAACATTTTTTTTACAAATATACATTAAAGTAGCAATCAACCCACATATTCATAGATGAAACATAAAGTGGGTTATAAATTTTTTTTATTTACATACTCAATACAATGTACATCACAACATTTACAAATGAACGTGTTGGTGGATTGCATATACATGGTCATGTTACTAAAACAAGTGGTTATTGAAAAAACATTAGACAAGAGGTTCCATCCTTCATAAAAATGATAAGGTCCTTCATGAGTGAGAGAAAAAGACAATTCCTCACATTTCTTGAAAGAATTCCCAACTTGGTTACAATTTCAAGATTCCAAACTTCTCAAGCATGGAGAAATTGTGTTCAGAGGTCTCCTAATGCAAAGAGAGAAAACCCCAAGACATGACCAATTCCAATCAAATTCCTTCAAGAAACTATAGAAATTTTTAGCCAGTTTGTTCAATACAATTCAAGAAACAAAAAAGGAATGTCAAGTGATTAGTGTGTGTTAGTGTTGTCATTAATCTCCAAGGTTTTGATCCCGTGGAACCTCATAACATTTTATAGACAACAAAGGTACATGTGACAAACATTAAATTTGTTCTTACTACCAATCATCACTGAAATCACGTAGGGGAAAATGAAGAACTTAAGAAACTAGTCCTAGGTATTGAAGTTTATGGTGAAGCAAAATATCATGTCAAAGGTTGTACTGTTGCATTAGAGAACAATGATGAATTATCTTTAGGTAGGATAGTGGCTATTAAGGCCTTGCACACACCATGTTCATGGACATGAGTATACGGTGAAGAATGTTCAATGCACAATGACTGTTGAACCAAAAAAATGAAAGGATCAATCAAAAACTTAACTAGCTTGATAAAAAACAGAAGGAGAATAGGCCCACTGTGCCATCAACCATTTAAAAGAAGAGATTTATTCCTCTACTTATCCATAGCCAAGACTCAAGAAGATTTCCTAGTTTAAAATTAATATACTGTGGGGCCTAATATGTAATAATATTTGGGTACATATGAAAGTTTTTAAAGTCACTCCATACCTTTGGGTACAAAGAAAAGATGAGCTTGATTAGGTTTGGGCTCAAGATGAGTCATATTTTTTTTTATTGTCATCGAGAATCAATCTGACTTCCTTAACATCAAGAGGAATTATGACAAATAATAAACCAAGGCTAGGTTAAAGCAACGAGTAATATTTAACAGCGGGTATACAGGTTTTGAAATTTCAATTTGGAATGAATAGCAAATGAACTCGGTTCCATGATATTGGAGTTTGAAAAACTCATTTGTTATGTCAAGAAACAATATATAGGCATGGTTAGCATGTTGGGCACGGGGCAAATGAAAATGGTGAGTTTATTGCAGCAGACCATGAAAAATCATCATTGATCCTATCTAGAAAATCTTTCTTAGATACTTCTACCTCAAAGGGAGTATTGAAAGATGCCGTTTCACTAGCAATATCTACACACTTGCCCTTCCCCTGCCTTCATGGCTTGTTATACATGGAGAATTCATAGTTTCATTATTTGCATCAAAAAAGACAGTCTAGAGTTGTCCAACTCTGCATAAAGTGTTGGTTTCAAATGGGGTATGTGTTCCTTTAGTTCCTAATGGAATAGAAACAATTTTTAAAAGTGAAGATTCTAAAGCACCAAACCTTTCCAGAGTTCCATCTTCTATAAGCATGCTTGTTGTTGACAACTCAGGTGTTTTTCCTTCCATATCTAAACTCACACTTGGTCAAGCTTTCTATCACTTTTTCCTTGGATACCAAAATGGAAACTTTGTATCTGCATATGAGTTAGGTCCAATGTTTCTTTATCCTGTCATAGTTGCCAAGGAGATTTCCTCTCATTTAACAAAAAATAATATTTCTTCCTTTGTATCGAATATAAATGCGAGGGAGAAGTATCTATCAGGGGAGGAAATCTTGAAATTAGTGGAAGAAACTCTTTTCGGGAATTTGTCATAAAGTAAAGGGAAGAATCCATTAAAAACTACAATGGATGGTTTCAAGTACAAGTACAAAAATTTCATGTCAGGAATGTTTCCTGATCTCCTAGAGGAAATTTTATTCTAATAATGTCTTGGACAATTGCTCTTAAATATTTTTCTTTTCATTCATTTGTTTTCTCTAATCTATGACCTCTGCAACACTAGCAAAATTTAGGATGCAAAAAACCAATTTAAATAAATGTTGAATAGGGTTTTGTTTCTAAGTTGTACTACTTATGGGGCATTCACTGGAAAGGTGGATGAGTGTGAAAGGGTTATTAAGGGAATGATAGCTAGCAATTATTGTAAAAAATGCTTACAAGTTTCTACAGTATATCATTGACCATCACTACTATGAGCAATACTTACCTAATGCTTTCTTTAGTGCCAACTACAAAATTTTGGAAAATACTTGCCTCCAATCCTATCACAATTAGTTTGGTGTTGTACAGATCATACAAAAAATAATTGCAAAGTTTCAAGTTTTTGATAATGTTTTTAGAATAGAGGGGATGAAAAGGGATCACTAAACATGGTTTCATATAATATTGGTAGCTTCTTATGTTATAGATCCTACCATCTTATGCTTTGATTGTGAACTACATATTTCCACTCACATTACATACTGAAAAATACAATGAAAACTATGTTGTCTCCACCATTAAAAAAATGCTTGTTGAGAAAAATTATTTTAAAATTAATCCATTCACTAAGAGACAACAATAGAGTTTGTTGATAAAGTGTTGGGTGCAAAGAAATAGAAGAACAAATCCTATTATGATTATTTCAGCACATTTTTTCCCAACAGATATAAAACAATCAGAAATAAAAGTACAATTGTGCTTAGGATATCTCACACAAGCATTTACAAAGAAATTAGATATCTAGGTTAAAAATAAATTTGGTACTCACCATTACAAATGAATAAAATAGAGTAACAATGACAACATGAAGGTTTTATCTAGATGCATTTCAGAGAATATAAAATTCTTGAATATGAAGGGCACTCACGATTCCTTTATGTCTATGGAAAATAGTATTCCAGAAAACGCAATTGGGGAATGCCTTAGTCCTATTCTTTTTATTCTCAACCAAACCAAAGGATGAACAACGTGTTCTTGAAAAGACTCAAACACCTCATAAAATCTTGAAACAAACTCAATTGATTCAAACCGGGAAATTCCTAGCCAAAATCAATCATGAAATTTCGTTTCACGAGAATCCAGTTAGAGTGACAAGAAAAGGGTGAATTTTTATAATCTGTGTTTTTTACTCTAGATCTAATAGCATGTGAATGCAATCTACTTTGTCTAAAAGAAAATTATTGGTAAAAATTATTTCCTAAACATCCATGTTGGTTTTGGGACAAAATTTGTATTGTGGTACATTGAAAAAATTTAACACATTATCCCTCATTTTCGACACAACATCACTTCTCTCCAATATCATCTTTTGAGATGCCTTGGCAAAAGCCTCAATTGATCCTAAACCTTGCATAAGATTTACAAAATATGCAATGCACAGAACTAGTTTTAAAGTAAATAATCTACCTAAAGAACAGAGGTGTTTCATAAGTTTGTTGGTCAATCAATAACATACATTGCAGAGATTAGGATTGATTCACTATATGGCCATTATGGGTATCAATCCCAATTAATTATGGTTGAAACTAGAATGAAAGTTTCAATGCTTCCAATGGATTTCTCTTCCCTCAGAACAATGTCAAGTAACAAAAAATAAGCAGAAAGTTCCATTCTAACCTATCAAATAGGAATGCTACAAATACAAGTATGTAGGTTACAAGTATACAATATGCAGGTTAGATTTTTCATTTTTCTCTTATACCAAAGCATTAGGTCCATAAAAAAACTTCTAACATGAGAGATTTCTTTGTTATCAAAGGAAAAAATGTGTTAAAAACTCTAACGTACATCCAACTCTTAGCAACAATGTCTGAGGGAATAAATGAAGAGTAGTAAGGGGATAACAAACTCCTCCCATCCATATTTTAAGAATGGTTGGCTTGAGAGTACTTACTTTTCCAATATCCTATCCCTGATAAATCTTCTTTTTGTGCTTTATTTATCCTTTATCTATCAAACATTCTAAATGCTTACCCTCACATAATTTCAATAATAACTTATTTTCAATAAAAGTGTCCCTCCTCTTTGGATTTTCATTGGGAAGCCCTATCCTATCATCACACCTACAATGACTATCAAGTCTCATTTGATATGGTATATAAAGTTCCTAACAAAGCTAATGGGGCCTTGATTCGCTAGTGAGATTGACGGATTGTTGAATTATCTACTACCTCTCCATTCTCATTGTGCTCTTCCTAGTTCAAATGGAATGCTCAAAAGAGATGCAACCAAATTGAAGCCCTGCATGAAAATTGTGGAATAGATAGTCCTAAGACCTGGAATATAAATCAATGGAAGTATCTGTTATTTAGTTCAGCGTCTTGGGGTGTGTTTTGGGAAGAAATTCTAATAGATAAAAATAAGCCAAAATATTGAATCCTAAGAGGGTTCCCTACCCATTAATAAGTAGTGCTTTGATTCTAGAAATAGAAATAAATGCAAGAGTGCAAGAGGAAGAATTAACCGAAAATGATTCTTGTTAAACCATAAAATAATGGTTATTTGTCTAACTCAACAATCATTTTTTATTGTAAAGTTGGTCCTTATAAACAATCCATTTTCAATATTCAAAGAAAACATTGAATGATGACAAAATATCGAAACAAATGTTTTTTTAACTTACCATGTCAAACTTTAAAGCAGTGACCCTACAGATAATCATTGACTGAATAATTTCTATCACAACATCCCCAACATTTGAGTTCATGATTACTATTTTTACTCTCCCCAATCCTTGAAACTCTACTCATAGGCATTCATTATAATTTGTTAGAAAGTGACATTAAACTTGTGTTCTAAACTTGTAAATGCAATTGAAAGTAGAGACTATAAATAATAACACAGGAGAACTATCAAATCTTCTAGGGTCCTTAAAGCCAATGACCACAAAGGGATGAGATGACCACCAAGAATATTGAACCTTAAAGAATCATTTTGCATTGAAGAAAAAAACCAAGTGACATGATGTGGAGGTGAAATCCTTAGGATAAATGTGAAAGTCACTCTCTTTTGTGAGATAAGACTAGGAAAAGCTATGAACAATGTACGGTTTATGGCACTTGTATAGTAACTAAAACTCTGTTTAGACAAAGAAATTTAAAAAGTGCAGGTCTATAGAATTCAATATTTGGAAAGATAAAAATTCTTACAAGTGAAATGTTTGTTTGTTGAGGAAAAAAAAGTTCAACTGTATTTTTTATTTGCTATGGTGATGGGTTATTCCAGCTGTCATGAAGAAATTTTTTTCACTATGGTCTTGCGAGTTCAACTTTTAAAGTGTTAGGATCTCTGGGAATATTATTCTGGCCATGTGCTTTATTTTAGTTGTCCTTATTTGTATTTCCTAGGAATTAGAATTATTTTTTCATGAAAACATTTAGAAGCACTTTGATCCATATAAGTTATTCTTGTTTCCTTATAGTCCTATGGAAGAAAAATATATTCCTTGCCACAATATTAAATACTTTCTTGGCATCGTAGAAATTAGTGTGGAAGTCCTATATAATTTGGTTGATTATATGACTACACATGGAGCTTTTCTATACTTGTTATTTGTATCAAATCCAAAATATCAATATATATACATGTTAGTCTTGACGCAACTATAGTAACCTTTATCTACAAGTATTCCAAATTGACCCATGAGTATTTCAAACTAACCAACGAGGGTTCATGGGTGTGGGAATGATGACACTATTTTTGAAATCAGGGTGCAAGGAAAAGCATTAGATAAAGAATGTACAAAATTAAATATTTAAAGCAAAGCCAATAATTGTTGAACAAGACTTAGGTCACTTAATGGCCAACAATTTTGTAATCAGCCTCCTAAAAAATGGATAAAATTCAATATTGATGACTCCTCAAAATCCAATATGGTGTGGCTAAGGAAGAAGGATTTTTTAGGAACCATCAACATAATGTCATTACTATTCTACATCAATTCCTAGTAATCACAACATATAATCAAAGAAAAAATAGAAGCCTTGATTTATAGCATCTTGTAGTCCCTAAGGTTAGGATTAAAAAAATTTGTGGGTTTCAGATGCTATTAGAGATCATCTTAAGTACCAGATCCATCTATGGAATGGGCCACTTCCATGAGATAGAATTGTGAAGGGTTTCAATGGGTTTGATACTCTAGTCTAAATGATAAAAATGTTGTAAAATTCTAACCAACCATTGCATAAAAGGCTAGAAAAAACTTAATTGAAACTTACTATTAAAGAAACTTATTTTTCAGACCTAGAATATTAACCAATATAGCCCTCATACTTGGAATATAGACCAAAGGAGGTTTGTGTTATGCAGTGCATACCCTTATGGTGTGTTTCTAGAAGTATTTCCAATAGAGGAAATGGGCCACTACCCATCACAGGGAATAGTGAAGGGTTTCAGTGGGTTTGATGCCCCAACTTTAATGAGTGAAGCAAATCTGAACTTGTGATAGGTTATTAGGTGGGAGGTCCATGATATTTCAATAAATATTAGAAAGTTATTATTGACCTAAAGACGATTTTCACCTGGGATAGTTTGTAGATATCTCTAAATAAGGGATATGAAATCATCCCAAATGATCTAAAAATGGATGGTACTTGTTTAAGGGTGCAAGGTATCCATTTCCCATAATTTCAACTGTGAGCTATACACTCCAAGTGACCTCTAAAAGTGTGTAAACTTCTTATTTCTTATACAGAGATAGACTGTAGGGGCATTCACCGAACATGTCACCTCTAAAAAGAGGATGAGTTCCAGAGGCTACCTGGCCCTCTACAGGCTCTGCCTAAAGAAATAACAAAGTAAACACTTAGAAGTCTTTGACATACACATACTTGAAGTTTAAGGTCTTGCAGAATAAGACAAGTAACTTTCTGCAGCTGAACAGGTGATTATGTGTGTATGAAAGTTATATTTATTTGTTGTTTAATACTTTATATCAGTTTTGTTTAGCATATCATCTTCAGCAAATAAAGACATCAAAATGATAAAGCAGTTCACCCCCCCCTCTGGGCTACATCTGCTGGACCAAACCTCTCCAACTAGGCTTGTCCTCTTGTATTAAAATTGCTACAAAGGCTAATACAAGAATATGGGTGTCTCAAAGGATAGATCTGACTGTAAATACAGAATCAGAAGATAGGAATTAGCCAAACATGCTCTTTCCCAAACACTAAACAGTGAAATTTTGTACCTTATCCAGTACTTTCCCCAATTGGCCATGGTGGCCCTTTAAACTTGCATGGAGAATTTCGAGGTGAATATGACCTCAATTGGTTCTGAAACCTCTTCCATTAGACTTAGAAGGTCAAAAATAGCAGACATAGGCTTTTGAATCACCAAAAACGGATGAACATAGCCCCCAAACAACTCATGCACTGAAATGGCCCTCGTGGCCCTAAAAGCTTCCCTGAAGCTAAAAAGTGAAAAGAATGCCTCAAAAGAAAAAATTAGCTACAGAAATGGATTCAGAAGGCTGGAAAACTTCAGGAATGACCTTCGTTCCACTTCCAATGGCTGCACAATTCCCAATGCAGCTCCCAAGCTGATTTGGCCCTAGTGGCTCCTGGAACTTTCACGACTCCAAAACCTCTGCAAATGACCTCAGATGACTGTAAGACCTGCACCAATGGCTTCAGAAAGTCGAAAATACCCAAAATAAATAAAAAAAATCGTCCAAAACCGACTTTCCTAGCCAAAGTTATGGCCATTTAAAGTTTCTCCAGTTTGTCCCTAGAAAAACTCCAGCTAACTCTAGTTAACTCCAGTTAGCTCCGCCAATTATGGCAGGCCCGCCAAATTTGGCGCTCCTGCCAAAATTCCGCCAACTTAACTGCAGTTACATTTAATGTTTGGTGGTTGCCTTGGATTTCGTGCCAGGCGGAATATTCCTTTTTTTAATTTTTTTTGAAAAATTAAAATTTCTAATGTTATGGACAAATTCTTCCTTTTGCCATAACTTCCTCATACGGCGACCGTTTTTCGAACCTTTTGCGGCGCCAGAATCGGGAAGACGAGAACTTTCTAGTCATTCAACTTTGAACCAGTTCTAAACACTTTAAATTTTGAGCATTTTACGACACTTAGGACATGAGCACCTGATCACACCTCCCAAATGAGAAGGCTTTTGGTCCCCAAAAGCTCACTGAATCTCTGAACTGAACTGTACAGCACTTGAGGAACAGAAATATCCTCTTCCATTCAGCCAAAAGAGCATACTGATGCCAAAATGTCTTGCCTTATCAACTGTCGTCATGGCGAATGTTGCTGCATAAACCAAGTACTCGTCGAATCTCGACCAAGCTTGTTCGCCAGACAAACCGAAAGTTTGCAGAAAGCAGCAATGAAACTTGCTGATATATGAGCTGAAATATTCCCCTGAATATCTGGGCTTGCCAGCTGTCACGATGCCCATCCATGGCACCTCCACTCCAAAAGAAGAGTTGCCTCCCAAATGAGAAGGTTTTTACCAAGATGAAACACTTCATCATTTCTCCTCTTTACAATCTTGGAGATCAAATTAACTTTTTCCAAGTCAATATCACATTACATGCATGGTTAAAAACAAAGTAATCAACCCTTCAAGTTAATCACACATACATGTTTAAAATACAAGGAAATCATCATGATCCCTGTGCTCATGCATATCATTCTCATGCATGCAGTTTATCCTTCAACTTTCTCTTAAATACAATCATGTAAGTACAAGATCCTCGATCACATGTACATGTACTTTCAAAGCTGAAATGAATATAACTTTCGCTGCAATAGAGTGAGTCTCATACTCAGCTTTTCCATCTTGCAACTTGCATTCCCTTAACAAAGAAATGCATTCAATCAAAAGACATGCAACTTCAATTGGATAAGAATTCTAACCATTTCTTACCAATCCATTTCAAAGGCGCTTCCTTTAACTGCACATCAACATCAACATGTGTATCATCCTGACACATATCAATGATGGAAACTTCCTTCCCATTCTTGCCATACTCTTTCTCCCATTTCTTCAATTTTCGTGGAAGCATTGTTGGATTCAGAGTCCAACACCTTTCAACAGTATGTCCTTGCTTATGGCAATAAGTGCAACACATGTTCACCTTCTTGATAGCATGATTTGCATTGTTCAATGGAACTTTGGCTTCTTGCCTCCTTTCCTTCAAAAGTTTCCTGTATGTTGCCATTCTTTTCCAACATCTAGAAACACTATGGTTAAACAAACCACAAAAAGAACATGCAATTCTTTTCCAATGCTTGTGTGGAAATTTTCCATGCTTTACATGATCAAAGGAAATATGATTGAAATCAGATTTATACCTTTCCCTTTCACCTTCATTACCTTCATGAGGAGATGAACCAAATGAAGAAGAAGCTCCTTTTGGAACACCATGAATCCCTTCAATGGTTTTAGAGCTTTCACAATTCTCTTGTTCAAGTTCATGCTTATGCACACCTTTTTCCTGCAACGCATGTTTCAGGAACTATTGCATTCCTCAAGGATACAACCTTGAGATAGAGAACCTGAAATGAAACTCCTTCTAGGAACTGTTTCAATTGCCTTCATGGCTGCTTTAGAACATTCTCCATAAGATTGTCCATAGCCAAGACCCAAATTCTTAGGCCTTACCTCAACCATTATTGGCTCAACTATACCCTGTGCATGTTTTCCCAATCCTTGTCCTTCATATCCCATTTTGGACATCAACTTGGACCCTATGCCTCTGGTATGTTTCTCAAAAGAACCAACATAAACATTCTTATCAGAATTTGAAGACAAACTAGAATTGTTTACCTCTTCTTCAAGCTGAGACTTGGCTAAGGCTTCTTTGGCAACAAGAAGTTGTGTCTCCAACTCATGCATCCTTTCCAGCTTCATGTTTGCAATATGAAGTTGGCCTTCCATTTCCTGCAATTGGTTAGAAAGCAACTGCTTCTCTTCCCTCATGGAATTCAACTGCTCTTGAAGTCTAGAGCTCTTTCTTTCATCCTCATACATTTCTTTCACCATATTCAACATGATGAAAAATTCTTGCTTCAAGCCTTCATCAAAGAATCTTGTGAAGGAGGACGATTTTGAGAACTCACTTATGGAAGTTGTCATTGTAAAGATGAACAAAAGAGCTTCAACAACTCAAACAACAAGTAGTTTGCAGAATAATGAAGCAGTCAATCTTCAACACTACTTAAGACACCTTTCAAGCTACACAATCAAGCTAGTGATGTCAGTCAAGAAAACCTAGTGCTCTGATACCATCTGATCTAAAAATGGATTGTACTTTTTTAAGGGTGCAAGGTATCCATTTCCCATAATTTCAACTGTGAGCTATACACTCCAAGTGACCTCTAAAAGTGTGTAAACTTCTTATTTCTTATACAGAGATAGACTGTAGGGGCATTCACCGAACATGTCACCTCTAAAAAGAGGATGAGTTCCAGAGGCTACCTGGCCCTCTACAGTCTCTGCCTAAAGAAATAACAAAGTAAACACTTAGAAGTCTTTGACATACACATACTTGAAGTTTAAGGTCTTGCAGAATAGGACAAGTAACTTTCTGTAGCTGAACAAGTGATTATGTGTGTATGAAAGTTATATTTATTTGTTGTTTAATACTTTATATCAATTTTGTTTAGCATATCATCTTCAGCAAATAAAGACATCAAAATGATAAAGCAGTTCACCCCCCCCTCTGGGCTACATCTGCTGGACCAAACCTCTCCAACTAGGCTTGTCCTCTTGTATTAAAATTGCTACAAAGGTTAATACAAGAATATGGGTGTCTCAAAGGACAGATTTGACTGTAAATACATAATCAGAAGATAGGAATTAGCCAAACATGCTCTTTCCCAAACACTAAATAGTGAAATTTTGTACCTTATCCAGTACTTTCCCCAATTGGCCCTGGTGGCCCTTTAAACTTGCATGGAGAATTTTGAGGTGAAGATGACCTCAATTGGTTCTGAAACCTATTCCATTAGACTCAGAAGGTCAAAAATAGCAGACATAGGCTTTTGAATCACCAAAAACGGATGAACATAGCCCCCAAACAACTCATGCACTGAAATGGCCCTCGTGGCCCTGAAAGCTTCCCTGAAGCTAAACAGTGAAAAGAATGCCTCAAAAGGAAAAACGAGCCATAGAAATGGATTCAGAAGGCTGGAAAACTTCAAGAATGACCTTCGTTCCACTTCCAATGGATGCACAATTCCCAATGCAGCTCCCAAACTGATTTCGCCCTAGTGGCTCCTAGAACTTTCACGGCTCCAAAACCTCTGAAAATGACCTCAGATGACTATAAGACCTATACCAATGGCTTAAGAAGGTCGAAAATACCCAAAATCAAAAAAAAAATTCGTCCAAAACCGACTTTCCTAGCCAAAGTTATGGCCATTTAAAGTTTCTCTAGTTTGTCCCTAGAAAAACTCCAGCTAACTTTAGTTAACTCCAGTTAGCTCCGCCAATTATGGCGGGTCCGCCAAATTTGGCGCTCCTGCCAAAATTTCGCCAACTTAACTGCAGTTACATTTAATGTTTGGTGGTTGCCTTGGATTTCGTGCCAGGCGAAATATTCCTTTTTAATTTTTTTTTGAAAAATTAAAATTTCTAATGTTATGGACACATTCTTCTTTTTGCCATAACTTCCTCATACGGCGACCGTTTTTCGAACCGTTTGTGGCGCCGAAATTGGGAAGATGAGAAATTTCCAGTCATTCAACTTTGAACCAGTTCTAAGCACTTTAAATTTTGAGCATTTTACGACACTTAGGACATGAGCACCTGATCACCAAATCACTTAGTGTGAAAATCTAGATGAATTATCTAGATATAAAATGATGACCTTGGTTCAAGGTTCAAAAAATGGTCACAGATAAGGTTAGGTTCAAAACCTGGGCTACTTTGAAATAATAGATACTCCTCAATGGAATCCCTTCCTCAAACATAACCTTTATTTGTGGTTTGGTTCATCTATGAAATTTTGTACCATAAGCATATATTTTGGCCTTATCTAATTCATATGCTAAGCTAGTTAAGATGGATAAAACAACTATTTCAATTATTTAACGAAATTACCTAACCGAAGTCCATTTAACCATGGTCTAGCAGCAAAAAGAATACTAGAAACAATGATAACCAAGGTTACTTCAATAGAAAAGATACTCCTCAGTTGCAACTCCTACTCACCTAAAAAAAATCCATCGAACCATGGTATAGTAGCAAATTGAACAATAGTTGCAATGATGCCTTGGGTTCAAATACTAGTAGCAAATCATCTAGCTGGTTCACGACTTGTGTTACTTTGACACAACATATACTCCTCTATACCAGAACTTACTCAAATGTAATATGTTTGTAATGTGCATCATTTGTGAATTTTTGTACCCTAAAGAGGAAAATTATGCCTTATCTATTTCATATACTAGGTTAATTAAAATATATAAAACAATTATTTTAGTAATTTAACAAAATTACCTATCAAAGTACTATCCAATTGTTGTCTAGTCACAAATTTGGACACAAGCTATAATGACAACTTGGGTTCAAAAGGTTCCAGAAGGTAAGATTGATTTCAAAACATAGGCTCTGGTGACAAAATAAATACTCCTCAATGGAACTTACTCAGAGGTGTCGAGAAATGTAACAAGTATTGCTCTTCATAATTGTATTTGAGTCATGATGTAATTTATTTGTCAAAAGGAAAGAAAAGAAAAAAAAAAATGTAAAAGAAAAAATAATTAAGAGCATAAGTTTCATGCTTTGTTTTATTTTGTTTCTAGGTCAAAACCTCCATTGAAGGCTTCTACAATTTATGTCATGAGTCTTAGTCCATGTCATCATGTAATGGACCCTTCTTGGGATTATTTTTGTCAAAACTATGCCTAGTCTCTCCTCCATCAAGTTGGCTTGCACTTCTACTCACCTTGGCCTAAAAAAGGAGCTTCAAATTACTATATATACCCATGCATTCAACCTATTGAGAAGGAGATACACATATGGCATTCGATCTGCAACTAGAAGTGGAAATGAAGTGTGAAATACATAAAGGAGAGCCTATCCATTAGGGGAATTTTGAGGTCTAAAATGGGCCTCCTAAAGAATTATAAAATAATAGTGGAAATAATAAAATAAGATTAGATTACATCATCAAATTTTAGAGGGGAAAAAAGAAAAAAATATTTTTTCAACTCGTATTTTCAACTTATCTCCCCATTGGTTTATTCAAATTTCAAGTGGGAACACTCATTGGATGTAGAATTTGATTCCTCGTCCAAGGAGTACACATTTTTCATACTTTTGATGGACCCTGCTACATGAAAAAAGAGAAATACGTGATTGAAATGACGTTTTTCATGTATTTCTCATTTTTTTGTGTTGGATGAGGAATTAAATGTTTCATCCAATTAGTACTCCCACTCAAAATTTGAGTAAAACCTTTGGGAGATAAGTTGAAAATATAAGTTGAAAAAGTAGTTTTATTAGTTTGTTGTTTTTTAATCTTTTTACTTTTTTACCCCAAAAAATGGTGAATCATCACCCATGGTTGACATCATCATCTTTAATCCTATTGGTTCTTATAAATTTTATTTTGGTTGTATATTTTTCTTAGGAGGAACATTTTAAACCTCAAAAGTTCTCTAATGCCTATGGCAAGAAGAAAAGGAAGCCAAGCAAAGGAGATTTGGAGGTATCAAATTTTTTATCCTCTTCCGCACACGTGATTTTACTAAAGTATTACAGCGCTGAAAGGTGAAGGAAAGGTGCAAGACTGAGTTAGGACATCAAAAATTGTAGAAGAAGGAAGAGAGGGGCTAAATCCCTAGTTGACATGATGTTTTTCCTTGACTTGATATTTGAAAGTTTGACTTGTTCATGGGAGGCTGACTTGGTGCATAAAAGGAGATATTGAGGTCTTGGTCTTGGTCTTGGTTTTGGTTTTAGTCTCATTTGATTTGATTCTAAAGAAGAGAAGAGGAATTTTTGGGTTTTCCCCTAGAAGAGGGTTTTTTTCCCTGGCTGAGTGCCTACATCTTGCTTTCTCTGTTGTGTTTGTGACATTCATTGTTTGGCATTTGTCATGATGATAAGAATATAATAATTGGAAAGAATAAATAATAATAAGCATCACAAGAAAGTGTCAAAAAAAGAGAAATCACATTAATAAAAACCCTAACTATGTTTCCTTATGGATTTCTCAACATGGTATCAGATTTAAGGTCAAAAAGCATTAGTAGTTGGAAGATCATTGTTGTTTAGAGGTTAAAGGACTAATTATGCACCTGAAGTAGCTGAGCTCAAGCAGTCTAGTCTGAAGGGTTAAATAAGTCTATTTTTTATGTTTGTTTTGTCTCTTTTTCAGGATTGAAGAGGAGCATAAGCTAGTCATGAACTTAAAGAACAAAAATACCCATGATGACCAAATCACAAGAATACAATATCCTTTGTGGACTAGAAGAAGTCCCCATATTAAGTGAATATATGAGTACACACACACACACACACACACACACACACACACACACACACTATATATATATATATATATATATATATATATATATATATATATATATATATATATATATAGAGAGAGAGAGAGAGAGAGAGAGAGAGAGAGAGAGAGAGAGAGAGAGAGAGAGAGAGAGAAACTAACATAAAAGACAACTTTGAAATATCAGTCTTGGAGGAAGAATATATTAGTCTTTGATCAAGTTCAAGAAATTTTTGGCAAAAGGACCAACATTATTGTCAAAGACAGTGAAGAAAGAATTCAATCCATATTCTATCATTGAAGAAAGGAAGATCTCGTTGAGTAATCTTAGTATCTTTGTCTCAAATAAGGAAACAATCTACAACAATGAAAAGAACTTGTTCAATTTGTCTTGCACCATCTTATGGAGGAAGCCTTGAAGATCTTATCAGAGTCAAGTAAATATTATTTTTTGTTCTTTATGTTTCAATCACCTAACAATATAACTTCAATTTGCAAGGAAAGCATCAAGTTTAATGGAACATCAAAATGTTAAATAATAAAAGACAGAGGTGTGTAATCTTGAGGTATGTATAGCTTCTATTACAAAATATTTTAGGGTTTAGTTTCCTACATGATTCTAGGGTTTGTAAATTCTTATTGTGTTGAAGATTGTTAATGTATAAGGATTATATATCCTAGATAGAACATATGGAAACCCTAATCCTAATTCTCTTATTCATGATATCTAGGGTTTGTAGGTATATGACAATCCTTTGCAAAAATAAAATTGAATGATGTCTAGGTTTTGACATATTGCTCTTTAGAGCTAGTTAAGGCTTGTAGTCAAAATCCCTAGGAATTCATTCTCTAAAAGGGTAATGGAAACTCTAGATAATCATCACACTATTGTACTTGTATATTTTGTTTGTACTTTTCAATGAATATTGCATGTATATTTTAAAGGAAGAAAAATAAGGTAGACATGATAAATCGAGTTGGATCCTTGAACACTAATAAAATATGACCAGTATAGAAATGGACCATGAAGATGTTTTCATGATAAGAGGAAACCCTTCAATAAGGAACCCCTACAAGGTTTGTAAAAAGAATAAACTCAAGGCATGTTTAAGACCATATGATTTATAATATTCCTCATATTAAAAGGTACACTCATTTTGAAATTTGCTTTATATTACTAACTCTCTCATGTTTAGGGTTTTGAACCATTAAGATTCTTATTTAGGGTGATTAATTTTCAAATTAAATCAACCCTTGTCATATTCTATATTTTTTTCACTTTGGTAAAACCCTAACCTTTAGGATTCACTATAAAAACCTACCCTTTTGGGTTTGTTATTGATGTCCAGAATATATGATGAAAACCCTAGATTTTTTAGTGTTTGATAAATTAGGGTTTATGAAAAATCCCTTGCAATAGTCAATGTAAAATCCTAGGAATAAAAACCTAGATGAATATGCTTTCGTTTGATTAAAACCCTAGCTTGGATGAGCTATTGTATATCTAACATTAAAATTTTGATGTTTGTGTCTAGGGTTTATGATAAAACCATAGTAGATATTGATATAAGTTTCTAGGGCATGATAATGAAACCCTAGACGTAATAATTCTTTCACTATGATTGAAATAAATTGTTGATATCTAAATTTTATTTTCGATGATGGAATCCAGGGTTTGTGACAAAAACCCTAGAAAAATTTGTTGTGAGAAGTCAAGGGTATGAAAATGTAACCCTAGTCAATTGTTTCCCATTTCATTGCTATCCCTTCTAGGTTTATAATTTGATATTTAAAATTCAAGTTCTTCCTCTAAGTTTTTGGTAACTATTAAAATTTGAAACTAGGACCAAATTCCACTTTGGAAAGATCATTTGATGGAGATGATGATTGCATTGAATTCCTATTTTAGAGAGGACCAAAATTGACCTAAAGATCATCAAATTTGGAAAAGAAGAAATGTGATTTTTTAATTTATGCCCACACATGTGCAAATTGTCAAGGTTGGCCACATCATTATGTAGGCTCATGATGCCCAAGAGACATGTCACTTCACCCTCAACGACTTGTATAAATACAAGTAACCTCTCAACTCATTTGGCATCATCACCACTCAAACATTCTTATGTCTCCTTCTCTCATTGGTTCGTACAACCATTGGGGATTCTCTTTCTCTTACATGTGTGACAAGGAAGACAAATTTCAAACAGAAGTATTGGGCTGCAAATTTCAAGAGTTGACTAAAGTTTGACCAGCATTGACCAGGGACTTTTTGACCAAGTTTGATTGTGATTTTGGAAGGTTTGACTCTATTTGACTAGGTCGCATTGATTTGCATAGAAACTGAAGTTTTTTTGTTGTTTGACTTATGTTGACTAAAGGCCTATTTGACAATAGGGTTGACTTCAAATTGACCAAATTTGACCACAAATTTTAAGAATGTTTTGGGTTGACTCTGACCACTGCTGGAGGTCAATTTTGATTTCCTTTGACCGAGCTTCAAAGGGGAAGTTTTGTTGTTGTGTTAACCATATTTGACTTTTTGGTTAGGATCAAATTTGACTTCAGTTGACTCTAGATTTGCCAGGGTTGTTTTGACTTCAATTTCGCAAGTCAACTTTGACTTTTTGTACTCTCTCTCTTTCTCTCCGTGTGTGTTGAACATTTGATATAATAATAGGAAGAATTGATCAAACGATTTTCTCCACATTGGGGTTTTTCCCTGGCATCTGCCAAATCTAGTGTCCTCTTCTCTTGGCTTGTCTTATGCATTTTATTTTATGTTTTATCCATATTTACTGTCAATGTGAGTTATGACTAATGTTATTGCTGTTGGAAAACTAAATTGGAAATTTTCATTGGGATGCTAAAGGAACATTGAAGTAATTATTCTAAGAATAGAACATACCATTGTTAACAAAATTTAACAATAACCATAGATGCTCTCTATGATAATCCTAGTTTGGCTTTTCATGCTGCTATATATTTGTGCTTAGTCGTACTTGTTGATGAATATTTGCAGGTACATAGTTACCTGAATATGATGTTGAGCATGATGGAAAGAGGGAGTTGTAAGAATCTTGATAACATTGAAGTGTACATTATTGATTAATAGATGACCTTGTTTCCATGTGAGGATAGAAGGAATGATGCTCTGAAAGATTGAATTTCTCTGATGGTATGATGATAAACCTCATTCCATTGAGCTATTGATGGATTTTTCCCCTACTAGAAAGCTCGAATAAAGAAAGCATATAACTCCCCAGTTAAGAGGGAGGGAATATTTTGGCAGCTACCGTAGAGACCTTGAAGAAAGATTAAGAATGGAGAAAGGCTAAAGCATTATAGATGGTTATCCGTGATTGATGAAAACAAGAATTGGATGTCTTGGAAAGTGCTAAGACTAAGTTTGGTGTTGCTAGAGAAGATGAAGAAGGAAGTTTTTGCCGAAATGTGTTTGGATATTGTGATGATCTAAGAAGCATCAGAGTAGTTGAAGACCCTAGCATTTTGTGCTAACATATAAGAACATATACATTGGAAGTGTGATACTGGTTGGGATCATGAAGATACAGTATAAGCCAACAAAATGAGAAACTAGTTGATGTAATGACAAAATATCTTCCCAACAAGAAGTTAGTTTTAGGAGCATGCTCAAATTGTGGATGTGTTGATCTCTTCTTGAGAAGTTTGTGTATTATTAAATGTCTCTAATTTGGTTGAGAGGGAGAGATGAAGTAACATAAAACTGCCTGCATTATGGTACCTGGGAGGACATCATGGCTTGGTTAGTATTGAGATATCAATTGTTGTCTAGATCCCAGAGGGAGGGTATTGTGTGGAGCTCAAATTTAGTGTTGATACCTAGATCCCTGTAAGGGTTAGTGTTAGGGCACGGAGGCCTAGAGGGCATGGAATTAATTAAAATAAACTAATTAATTAATTTAACAAATTAATTAAACAATTAATTAATTAATTAAACAAATTAATTAAACAATTAATTAATTAATTAAACAAATTAATTAAGTAAACAAATTAATTAAATTTATTACTAAACAAATTAATTAATTAGTTAATTGGTTTAATTAATTAATTTCTCAAACTAATTAATTAATTAATTAGGGAATTAATTAAAACAAATTAATTAATAAATTTAACAAATTAATTAATTAATTAAACAATTAATTATAATTTAACAATTAATTAATTAATTAAACAATTATTTGATTAATTAAACACTTAATTAATTAAGTAAACAAATTAATTAAATAATAAATAAATAAATAAATCTGAATATTAACAAAATTGGAGATTGGTCGACCTAATTTCTTAGATTAATTTCTTTCATAACCTATATATAACACCTTAAATATAGCTCATGGATACATCATTAATATCTCTAAAATATCTATTGTCGTAGCCCCTGATGATGGACTCACTTGGTAGTTCGAAACATTGGGTTCATAAAACTCTATAACAAGTCATTCCTCCTCTATTTAAAACTATCCTCACCTGTATAGATTCATTATTTAACGATATCCATATATTTTGATGGATACCAGAGTTATAGCCTGATGATACCTATAGTGGAAATTTTCTATATGAAAACTTAGCCCCTATTGGGAGGATACCTTGGCAATAAGGGTATCCCAAGCATTATGTATGTTTTTGCTCTATTCTTAAAGAACATTTGAAATTAAGGTCAACCTCATACCGATTGAACAACTATGAATACCTCCCTAAATAAGAGGGAGTGTTGAGAAATGTAACTAGTACCAGCCTTCATAATTATATTTGAGTCATGATGTAATGTATTTGTCAAAAGGAAAGAAAAGAAAAATTTATTATAAAAGAAAAATTATTTAAGAGCATGGGTTTCATGCTTTGTTTATTTTGTTTCTTGGTCAAAGCCCCCATTTTATATGGTTTATAGCATGTGTCTTAGTCCTTTTCATCATGTAATGGACCCTTCTTGGGATTATTGTATAAAAGAAGAAAAATATTTTTGTCAAAACTATGTCTACTCTCTCCTCCCCCAAGTGGGCCTGACCTTCTACTCATGTTATCTTACAAAAGGAGATTTAAACTACTATATATACCCATGGATTTGACCTATTGATAAGGAGATCCACATATGACATTCGATTTGCAACTAGAAGTGGAAATGAAGTGTGAAATACATAAAGGAGAGCCTATCCTATGGAAAGAAGACAAGGAATCCAAGTGAAGGAGATTATGAGGTCTTAAATTTGTTATCCTTTGCCAAACATGCATGTTTACTAGAGTATTATAGGGCCAAAAGGTGTAGGAATGGTGCAGGATTGAGTTAGGAGACCATAAATTGCAGAAGAAGGAAGAGAGGGGCCATAACTCCAGTTGACATGATGTTTTTGCTTGACTTGATATTTGAATGTTTGACTTTTTCATGGGAGGCTGACTTGATGTATAAAAAGATATCTTGAGTTCTTGGTATTTTTCTAAAGGTCTTGGTTGTCTCATTTGATTTGATTTTAAATAAGAGAAGAATAATTTATGGGTTTTCCCCTAGAAGAGGGATTTTTCCCTGGTTGAGTTCCTACATCTTGTGTTATTTGTTGTGTTTGTTTGGTATTTGTCTTGATGATAAGAATATAATAATTGGAAATAATAACTAAGAAAAATCAGAACAAAGTTTCAAAGAAAAGAGAAATCGAATTAATAAAATCCCTAACTATGTTGCCCTATGGACTTTTCAACAAGAGGTAATATGTTTTGTTAGAGTGGATTGTACATGAAGTTTTAAATAATAGATAGATATTTTAGAATCCTCTATTCTACAAAATAGGCTAGTTGAAATGGATAGAACAATTCTTTTCATTCTAAAGAGAATTTCATAAGAAAATTCCATCCAAGCATGTTCTAGTCACAATTGTGAACATGGAAACAATGATGAATAGGTTCAAAAACTGGAGGGCTTATCACATGAGCTAGTTCAGTCTTCTCTTCATATTAATTCAGGTTCAAGTATTGGGAATTCAATTCCTGGGTGACTTTAATAGAATAGATACCCTCAATAGTAGCCACTCATCAAGAAAAACATGTTTGATCAAAGAGGACTTGTTGTAGTAGGAAAAACAAGGCATTTCTATTGCACCCACTAGGATTCCCATTTGAATGTGGATTGTTGCAATCTATTCTAGATGGGTAAGGTGCACTAACCACATCATAGAATGTGACAAACACCTTACAAAATAAAGCAGGTTTAACATATGTTTTATCTGGTTACTTATCAATGGAACATTAGTTGCAATGATGGTGACCAAGTTAGAAAGCAGGGGGGGAGCTCACTACACATATTACCAGTCTTCTACATGAGATAAGCCCAAAATCAAGTCTTGGGTTGCTTTTGATAAAATAGATACTACTTGATAGTAGAGCTTAGCCAAAGGTGACCTATTTGTAGTGTAGTTCATCTATGAAGTTTCTCATCATCTAGCAACAAGTTTTAATGCTTGCAAAAGCTAGTTGGTTCACTCCTTTGCTAGTGCAGTCTTCTATTCAGAAAATTTTAGATATAAGTCTTAGAGTATTTGAGTCTTGGGTGACATTAAAATAATTAGATACCCTTAGTAAGAGCTGCTAGTGAAAATAAGGGGACTTGTTTCATCAAAGGGGACTTTCTTGGGTTGGTAAAAGTGAGGCATTATTACTACCCTGATCAATTTACTAACATAATACAAATCCTAGGTGTTAATTATGCATATGAACATGGCCTTATATGTAGATAAGGAAATGTTGTGTCCTAGATTACTTTAAAAAAATAGATACCCCTCAACAGTGACACTTAATTAAATGTATCTTGTTTGTAGTGTAAATAATATATATAATTTTGTAGGATGAACAGGTAAACGTGCCTTCTCTATTTCATAAATTGGGCTTAGTTATTTAGAAAAGTTCCCTAATAAAGGGCCCAATAAAATGTTGTCTAGTGGAAAATTTGAACACCAGCAACAATTACTGGCTGGGATAAAAAACCATTGATCTCATTAAATTTCCTAGCACACTCTTCCATTGAAATGTTTTTAGGTTCAAAGTTTGGTGTGACTTTGATATAAGAGGTACCCTCAAGAGTGGCTTCTAGTTAAAGTAGCTAGTAGGGTTAGTGAAAAAGGGAATTATTATTACCACCATTGGGGCTTAAGTCTTCCTGTGACATTTCTTCCCACTAACAATCGTTCCTATATTTCTCTACTTGGGATTTCTTCTGCTTCTGTATTTAAGTTTTTTTGGGGGAAGGTACAAGTTTTTGGTTAAATTGTAGGAATAGATAGCCCTCTCAGCCAAAGGATTGGAATACCATAATCTAGCAACATGAATTTGTACTCTCATGGACTAGGGTAGGTCAAACTTGTAAGATGAATCACTACTAAAAGAAATACCACATTTGTAATACATAAATCATATGGAATTTGATAGTTTGAACAAGAAATTTTGCCTCTTCTATATAAAAGTGAGATGAATATAATGGAAAAAATATTTTATGATTATTTAATAATATAATGGAATTGAATATAGTACCTGGTGTGGTGTTTCTGGAAGTGAACATGGGCATGATGGATGGAATTGGCCATGCTGGATTTGAAGACAAAATTTTGAAGGCATCGCTCAAGGAAATTCTCAATGGTTAGAGCGATGTAATCAAGCTTGATTTAGGTCTCATCCTGGTGACCATAATTTTTCATATGCTATAGTAGGGCTTCTACTTTGAATATTCGGTGGAGTTTTTTTCTTGCGCAACATTAGAAACATTCATGTTTCCTTTTGTATGAGGTTCAACATGTATTAAACCCTCTAAATATCTCTCTTGTTTCACAACTTGTATTCTCCCACTAATTTCATCTTTGTGCCCAACTGCTTCTTCTAGTAGGGCCACCAGGGCTTCTTGAACATCTTCCCATCCGTAAATAAAGATGGGATATACAAAATCAAAACAAAAAAGTAGAATCTTATGAAGTGAAATGAGAATGGGAAAGAAGAATAGGAAAGGAAATGCAAGAGCTTAGAATTGCAGTTAAAATTGACATACACCATATTTCCTCCTTTGATGTTTATCTTCCTCCCTCCATGGAATCTCGCATAAAAGAAATGAAACCTCTCATTGTTGTATTGTATTCAATATGAAAAACATTATCGCTTCCTATAAAACTCTAAAATTCTTTTCAATAGGGAAACTCGATCTTAAAACCTATACCTTAGGTTTACTTCAGAATCTCTCTTGTTCTAATCCTATAGTATAGTTGTGTGTTATTACATGTTGGTTTTGATTTTTCACGATAGTTTACTCAAAATATAAGCTTCATATCTTTATGTCAATGGGAGTAATGACAAAGTGGTATTTTTTTTTTTTATTTTTTTAAACCATTGTAAAAGTGGATCGAAGACAAAATAGTAATCTTCTCTACTAATAAAATGGTTGGTTGTGGGTTGAGTATGTTCATTTGCTAAACTTTAATTTCCTTTTTCATGGACATGTTGTGGTTCTCTGCATGTGAAATAATAATTAAAAACACCTATCATTTGATATCTTAAAAAAAATAAAAAATAATCTACAACTATGGAATGTCATCTTTGGAATGTTATGTGGGTGTGTATGTGTAATAATAAATTGTAGAAACTAGCTAATGTCAACATATGAGTCATAAAAAACCATCATCCTTGTGCAAATGAGGGTGTGCATAAAGGTAATAACCCTCCTAACTTTCATATGAACATAATGGTTGATTAACATTTTTTTTGCAAAAATGGTTGATCATCATTCTTATGTATTCAATATATACAATAATATACTCAATATGAGTTCAACATGTCAACATGTCACTTGAGGAAAAAAATCATTCCTTATAACCACATGAGATAAACCCAATTGACAAAAGTTGTGGTACTTGGTTTCAATATACATACAAAATCATTATTAAAGGTTTCAATTTGGATAATTAAAATTCAAGTGTCCCACTTGAACATTGGGATGGGAAACCCTTTCAACCATTGATAACACATTAGGTTAGTGTGTTATTGTGAGCCTAGCAACAAGAGGACAACCACTACCACTTGTGCACAAATCTAAGTTTATGCATATATGAGCATGAGTCTACCAAATAGTGTTGGAAAGTGATAATTGTAGTTGAACACAATTATTTTATTATGAACACATTGCTTTTTTTTTGTAGGGTATGTTTTAAGTAGGTGCACATGGCAACTTCTTGTCTAAAGGATAATCTCTCAAAGTAAAAGTTAGACAAACAATAAACCCACATAATGGAAGCAATGGATGGCTTCATTTATGGATCCCCTATCACTTGTAAGTTTAGATTGCTTAAGTGACACAATTAAAATGACTAACATAAACAACATATTTGTATTATTGTAGTACTTGCTAAATAGTTGTATTTTTGTTCCTAGACTAATTAGTCATTCACATTAGTCATTTTTAGTTGTATTACTTATTAGCTAGTCATATATTTAAAATTGAGACTAAATTAGTCATTTATGTTAGTCATTTTTAGTTGGGTCACTTAAGATTGCTCATTTTTTGCAGTGTTTCACTTGGAAAAGTTGCGGTGACTAAATTTCTTAGTCACCTAGTCACTAATTTTTCATTTTCTACTAGTGAAAATCTTGATGGTGAATTGTTGCCACTACTTTTCAATGGGAAGTTTCTGAAAAATTACTTCCAACATTGAGCATTATTTATTTCCTCATTGTAAATATCAGTGTGCCCACTATAAGTATTATGTGTGCTTATTCATTGCATTGCCATAGCTACAATATGACTCCATGCTCGAGATGAAGGTACTAATCTACGGTTCTTAGTGTTTTGTCCCAAAACACTATCCCTAGGTGGAGCCAATGTTGTAGTCAGTTTTCTTTTATTCTAAAAAAGAAAAATGGTAAAAAAATATATATGCACGTATTTTGAAAATATAATGTCTTTCTATAAAAGTGGCGTAGACCTAAGGTTTGGATTGAAAATATATATAAAGTATGTTTTATTTACAAGTGGGCCAACCTTGGTGTTAGAGTAAGAGTGAAAAGGTGCACTACTTTGGTGGTGCGATGTTGTCTTGCGAATCTGGACTTCACATACAATGAGTATGACATCAAAAATGGTTCGAAAATTATGCAGTAGGGTGCTCCCGAGGGTAGATTTGGAAAATATGACATCAGGGTGATTAATGGATGTGATCATCCATGAAGACACTCCCCCATGAACTTAATTACCGCTTAGGGTGCCCTCGAGAGCTGTAAGTGGTTTCCACCATATCACGTTGCCATGACAAGCGAGCGGGATTAGGTGAGTGAGAATCCATGTCAACAATTCCATGTCATCACCATATCACCCCTCCTCACTCCAAATCAAGCATCCTATTCTAGGTTGTCTGCCACATCATTCATTCGTACTCCTTTGTCCTCATTGTCATAACTCCATTTTTCCCACACTCTCACTTATAAAAACCCTTTTTTTGCCTAATTCACTCATTTTAGTTGTTGTTTTCACATCAGCCACTGCCATTTTTTTTTTTACCTACATTACCAATCGCCTAAAAAATGTCAGGTATTTAAATGACATTCACCTTTGTGTCCTCTTTAAAACGAAATTTTAAAATGTCTAGAAAGGTTGTCCTGTCCAATTCCTCAACACATATACCTCTCATGGATATGGAGCACGATATATTTGACCTTGTATGTCCAATTAATCAAATTAAAATTCTTCACAGTATCCTTTCCAACCAGATAGAGTCAGAAATATCGTCGAGAATGGTCAAGTCAGGTCTAGTATCCGCAACTATCCCTCAAACATATTTCTTCCTAGAGTTTGTTAGCTGGTTGACTTCGTCCTTGTACCCACAAAGATTTTATGTCATGATTTCTTTGGGAGAAAACGTTTTGCAAGTATCCTCATTGTTAATTTTCCAAGCCTTTGATTTTCCTTAATCAGATAACTATACTTCTTTCTTGGATGAAACTCTCCTGTCAGTTTATCAAAATTTGTCAGCGGAAGATACAAAAAAATTGTATAGTTATATTTTTCTTCCAAATGCAATCATGCCTTCGGAGTTAACACAAGTTCTCATAACTTATTTTTCTGAGAGTATCAGGTCTGTTTTACAGATAATTGTCAGAATTTTGGGAAGAGATGAAACCTCAGTAGTAGACTGTCAAGATTTAGGGTTCTTTCATTTAATGACACAACCTAATGTTGTACTAGATATTCCTACCTTTTGGGAACATTCAATTAACTCACAATCCACATTTTTAGTATTTTTGGCTATTTTAGGTTCCCTTCCTTATTAGTATACCTCTTCATGTACATTCATGTTGATCAGTTTATGGACCTGGGTCTGAATGTTATGGATGTTGTAGACAGAAGCTCACAATGTTAATTGGACTGATCTAGTAAAGAGTAAACGAAACAATGAGGGATTTTCTTTTTGCATTTCCTCCTTCATGTTAATTGTCTATAGAATTATCAATAATTATGTCCCTCCCAGTATTTACCAAAGGCTCAATCTCTTTTACAAATGAGAAAGAATCTGAAGGTTGGATACTAGTTTTTATTTGAGGAATATGTGGAAATCAAATTCTATGGAGCATAAGTTCCACCATATAGGTTGCCTTATTTTGTGCCTATAAGGATATTTGGATTGGAATTTATCTGACAAAATATAAATGTGGATCATATACATTTTGTCCCAGCTAAAAAAGATTTCTTATTCAAATTATCCATGACTGTTGGCCCATTTATTGTAAATAATAGATAAGCAATAAAGGAGGATAAAAAAAGTTGCAAGTAATGAATTTTCAATAGGGAGAAAAATGGCACTATGATCCACATCAAGTCATTTCAAAGAGGAGATGAGAGATATCTTGTGTCCCTTATATCCATGAACCAAAACCTGAACTAGAGAAGTTGGAAAATGGTGGCTTGGTTGAGACACAAGAAAGAATGGAAGTATAAACTCCTCTCCCCACTGAAAAGGGATTGAAAATAAGTGCTCTTGATATCATTGATCTTGTGGGAGAAAGTTCTCAAAGTAGTAAAAAGGCAAGAACAAAAGGAGGTGAAATAGAATTTGAAAATTTCTTGGAAAGGCTTTCCAGTGAAGTTGGTTTCTAGTTACATCTAGGAGGAATGAAATGTGCACCATCATCTCCAATTCCCAGTGAAGAAGAACAAAGTTTTTTGAATGTTTTGAAGGAAAATTTTGAACAGATTGAAGAGAAAAACAAAAAGATAAAGGAAAATTACATCACCCAATTGGAAGCCCAGTCCATTTCTGGTTATCAAACAAGACTTATTTCAACAGTGGATTTGGAAAGGAACCATTTGAGATTTTCCTTTCCTCGTCTTCTTTCTCAATAAATTTATTTTGAAGTTCATTTTAGGACAGTAAGTTTATTTGTGAACACAAAATATATTCCATTTCTAGACAAGATAAACTTACACAGGAATACAGGGGAGTTAATATACAATGATCTTAGCAAATCATCACTAGAAACAAGAAAAACGTAAGCTTTGTTGGGAAAATTAATAGATCAAATGAAGTTAGAGAGGGATAATTCTCAAGATATTTATACTCAAAATGAAGAATTTAAAAAATTGGTAATTAAGCTTGGGGTGAATCCAGAGGAAAAATCAATTGTTTAAGCCTTGATCTAGAGTGCAGAGTCTGAGATTCAGTCATTAAGAAGAAAATTAAAGTTTCCAGCCATAGAATATGTTCAAGCTCCATATTTGGCTCAAGTTCAGAAAGAAAAAGATATCTTAAATCATGAGCTAGTGGAAGGAAATAAGGAGGTAGCATCTCTCAAGGAGCTCAATGCATATTTACAACAAAAAATAGATAAGCATGTCTACACAATTTTCGTGCAGGTAGAATTAGAAGACCCTACTGAAAAACTCACCAGAGTTATGACAGAGCTGAATATTTCCGAGGATGAATTGAAGAAACTACAGAAAAATCTAGATGATACAAATGAGAAATTAAAGCACAAGGATAGACAATTAAACATGGCCATATAAAATGCAACTCAACATAACAAGAATTATTAGTCAACATGTGATTAAGTTAAGGAGTTGAAGGAAAAACTAAAGGGAAATCTGGAATGACATTATTCAACAAAAAGCAATATGGAATGACATTATTCAACAAGTCAAAGCAGTATGGGATCATATGGTGGTCATGGATGAAGACAAGACAATGATTAAGGCTATTGAATCCATTATTTACACCAATAAATCTCAGTCACAGGAAAGTGTACAGCTGGCCAAAAAGATGATTGATTATTTGAATGCCAAATTTTCCCTGCAATTGAAGGCAATGGAAATTATAGACATAACATCTATGGTGTTAGAAATAAATAAGATGGTGTAGAAAAACATGTACAAGAAGCATGCAAAGAGCAGGCTATTGGAGGTCAGGGAATCAATGACATCTTTTAATTCTAATTTTGACAAAATAGTTCGAGCAAGGTTACCTTCATGTTGGGATCAATAGGGAAATTCCATCCCTTGGGAACAATATGAAACATTGCTAGTGGAGGCTAAGAGTAAGATTAATGCTTCTCATGAGAGAACAATAATTTTAAAAGGAACAATAGTTGTAAATTATTTGTAGAGGGATTTTCAATTGTTATGGTTAATCAAAACTCTTTTCACTGAGCTACTAACATACAATTAGGTAACCAATTTAAGGATGACCTACAATATGATGGTGCAGTGTCTAGTTCCTGACTTGGCAATATGGAAGAAATGACATAATTTAATTTCCCCAAAATAGGTTTGAGTTGTGGAACCTGGAGTTTCATCAAGTGAGCCTGCACAAGAGTCCCAAGTCATCGAATGATTGTGTTTACATATTTTCAAAATTTGGAAAATATCTCATTTTTGTAATTTCAAAATTAGACATAGTTAGGTATTTTAATTTTCATTAGGAACCGAATAGTTAGAAGTAGTTTTTTGAGTTAACAGTTTTGTAATTATTTTCAATACAATAATTTATTTAAAAAGACATCAAGGGATCGGTTTTCGACTTCCGAATTTGGCCTCAGAGAGAGAATTTTCTATGTAATTTACCAGATTTTACTGGAGAAGTGATGAAATTTCAAGATGATTCCAACTATATGTTGCTTTTGACATGTTTTATCTATATTTTTTAAAGTCATTTATGTGTAATTATTCTTTGGAAAATGTGTAAATAAGCTGTTGGTTCTTTTTAATTCAACATATTTACTTATGCTTTAAATAATTAACAGTACCTGAGCATATTTAATAAAAGTAACCTTAAACTACACTCCACATTTTCCATCATTTCATTTCTACAGTATTTCATTATTTCAACTAAGCTTTGGTGTAAAAGATTATATTCTTGAAACCTTATACAATGAATCTTCCTCTTCATTTTCTTGCTAACTATTATAAGCCATTTTGTCACATCTAATCGGTGAGCCTCCTAATGGGATAAATCAACATCTTATTCCCCCTTGTCACCATCTTGCACAAAACCTTAAGCATGTTCCCTTCATCCGTTATAGTTCCATCCCTAAACTGCATCATCTGAGCCAGTTTGAGGACCAATGCTCCTTGTGAGCCTACTAGGGTGCATTCGCCTACACGTTGTTCCATTGTGGCCAATGTTGGTCACCAATAGGTTTCACCCCTTTGCACCTATGTTGGTTCTATAAATCCGAGAGAATGATCGGGATTTTGGAAGCCTCCCCTTCTAGGAGTTTCCAAAAGTTGTTTCAACTAGTTACCTTGGATAAAACATTAAGATCCTATCCTTCCCTACTTCGTATTTTTCACCACTTATTATTTGATCCTATCCCTCCATCAAAGGTGGATCTCTTACCCTACAATGGTAATTTGATAAGAACTCCAAACTTACCCTATTTCGTTATATATTCCCAACCTTCGATGTGGTTGGGGGTTGGCTTTTGGATAGTGATTCTACCCTTATATTGTTGTAATGAGTGGTTATCATATCATGCATTTAGGGTGATTGGAGGTGCATATTGTGACAAGAAAAGGACAAGTCAACAACTTGCAGGAGCTCTTCTACAAGATCAATTGCTACTTATGGTTGTAATCTCCTTCCATTTATATTAATGAAAAGAATTCATAATTGTTTTCCTATATGTGATGTTATTATTTCATGTATTTCATACCATGTTGATCTATTGAATGAAGTACTTAGATTATACTTCATATATCTTGTACTTTCTTGGCTTGTGTTATCTGACTATGCAGGTTCTAATTTTGGCATCCAGAGTTGGAATTGGAGCTTCCAAGATAAATAAGGAGCAAAGTGTGCAAAGGATTATAGGTAGGCCTCACTCTGTCATCTATTTACTTTAAGGAAAATCATTGTGTTCCTTGCCTCTCTATTGTTCTAGGTCAGCCACCGAACTAGGGGAGATATTTTTGTCCGCAATCATAAATCCATATAACAAATTGGTAGCTACGTTAGGGATGGAGTATTCTCCTAGTGGTTTCCTTGTCCATTATGTTTGATTACCTCCTTAACATACCTTTGTTGTATCATCCAACCATGAATAGACCTAGGAAGCGATTTCATTGAGCCATTTTTGCAATTTTTGTGTCGAAATCATCTTTCTCAGGCCCAACGCACCCCCTATGCCTTTAACAAAGTGTTGCAGCTCAGCTTGGCCTACTATGCACCAACGTTGCAATGCACTGGTGCCTCTTTTGCACTAGCATTGGCCCCTATTTTTACATCAATTTTTCGTTGGTTCGTGAGCCTCTCTTTTGTCAGCCTACTTCCGGATGAAATTCCCAAATAATTCAATGTCTTGTGGTCTCTCTAAAGCCTTTGTTTGGTTTTCATTTGTTTTGTTTTCCTTTGGTAAGAATTGGTTTTGATTTTTTTTTGTTCTTACCATTTGGTTGCTTGCAAACTGATTTCATTTTATTGTTGACTGCTTAGATGAATTGTTGTTTTAGTCCTCATTCTAAAAATTACAATTGAAGCAGTGATTAAACATTTTGTATCTTAGTTTTATTCATTTTTGGAAATTAAGTGTGGCAAAAATATATTTTTTTTGAATTTCCATCTAGGGTTTTATGTGTGAAATTACATATTTTCTCTTTCTTTTTTGCATTAAAAAATTCCCCCTCATTCGTGGGGGGGGCTGAATTGTGTGTGAGTGTTAATCACCTTTGAGTTTCATCTCTTTTGATTTTTGGAATTTTCACCCAATTTCAGTTTGAGTCCTATGTTTTGAAGAATTCTCTTGCATAGATCACATTTGCATAGTTAGAATTCTCATTTTCATAGCAAGAAAGGAAATCATGCATAGGTTACATTGCATGGTTTGGCATCTTTTAATGCTTTGAATTGAATTGGAATAGTTAAATTGAAAGACCTTGTTAGGAAGATCTTATTGGTTGCATATTTGATTGTTGCATCATTCTTTGCACCTCTTCCCTACACTAGATAGCTTTCATCGAAAATTAAAAGAGTTATTTTTCTCATATTATTTGGATCATAGGTTCGTTCAAGTGACATCAATTTTGAGCCTTGAAATTGAAATATAATTCAACATAAACTCTAAAATTCATCTCAATTAAACTAGGGAGCATTGGAACTTAATGACACACATAGAGGTCTATGCTAGAGACGTGTTTGGCATCTTTAAACATAGGAGCTGTTGTTTTTTGTCAGCATTACAATCTGAGGGTGATATCTCGTTCCACATACATAAGTGTATAGGATCGTTCTCTGCATACCTTCTAGTATATTGGATGGCGCTTAATGCATGAAAAGTATATGGGAATTCTCTCATCAAACGGTTATGCATTAGACAACACTACTATGGACTTCACTCCCACGTACCATCGAGTATATTTTGGGAGTCCTCTATAGGTTGTTATCCATCAATAGGTAACCAAGTCAACTACCTTGTATACCATGATACACCGAACACAACATTTGGGGATATTTCTTGCATGTACATTAAGTCCTTGGTTCGCCAAGGTGTATATTGCAGTTCATAGTTTATTGGTAAACCTCTTGCCTAGTTTATCCCTTTGTTTATTTTGTATCTTTAATTTATAAAATCAATTAATTGACCGTGGAACAACATCATTCCTATGGAAATACTCCTTAGTAGATCTTAGGTTGAGACTAATGGAAACAATTCCAGAATCTACCAATCAAGGGAACCCCTCTAACGAGAAACCTAGTCCTTTTCCTTCTTTTGGAAATATTTGTGCTCCTTATATGGAAATGTTTTCCCTTCCTGGATTCACCATTGGTTTTACAGTTTTGTTATTTTCAACCCCTATGGTTCTGAATGTCCAAACTGCTTCTCAATCGAGTTCTCCTCCACCTAAAGAACATCAATCTCATGATGATCATAAAGTTGACCCTTTTCCTTTTTCACCTATTCTTTCTTCATCCCTTTCTTCCTCTTCACCTCATGAAAGACTTGATTCTAGTAACCAGGAAGCTAAGAAGAAGAAGAAAAGGACGATGAAGAAGAATTAAAATAAGCAGGGGGGAAACCAAGCAACCATTGCTATGGACACAACTAGTATGGAAAAATATTTCAATCAACCCCATAAAGTTAAATTCCCTTGCATGCTTTGTAAGGGTGATCACCTTCTTAGAGATTATCTTGGTATTCTCAAGGTATTATAAGTGTGGTCCACAAGCTCACATCGGCCTTCATCATCAACATCTGGAGATCATGCTAGTGACAATCCCTCAACTAGCGATCTAGTAAGGTCCATGGGAAAAAGAGTAAAGTCAAATTTAAATATAAGTTATGTGAAGGGAATCATCATATTCACCTTTGTACTTATAGGGATGAAGGCTCAAAGTGTTGGAAAACCTTACAACTTCTCAGCCTCAACTTCCACTGGTTATGGAAGATTTCTCCCCATCCTCCACTAGTTGATGAAGTGATTGTTCAAATCTGAATCCAATCAATCCCGGTCTCTCTGAACATGAATCCCATGAGTTTATTCTCGACCAACCATTGGTTGAGAAAAATGGTTGATTTGATTCCACCTTCAGTTGATCATACCTTTCTCATAGAGAGTGAATTTCATACCACTCAGGTTCTTCTCGTTTCTTCAACTTCCAATGAACTAGGGGATAGTTCTCCCATTCCCATGACACAGGGGGGAAATCCTCTCGTTCCCATAACACTAGAGAGTAGTTCTCCTATTCCCATAGCACAAGGGGGAAATTATCCCATTCCCACGGTACCCCCTCCAAGTAGTATGGTCACTTCCTTTGATTGGAATCGACTAACAAGATATCATCTTCCTCCTTATGTGCCCTTCCAGATCATGGTACAAGCTTATAATGTGGTTGTACCTAGCATAATCATAAATGAAGGCAGATCTGTTAGTATTATGTCCACAACTTATTGGAAATATTTACGTTCTGTGTAGCTTGTGCCCGTTACCCATAATATGTTGGCTTTTAACAAAGAAACTAGTCAACTGTTAGGGATCCTTCCTAAGTTGCATATTACATTGGGAGGAAAGACTATATATATCGATGTGATGTTAGTCCAAGGCATGTTGGATTTTAATTTACTCCTTGGGGACTATGTTTATGTCATGGGAGCTCTTGTCTCTTCACTCTTTCGTGTGATGTGTTTCCCACAAGAAGGAAGAATCGTGACTGTTAACCAAATTTCATTCGCTGGTCCTAATTTGACTCCCAATAAACCAACTTCCCTAAATGGTCTTTATATGCAAGTGGTATCTTCCCTACCACAGGTTAATTATGTGGAAACATATCCCATTCACATACCTACTGATGAAGATGAGCCTTTCATTATCTATTCAACTTCTTTCGACCTAGATCCAATAGGTAATATGGTGAATCATTTATTGGGGGCATTGGAATATGATCTTTCCATTAGATCCTTTGATGTATATCCCTTCCAGAGCATTGTTCTCCCATCTTATGAGAACCTCTTGGAAGCCATGGTCTCTCGGAGGCCATGATCAAGTCCCCGAAGCAGAGTTCATTTTCTTGTGTCAAGCTCCTTAAAAAATGAAACCAATTCCTGAAGCAGAGTTCCTTTTCTTGAGTCAATCTCGTTAAAAAATGAAACAAGCTCTTATGAGGATAGTTATTTTATTATGTCAACCTCATTAAAAAATGAAATAGATTCCTATGAGTAGAGTTATTGTCTTATGTCAAGCTCATTAAAAAATGAAACAAATACCCTTTCAATTCGAGCCTTTGATTAGATCTCGTAAATTCCCAGTCGAGTCTTTCACTTGATCTTGTAAATGAACCTTCATTCCATCCACCTGTTATTATTGATAGTCTACTTAGGTGCATGAAATGAATCTTGGGGGGGAATGTACCTTGAATTGAGTCATTATGTTGGGGTCATGAAAATTTATTTCAAGCATAGTTTTTCCTCTTTTTCAAGCTTATGTTAAAATGAAACCAATTTCAAGCATGGTTTTTGTTGGCTTGTATGGGCCTGACCCAGGTTCGGAGATGATTTAGCCAAACAAATCCTGAAACTAGCGGCCCTTTTGGCAATAGTCCATAGTTAGCAAACTGAGGTCTCACCCGAGGTAGTATGGGAGGGTGTTGGAACTAGGTTTATGCACCCTAGGGATGTTTGAGGGTTTTTGATGGTCCATGGTTTCACCCTGCGCGCACATCGCTACGCGCAGTTATCTATCCCTCACATCCTGCGAAGTTGGCTTTGCACAACCATGTTTGGGGTACGATCGCGCTATTACCCAATTTCCTTATCCTTACTCTATCATTAATCAATGACTTGAATTATCTGTGCAAACCCAATTATACTTAACAGTGTACAATATTCATATAAGTGCGCGCGATAAGAAAATCAGTATAAAAGCATAAAAAGTAATACAAGAACATATACACAGTAATTGGAATCAAACTGTCTAGTCAATTTAATGCCTTAAATTGCTCTACATAAATTATCAATCCGGGTATCGTAAACTGATGAAGTGTGGTGCACCATATGTGCTTAGTTAACCTTTTTCTTACTTCGTTGTTTTATAGATTTTTTTTTTTTTTTGGGTTTTTTTTTGTTGGTTTCCTAAAGTGTATAATGCAAATGGAAATCCTATTCTAAGGTCTTAAGAATACTTTTAAAGGACAAGTATGGATAGAGATTTCAAGACAAGGCCTATGTCCCTAATGGTAACTTCCAAAACTTAGCACTTCAAAAGATCTCAAAACATGTTATTGATGGAATTAGTACTTAAACAAAAGTGTAAATATGCAGCTACTTTAATCAAAATAGAATGCAACAACCAATCAATGAGCTAGTGACTATGAAACCCAGTATCCTTGCTGCTGTATAAAAAGAAAACTGAACTTAAAGCAATTCAAAAACTGTAAGCAAAGTAAACTAAATCATATTACATCAACCCATATTCTGACCCCTCACCTTTCAACTCGCTCTAGCTATAGGAGGTAACCGAAAATGACATGAGTAATCTAATCACTAACTTGCAGAAAAGTAAACTAAATCATATTACATCAAATAATATTCTGATTCCTCACTATTTGAGTCACTTGGCTATAGGAAGGTAATCATAAACAAATGGAGTAATATGATATCTAAATTGCATGAAATGAAATTGCATAAAATGAAACTAAATCATACTACATCAAATAATTTTCTGATTCCTCACTATTTGAGTCGCTTGGCTATAGGAAGGTAATCATAAACAAATGGAGTAATATGATATCTAAATTTGCATGAAAGTAAATGAGCAAAACAAAACTGAAAGAAATAACAATGTTGGAATTAGAATTCATAAAATAAATCAGTAGAAGGATAAGATGATTCCATCAAGTCATTAGTCATTAAAAAGCTATGTGCATTACTAATCTACAATCAACTGGTTGAACACACTTGCATGAATTAAAATTGCATGAATGAAAAATCTAATCTATCAAACTTGAAAGCAATCAAATGACATAATGAAATCAAAGCAAAATTTACAAAATGAAATCTACTCTACCTTACATTCTAATATGCTCCATGAAATCTACTTCACATCTCCTTCCATGTTGAGAACATCAAAGCTTTATTCAAATTCTTCAAAATTACAAAGTACAACAAAGTTCTCCAAAGCTTTCAAAAGCCATCAAGGAAGAACTACAAACTCCAAGCTAAAGAACTCACAAGCTAAAAGACTTAAGAACTCCAAACTCTAAGCTAACAAATGAAGGAGAGAGATCTCCTATTTATACAAAAAGATGAGAAGCCATCTCATTAATGAGAGTCCATGAATCTCTCCCTCTACCTCTAGAGTCCTAATCAAAATAGGAACTGATAAGACACATGTCTTCTTAGAGTTAAAATACAATTAGGAGATGTGACACATATCCTCATGATCCCATGATTATCTCCACTCAAATTCGAATTTGGCCTTAGAGTGCCACATAAGGGTCTTCTAGAAGCCTCCTTTCAACCTACACATGTCAACAATCTCAACCCATTTGTTAGGTATAAGCATATGCACATTATTTTCTAATTTTTAACCACAAATTCACTTAAAAGGCTTAGAATTAATAAAGATTGGAAAAACATAAATGTGGCCCAATGATAATGAAAGTGGGATGAATGTGGTGACATAGTAGTGAAATGGAGGTGAAATGGAGGTGATATAATGGACATAATAGTGAAAGTGTAATGGAAATGAATGACATTTTCAAGACTCAACACAAACTTCTCTTTATTATATCTTTGTGCTTGGTTACAGACTCAACTCCTCCCTATGCACTCAGCTGCAGGGGTCTACACACTTAGCTGTGAACTACTAGGCCTTTGCGCACTCAGCTATAGAGCCTCTTCCTACTACTACTACCCAAGATACACTTATGCATCTTACAGACTCAATCTCTCATCAAGAATCCATTATTGACCTTATTTCCATTCGCTATCTTTACATTTAGAGCCTCGCTCTGTTTATACATTACCATGGTCCACGGACCATGGGTAGGCCGATATTACATTACATTACTTTACATAACTTAGGGTGAACAACCCTATGACTCAACCATACATATCATGCTCCGCACTGATACTTCGCGGATTCTTACAAGGCATTTGACCAAAACTTGGGATTTCAGCCCCAAAAACATGTTGTGGGGGTATCCGATGCCCAATAGGCCCCTAAAACAAACATCGTGACTTGCCCTCGAGTCACTCTATTGGCACGACGATCTTGGCGCAAAGTCCATCTAGCAAGTTTTGTGCTGCTCGGAGGTCCACGATGCACTGCTCTGTTGTCTTCTCGCTTTTGAACCCTCTATGTGCGAACTGTTTCCACACATCTGTATAGACATCTGTTTATAGTCCCATGCCGCTGTCCAGCTTCTTGGAGCATGAAGATTGTGCCACTACCCATGAGTCAGGTAGCTGACATACACATGTAGAGCTTCAAGCAGGTGTCGTTTACTTTACCAGGGAAAGGTTCGTTATTCAGCTTAACTAGCTGGACCGCACCTCTGTCCGTGATTTCCTTGACCATGTATGGTCCCAGCCAATGCATTTTGAATTTTCCGAAAAAAAAATCAAACTTACTGTCATACAGCAGCACTAAATCATTTACTTTGAATGTGCACAACTTGATATGGCGATCATGCCATGCTTTTTCTCGCTGATTTTGTACCTGCTGATGAAACCCAGCCAGAAACCGTTCTTCCTCAAGTTCTTCCAATTGCGCTAGTCTTTCTTCCAAGACCTCGCAGTCCTCCATCCTTGTGAGCACCGCGATTCATAGACTAGGTACAATATATTCCATTGGCATGACAACTTCTATACCATAAACTAACCGAAAGGGTGTTTTTCCTATTAGTTTCTTACATGTTGTCCTATAAGCCCATAACACGGCAGGGACACACAAGGCCCAATCATTTCATTGCATGTTGCACACTTTGGTCAGCATGGTCTTCGATATCTTGTTGAAATCTTCCACAGTCCCATTGGCTTGTGGGTGGTATGGTGTACTCTTCTAATGATACACCTGGAACTCTTCCGTGAGCACGCTGATGGTTTTTTTCAAAAAATGCATTCTGCGATCACTCATTAAGATTTTCGAACAAACAAAGTGGGTCAACACATTTTCGAACAAAAACTTTGCAGCTGTAATAGCTGTGTGGTCTCTAACCGACTGTGCTTCCACCCATCATGTCAGATACTCTGTCGCGGTGATGATGTAGCGTGCACCCGTCTTTCCCAGAGGATTGATCGGTCCCATAAAGTCGATTGCCCATTTTTCGAACGATTGTAGTGTTGTTTGTGGATTTAGTGGCATCTCGTCTCTTCGTGATGGTTTCCCAGTCCTTTGGCATACACCGCAGGCCTTACAATACGCTTTGGAATCTTGGTGCAAAGTTAGCCACCATAACCCTGTGCAAAGTATTTTATGTGCAGTTGCGCGTCCCACATACTGTCCTCCTGTAGCACCCCCATGTGCTTCCATGAGGATCTGACTTCGCTCAAATTCTGGTACGTATCGTCGTAATATTTCATCCTTCCCCATCTTATATAGGTGCCCTGCGATGACAAAAAAATCTGCCACGTGCACCACCAATTCCTTCTTCTGTTGGACGGAGTATTCCTCTAGTGCAATCCTTGTTGTCAGAAAATGAAATTATATCATCAAAGTGTCCATCCGTAACGTGCACCACAAAAAGCTGGGCATCAGGTAGTCCGTCCTCCAGATTAGTGGGTTCCTCGCCCGTCTCAATGAACGATAAATGATCCAATTTGGCGTTCAGGTGTCCCAGCTTTACTACAACCTCAAAACCATATTCTTGGAACAATAAGAGCCACCTGCATATGCACCCCCCAAACACAGGCTTATTGACCAGGTATTTTAGTGCGAAATGATCAATATACATCTTGAAATGTCCTCTGAGCAAATAGTGTCGATACATTTGGAGCGCATACACCATTGCTAACCCCTTGCACTTGGTTGTGGAATAGTTCTTCTTAGCTTTCAATAATCGACGACTTGCAAATGCAATAGGGTGGTCCAAGCCCTTGCCGCCTTCCTGGGTAAGCACTGCGCCCAGTGCGATACACAACGTGTCAACTTGGACATGAAATTCCACATCCCATTTTGGAAAAACTAGGATTGGAGTGGACGCCAACTTCTCTTTTATAACATCCAGACTCTTCATAAAATCATCATTCCAGCGGTATGTGACATCTTTTTTAATAGTTTCTCCATTGGCACGATAATTTGGGCATAGATTTTGATAAACTTTTGGTAGTATCTTGTGTGTCCCAAGGTAGGGCGCAACTATTTAACACTTTGCGGTGCTTCCAAATTTAGAATCACTGCAATATTCACAGGATCCACCATTAGCCCTTGTCTGTAGACCACATGTCCTAACAGATTCCTGAAGGGAAAAATGAAAGTGCACTTCCTAAGGTTCAACACAATCTGGTGTCATCGAGAAGTATCCAACATCAAATGTCAACTTGCTACATGGTGTTTCACTAAGCCGTAAACAGTCCAGTCATCCAGATAAACCTCAAAGAACTTGTGGATGTATTCTTTGAACGCGGCAACGACGATGCATGAAAAGATCGTTGTCATGTTTTTCAATCCAAATGGCATAATCATATATTGAAAGCAGCCCCATTCTGTCGCAAAGGTCATTTTGCTTCTGTCTTCCGACACGATCTTAATCTGGTGGTACCCCGAGAACCCATTCGTGAATGAGTATGCTTCCTGTCTGCCAACATTTTCTAGTACTTCATCTGTAAATGGTGTTGGGAATGAATTGTGTACATAGGCATCGTTCAACTTCTTGATGTCCATACATATCCTTATTTCACCCTTCTACTTTTTCTCCTGTACTACCATAGGGCTTACCCAATCAGATTCTTCCATTGGCTCAATAATTTTGGCTGCAAGCATTTTGTCTAATTCTTCGCGGACCTTTTCTTTGTACTTTGGATTCAAACGGTAAGGCCTCTGCTTGATCGGCTTCATGTTGGGATTTAGGTTGATATTCATCACTCCCAAGTCACCAATAATCCCTTTTAAATCCGTAATTTTGGTCGGGAATAAGTCTTGGTATTCGCGGAGTACTCTGCGACCTTATCCACCGTCGTAGTGTCCCAATAATCTCCACATGTTGCATAATTTGGTTCCACCTCCATGCCAATGTTTACCTTCTTCCTTTTGAGCAGTGTGGTGATGTCGGAATCCTCAATCGAGGGTCCTTGAACCTCGCAATATCCTTCCATTTTGGAATGCTAATATTTTGTGGGTCCTCATCCTCCTCCTTAATATTTACATTGTAACACTCCAATGTGCAATTCAGTTTCCTTGTCCATTTTGACTGAAGTGCTTCTATTGGCTTCTAAGGTATGTTAAAGATAACTGTTTTTATTTCTTGTAGTGCATCATCAACAGTATCCCACCATCGATCTTCAAAGGTGAAAGTTAACAGAAATCCCTCGTGTAAAATATCCCACTCGCTCGTACCATGACGGAGCTTTGTTTCTGTATACCAATTCGTGGGGATGACATCTAGAGTATGATAGAACAAATGCACCCATTTCGGTTGTGGCTTGTCCCCATAGGTCTTGGTCCATTTCGCGAGGTGTGAACACGGATCATCATGTCCGTCATATTTATCTTTTAATCGCAGTTGCAGTTTCCCAAATCATAGGCACATCATTTTTCGACATTCGCACCAGCTCCTGAAACTTCTTTGATGTGTACCCCACCATCTTGCGGGTGTAGCGCACAATGCCCATTTCAGTGCATAGAACCGCTGTTGTTTCGGTACTGCGTTCTCAAATTTTTTCAAAAATTCCTCCACCGCAGTCAACCCATCATACATTGGTAGATCACATACCTTTGTTGTTACACAATGTAGTGATCTCATCATTGTATTGCAGTTGAGTGTTGTCACTTCATGCAACCGATTCTGCCATCATTCTATTTCTTCGTCTGAATCCGAAGTGCAAGAGCTTTCATGCTCCCACAAAATCCTACCATCTGCAGTTGGATTCACCTAATCCTGTTCTCACGCAGTTATCTTATAGATGCAATCGAGATCGTCATCACTATCATCGTCGTGCATCGGTTCAGTGTATCGCGCTCCTTCAGCATGATCTAGCAGTACTACGAAGCGTAGTGTCTTTTTCTCAAAAATTATTTTGCACTTCTTGAAGTTTATGATTCTATTCATATCTATGGCCCAGTCTATGCCTAGTAGCATAGGATAGGGATTGCTATCGTCGACAATCTCTATCACTTCAAAATCCGACAGCACGCTCGCACCTTCAATATCCACTATTATTCCTTGCAGTCTCCCCATCGGTATGATCTTCTGCTGATTAGCCATTCGTAATTGAATAGGATACCACTACAACGTGGGCCTGCCCATGCATTCCTATGTCTGTTTTGGTAATACATTCGCATCCAATCCTAAATCTAGAATTACCTGATCCATTTCATATTCTCCGATTTGTGCAGTTAATCTCATTTCCCTCCCTGTGAACAATGCATGTTTTCCAACTTTCCGTACCATGCATGGTTCTCCTAACCCTTCACACCGAGTGATAAGCTCTTGTAATCCTTTTACCACCCTACTGTCGTGCACTAATTTCATGCATGTATCTAGAAAGGTGGTGAGCATCGAAGGATCCATCCCTGATTCTGGTTGATCCTTACTACCTGAAGTGGAGGCCTCCACAAAGCTCTTCTTAGCTTCCATGAATGTCTCCTTCGCACGCTCTAAATCAAATTCAGGTTCCTTTGTAGGAGCCTTGCAAACCCATTCACTTTCCTCAGGTTGTTTACCATTATCATCTCCTGTCGTGAGACCACTTCTAAGCATCATGTTTACATTCGAGTCCTCTTCGCGCGGTTCAGCCCTCATCATTTGTATGTTCTGAGTTGGGGGAGGCTGGAGTACCCCTTTTTCATGCAGCTTAGTTATCAATGTAGGGCAGTCTTCTGTCTCATGATCAAACTGAGCACAGTACAAACATGATATTCTCATCAGATTCGTACAATCGCGAGCATACTGTCCAGGCCCTCGGAAATTGTAATAAATCAATTGTTCGCGACCCCTTCCTGGTCCCATTCCCCCTCGTCCTCATCCGCACCCCTGAAATACAGCGTGCACAATCCCTACATTTGGATCAAGGGATTGCGCTTCAGTCTGCATTTTATAGGCAAGAGACTGATCCATCATTAATTCGTAGCTTCTACAAGTGCACTCATCGTGACCTATTGACCTGTAAAAATTATAGAACAACTGCTGGGACGTCTGTGTATACTTCTGTAATAGGTGACAATTATCCATATTGTGCTTTCCCCTATCTGATAGATCGCATACCATAAGGCATGCACCGCACTGGGCCCTGCTTGCACATTTAGTCTTAATGGCATAAGCCCTCCAGCAGCCAAGTAGTTCACAAAAACTAGACAATGGTCCTTATCATGCCCTTCACCTTTACACTTTACGCACTATACTTCCTCGCGCACCTCCGGACACAGTCTTCTATCTTGCTTCAGACTTTGCATTTCCAAACATAAATTTTGTATTTGCGCATGGATTTGCTGGACTCCCAACCCAGGATCTTGTATAGGGGTTTCATGCAATCTCATTGCCGTCTCCAAAGTTTCATCCTGTGTAGCAATTTTTTGTTGTCATAGCATTGTCCTTAAATGCGGTGATAATGATGCTACAAACCATGGACAGTGCTGTGCATCCATCAATGTCATACTGGCTTCACAAATCATACTCTTCAGCCTCTGATCCAGATCCCATGCGGTCTCGCCTGGGAGCATCGCGATTTCCTTAAATCCAATAATCGATTATGTCTCCGATTTTGGCCTGTTAAAATCCCTATTCAGCACTGCCTCAATTTCTACGACTCCTACATTCGGATGATCATTAGATTGTTTAATGCACCACGTTAGTGCGTGGTCCTGCAATGAGCTTACCAAAGTCACCTTCTTTATATTGTCATCCACCATGCCTTGTGCTTCCCATACTTCCCTCACGACGAACCAAAACTGGTCCGAGTCTTCATTTCCTACTCCTCTGAATACCGAAAGTTTGATCGCACTTGCCATAATGAACTGCGAGGGTGGCAGAGGTGGGGTGGGTGGAGATGGAGGTGAAAATGATGAGATGGGTGGCAGTGTGGGTGGAGGTGGCAACTGCGGGATCCACTGTCTTATCAGACTGACCGTGCTTCTCGGCGAAACTTCCACGAGCTCTTCCTCGCTTTCTCTTCGCGGTGAAATCAACGGGCTATTCTCTATCCCTGCACTACCTTCATTTCTATAGGTCTTCCCGCTTTGCGTAGTTCCAAACATTAATTTATCCGCATAACCCGCTTTTCACATAACAACATCTTAATCCAAGTGTTCAAAGACTTGATATACCTACCTCGTGGTCCTTTGAGGAAGCATTGTTTTGCCTCATTATAGCTTACGGTCGTATCTACCGTGAACTCAGTGATAAATCCACCTATAATTTGATCGAGCCAATGGTCCACAGCAAGCACGATCTTATCTTCTGAGGCTTCTAATCTGTGCAACGATTCCGGAGTCCACGCAATTGGTTTATCAAGCTTGCACCTTCCTTGACTGTCTTTTAGCTTCACAATCCACTCATATATCCTAGAAGGAAAGGAAGCAAAGAAAATCTATGGGTTTCTATATATAAGTAGCGCTCCAACCACTGTTCTTTAGATACTTGTGGATTCCTGTTTTCCTGTGTCGCAAACGCATGAATTTTCTTGTCCAACCACTCTTTAATTTCCTTCTTTGTTGGATTCTAGTGCCTCGAAATCAGACATCCCTTAGGCAGTTCCCAGTCCGGCAACAGAACCATTTGTTGGATTGTATGGCCCTAACCCAAGTTCAGAGATGATTTAGCCAAAAAAAATCCCGAAACTATCATCCCTTTCAGTAACAGTCTGTAGTGCGTGGACTGCGGTCTCACCCGAGGTAGTATGGGAGGGTGCTGGAACCAAGTTTCTGCACCTTAGGGATATATAAGGGTTTTTTACTGTCCACAGTTTCACCCTACGTGCACTTCGCTACGTGCAGTTGTCTATCCCTTGCAGCCTGGGATGCTGCCTTCGCGCAGCCCTGCTCGAGGTGTGATCACGCTATTACCCAATTTCCTTATCCTTATTTTGTTATTAATCAATTACTTGACTTATCTATGCAAGCCCAATTATACTTAATAGTGTACAGTATTCATATAAGTGTACGCGATAAGAAAATCAGTATAAAAGCATAAAAGGTAATACAAGAACATATACATAGTTGTTGGGTTGTGTTATATTCTTTCCACAACTAGCCCATGTAGTTAACTGAGGGGTTAGAAGGGGGGCGGAGGCCCCTCCCCCCTTCGTTGCGCCAATTGTGTAGGGGGGAGGTCATAGGGGGTTTGAGGGGTGCAGGTAACCCCACTCTATGGGGTCCGGGGCAGCGCCCTGGAAAATTTTGGTTTTTGACCCTATGTTAGGTTGATCGGACCCACATATGGCTTTGTGCATGATTTTTGCACATGGTTTTGGACGTTATGGCTTTTTGGTCCATGGTTTTGGACGCGATGGTTTTCTGTCCATGATATTGGATGCTTCGGGATGTATAAATATGTATTGTAACATTGACAGGAACATAATGAAAAATCAAGCTGGTAGTCCCGGTTTTAGGATCTAAGGGAAAATCTCTGTGTATATGTGTTTTTTATGTGTTATGCTCTCGCATTTGTTTATTTTCTATTCTTAGAATTCATATGCAGGTAATTTCTGTACGGGGTTAAAACCTACATTTGGTATCGGAGTTGTTTTGGCTTCAAGGGGATGCCTTTATTGCTAAGGTGTTTCTCTCGGGCCTGTGGTAGACCTTGTTTAGTGGGAGATCTTCAAGATCGATTCTGGTGGTGAAGGAAGATGGTAAGCAGTGGAAAGATAGAGATCGAGAAATTTAATGGTCAGATTTTTGAGTTGTGGAAACTCAAGAAGTAGGATCTGTTGGTGGATGAAGATCAGTGGATCGCGGTAGATATAGGTACTAAACCAATGGGAGTGTCTGATGAAGAATGGAAGAAGTTGGATCGAAAGGCAAAGAGAACAATATGATTGTGTGTCTCAGATTCAGTATTGCTGAATGTATCAAGGGAAGCTACAACAAAGGCTTTGTGGGACAAGTTAGGGACCTTGTACCAATCTAAGTCTCTGGTGAATAAATTGTTCCCACGGAAAAAGCTATATAACCTGAGGATGAAAGATGGAGACTCAGTGACAGAGCCTTTGAATGCATTTAATACTATGGTAAGTCAGTTATAATTTGTTGATATTAAAATTTCAGATGAAGATAAGTGCATCAGTTTATTGTGTTCTCTACCAGATTCATGAGATATTCTGGTTGTTGCAATAGGTAGCAATGCAATTGCCTTGCAGTTTGATGAAATAGTCTCATCCTTGTTGATGGAGGAGATGAGATGGAAAAATATGGAGAGCCATAATGGTGATGCCTTGTCTGTATGAGGACGGTCCTAGAACATAAACAAAAATCAGTCATCGAGTGGGAGATCTAAATCTCTAGGAAAAACTGTAAAGGTGGTGTACTGGAAATGCGAAAAGGAAGGGCACTACAAAAGGGACTGTAAATCTAAAGCTCTTGATAAAGGAAAGGGATTTGATGATGCTCCTTCTGCAGAGGCAATAACCACCTTAGATGAAGATGGGGATGTGTACTTGGCTTCTACAAGTACACATGTAGATCATGAGGCATGGTTGATTGACTCAAGTGCATCCTTTCACTTCACTCCCCATAGAGAGTGTTTATGTGAGTATGAGAAATATGATGGTGGTGATGTCTTCTTGGGGGATGATAGGAAGGCTAGAATCGTTGGTCGCAGAAAAGTAAAGTTGAAGTTGCAAGGTGGAAGGGTTAGAACACTATTGGGTGTTCTGCATATTCCTGCATTAGCTAGAAATATGATTTCTTTAAGAAATTTGGATGATGCAGGTGTAAAAACAATGTTCGAGAAGGATACCTACAAAATGGTTCGGGGAGCACTGGTATTGATGCGGGGAGTTTGGATTGGAACTCTGTACAAGATGCAAGGTAGCACTGTTATTGATGGGTGTAACAGTTCTGTGGTTCCTGAAAGTGGAGCAGAAAATATAGTGGTCTCTAGAGAGAAGACCATGTTGTGGCATCAAAGGCTTGGACATATTGGAGAGAATGGCCTTCGAATACTTCATGGTAAAGGTATGGTAGAAGGTATCAGTAATAGCTCTCTAGATTTTGATTTTTGTGAAAATTGTGTATATGGGAAGCAGAATCAGGTGAGTTTCCCGTCTGGTAGTGAGAGGGCGAAATAGATATTAGAGCTTGTGCACAGTGATGTGTTTGGACCTGTGAAGGTTCCATCACTGGGTAAGTCTGTGTACTATGTATAATTTATACATGACTTCTTAAGGAATACATGGATATATTTCCTTAAGAAGAAATCTGAAGTCTTTGATAAGTTTAAAGAATTTAAGGCTCTCGTGGAAAATCAGACAGAGAAGAAGATAAAGGTGCCGAGGACAGATAATGGTGTAGAGTTTTGCAGCAAGGAATTTGAAGAATTCTGTAAGAAGTGTGGTATAGCATGACATAAGACTACTCCATATACACCTCAACAAAATGGAGTTGCAAAAAGAAGGAACAAGACATTGATGGAAATGGCAAGAAGCATGCTCAGTGGTGTCAGTTTAAGATAGGAATTCTGGGCAGAGGCGATGAGTCAACAGGCCACCTTCATCAGCGTTGGAGGATAAGACTCCACAAGAGGTATGGAATGGTAAGAAACCCTCTCTTTCACATTTTATGGTATTTGAATGTGATGAATATGTACATGTTCCAAAGGAGAAACAAACCAAGTTGGATAGTAAATCTGAAAAGTGCATCTTTATTGGGTATAAGGATGGTTTAAAGGGTTATAATCTTTGGAACCGAGTATCAAGGAAGGTTGTGTACAACCGATATGTGGTGTTCAGAGAGGTAAAAGATGTTATTAAACATGAAGTCCAACCAAAGGAACCTAAGAAGATAGAGTTTGAGCTTAAGGAGGGAAGAATTAGACTCTACAACAGAGGAGGAATCAAAAGATGAAGAGCCACAAACTCCGAGTGTGAGAAGATCAGTTCGAGAAAGAAGGCAGCTAGAAAGGTATATTCCATCTGCTTTCTATTCAAATTTTTCATTATCTATTACTGACGATGATCCCAGAACTGTGAAGGAAGCATTAGATTCAGAGGATGGCAAACTCTGGAAAGAGGCCATGGTTGATGAAATGGCATCTTTGCACAAAAATGAGGCTTGGGATCTAGTGGAGTTGCTGGCTAGAAGGAAACCCATTGGCAGCAAATGGGTGTTCAAGAAGAAGACAAATGTAGAAGGAAAAGTTGATAAATACAACGCTCGGTTGGTAGCAAAAGGTTATTCCCAAGTGTCAGGAATTGATTTTGGTGATATTTTTTATCCTGTTACCAAGGTAACTTCTATTAGATTACTTTTATCTGTTGTTGCTGCTTTTGATTTTAAGGTAGAACATATGGATGCGAAGACAACATTTCTTCATGGGGATTTGGAAGAGGAGATCTACGTGAAGCAACCCGAAGGCTTTGTGGTGAAGGGTAAGAAAGAACTAGTATGCAAGGTAAAGAAGTCTCTTTATGGGTTAAAACAGTCACCAAGGATGTGGTATCATAAATTTGATACATTTATACGGGGACTTGACTTCACCAGAAGCAAAGTAGATCACTGTGTGTATTTTAAATTAATTGGTGACCGTGTTATTTATCTGGTCTTGTATGTGGATGATATGTTGTTGGTTGGAAATGACAAAGAAATTATCCAAGATTTAAAGACCCAATTTTCCTCCAAATTCGACATGAAAGATCTTGGTGCTGCAAACTATATTTTGGGCATGAAAATCAAAAGAGACTGGGAAAAGAGGAAGCTCTGATTAAACCAGAGGAAGTATGTCGAAACAATATTGCAAAGGTTTAATATGCAGGATAGTAAACCGGTGAAGGTACCTATTCCTGTAAGTGTGATATTATATGCTGAACAGTGTCCCAAGACACAAGAAGAGGAAGAGGACATGTCCCCTGTTCCATATGCAAGTGCAATCGGTAGCTTGATGTATGCAATGGTATGTACTAGACCAGACATTGCACATGCAGTGGGAGTATTTAGCAGGTTTATGTCAAAACCAGGGAAGGAGCACTAGACAAGAGTGAAGTGGGTCTTTAGGTATTTTCATGGCACTAGTGATTATGGTTTCTGCTACCAAGGAAAACCAAGATTGGACAGAGTGTTGGATATTCGTGGCTTTGTTGATGCAAGCTAGGCTAGAGATCTGGATCAGAGAATATCTACAAGTGGGTATGTGTTTAACCTATTTGGAGGTGCAGTCAATTGGATGAGTAAGAAAAAATCTGTAGTGGCACTATCGACTACAGAGGTATAATACATGGCAGGCACTCATGCAAGCAAGGAAGCAGTTTGGTTGCAGAGATTGTGTTCAAGTATGGGGTTAGTACAGGGAGCTATAAGGATAGATTGTGATAGCCAAAGTGTAATTTTCTTGGCAAAGAACCCTACATATCATTCAAAGACAAAGCACATTTATGTTCAGTATCACTTTGTGAGGGATATGATAGAAGACAAAAAGGTGTTGCCGGTAAAGGTGGACACTTTGAAGAATACTGCAGATGCATTGACAAAATCTATGAGCTCTGAGAAGTTTTCTTGGTGTAGGGAAACAATGGGCATTGCAGGGCTGGATAAATGACTAAGCTCTCTTATGGACCCCTGTGGAAAGAAAACAACAAGTGGTACAATGTTGGGTTGTGTTATATTCTTTCCACAACTAGCCCACGTAGTTAACTGGAGGGTTAGAAGGGGGGTAAAGCTTCCCCCTCCCCCCCCACCTCTTCGTTGCATCGATTGTGTAGTGGGGGGGGGGGGGGGGGTCACAGGGGGTTTGAGGGATGAAAGTAACCCCACTCTATGGGGTCCAGGGTATCGCCTCAGAAATTTTTGGTTTTGGACCCTATGTCAGGTTGGGTGGACCCACCTATGGTTTTGCGCATGATTTTTGCACATAGTTTTGGACATGGTGGTTTTTCGATCCATGGTTTTGGACGCGATGGTTTTCGGTCCATGGTATTGGATGCTTCAGCATGTATAAATATGTATTGTAACATTGAAAGGAACATAATGAAAAATCAAGCTGGTAGTCCCTGTTTTGGGATCCAGGGGAACATCTCTGTGTATATGTGTTTTTTATGTGTTATTCTCTCGCATTTGTTTATTTTCTGTTCTTAGAATTCATATACAGGTAATTTCTGTAAGGGGTTAAAACCCACAACAATAATTGGAATCAAACTTCTCTTTATTATATCTTTGTGCTTGGTTATAGACTCGACTGAGTGCGCAAGGGTTCGTGCACTCAGCTGCAGAGCCTCTTCCTACTACTACTACCCAAGACACACTTACGCACGTTACAGACTCAATATCTCATCAAGACTCCATTATTGACCTTATTTCCATTCACTATCTTTACATTTAGAGCCTCACTCCATTTATACATTCCCATGGTCCACGAACCATGGGTAGGCTGACATTACATTACTTTACTTTACATAACTTACGGTGGACAACCCAATGACTCAACCATACATATCGCGCTCTGCGCCCATACTTTGTGGAGCCTTACAATGCATTTGACCAAAACTTGGGCTTTGAGCCCCAAAAACATGTTGTGATGGTATTTGATGCCCAACAGTTTCCCATGTTTCAAGATTGTGTAAAAGATGAAACCATCCTGATTTTATCCCTTGTGATTTCCATTTTTATTAGCCTATTTTTACTAGATGAGCCTTGGCTTTTCATTCCATCATCACCATCCTCTGGGCCAATCATACACTTGGAGTTGGTTATTTGCCTTTTCATTAGGAACTATTGCAATGAGTGAGCTTATTAGCCAGCCTCTTGACCTTTGCATGTTTTGAGCAGTTCCATCATGACTCGAACCAGTTGCTACCCTTTATACCTATAGTTCCTCCAGAAGGAGTTCTCTTTTAGCTCTTTTCAAACTCCCAAGAAATGAAAAGATTGTCGAGAACTTATCTTTTCAAACTTGTAAAAGCAAATGAAAATAATTCTACTCAGTATAAGTTTAACCCTTTTCTAGACTGAGATAAACTAGCTACGAAAAAGGAATACCTTAGTCGAACATGGCTAAGAGGTTCTCTTGGGTATTTTTTTCTACCTTTTTGGACTTAAGGGACTATCTAAAAAAGGGAAATTTGGATTTTTATTTTGCTCCTCTTTTTCAAACTCTCTAAACATGAAAAATATGTCGATTTTTACCTTTGCTAGACTTGTAAAAACATAAAATAGTGATGGAATCATCGATCATGATGGGGCAGAACCACTCCTTCTCAAGGTTCGTTAAATATATTCAAAGGGATTCATTTGAAGGATGAACTTACAGATCAAGCATATGTTATCCTCATCAAGATTGTTAAAAAATAAAGAGGTACTAACCAATATGGTTGGGGAAATTGGGTAAACAAGGAATTACATTTTTCTAATGACAACAAGTCGCTCTTGAACACGACACTCTTCCACTTCATCTCCATGGTTGTTGGGTTGGGTAATCTGCTTGTATTTTGGTTATCATACATATTTCAAAATCACCATTTCGGCTTTGGGTCAATGCTACCAACTCCATTCAGTGTCGTCAATGTGTTCAAGAGAAGTCATTTAGCTGACCTCTACTACAATACTCTTAAGCCTTCATCTCATGTATGCCTTTCCTGATCCAGTTCTATGTCAGCATCATTCTGGTCATTATGTCTCAATCATCATACCCATTTTGTGTTGTTGATGGGGGATACATCAAGGCCCTCCTGTGATGGGTTTCTTCTTGTCGACATCAACACATCATCCAAGAAGTTGACTTAGAAACACACCTTTGGTACCTTAGTGCTTACATACATCAATGGCAAGTGTCCTCACTCTCTACGATAGGTTTAAATCAATGACTTTCGACTGAAAGGTTCGGTGTGGTGTTCGAAATTAACTCATTTATTCACACCATACAGATTGTACTATAGTACCTTGAGATCCATTAACATCATCAGTGGTTTCTCTCACATCTGTTAACAAATTACATCATTGGTTGGTAATAAAATGGTGTTTACCATGTTTGACTTCAACTCATTGATTCACATGGTTAGACTCGTACATTGGTTGGTTGTGTGAATGAGATAGAAGACCTAAGATCTAGTTTCAACCATCTGGGCTAAAATTTGAGGAGTTATAGAAAGATCACAATGTATGATGATCATTATCATATGGACATTCATCCAGTCATGGTTCCACCAATTGCATCTATGAACACATATTTTGATCATTATACATGTTATGTTAGCTTATGCTTGAGTATGGGTATGCCTCCCTCAGCAAACAAATATTCCATGTTGTAAATGTATTGTAGCAGATGAAGCTCATTGGTTGTCCTCGATCCTGACTTGTCACAATGTAAAGCAATTCAGTCATCATTCATCACCTTTGACTTTTCACTTTAGGGGGCATTCTGTTATAGGCCATTTTGTCACATATGATCAGTGAGCCTCCTAATGGGATCAATCAACATCTTATTCCCCCTTGTCACCATCTTGCACACATCCCTAAGCATGTTCCCTTCATCCCCTAGAGTTTCAACCCTAAACTACATCATTTGAGCGATTTTGAGGACGAATGCTCACTTTACGCCTACTAGGGTGCATTCACCTACAAGTTTCTCCACTATGGCTTGTGTTGTTTACTAGTAGGTTCCTCTCCTTTGCACCTGCATTAGTTCTATAAATCCGAGAGAATGATTAGGATTCCATAATCTTCCACTTCTAGGAGTTTCAGAAGTTGTTTCAACTACTTACCTTGGATAAAACATTGAGACCCTATCCTTACCTAATTTGAATTTTCACCACTTATCCTTTGATCCTATCCCACCATCAAAGGTTGATCTCTTACCCTAGATTGGTAATTGGATAAGAATTCCCAACTTACTCTACTTCTTTATATATTTCGAGCCTTCTATGTGGTTGGGGGTTGGATTTTGGAGAGTGATTATGCCCTTGTGCTATTGTAGTGAGCGGTTATCATCTCATGCATTTAGGGTGATTGGAGGTGCATATTGTGACAAGGAAAGGACAAGTCAACAACTTGGAGGAGATCTTCTACAATATCAACTGCTACTTATGGTTGTAATGTCCTTCCATTTATATTAATGCAAAATTTTCATAATTGTTTTCCTATATGCGATGTTGTTATTTCATGTATTTCAATACCATGTTGATCTATTGAATGAAGTACTTTGATGATACCGCATAGGTCTTGTAGTTTCTTGGCTTGTGTTACATGATTGTGCAAGTTCTAATTTTGGCATCCGGAGCTGGAATTGGAGCTTCCAAGCTAAAGAAGGAGAAAAGTGTGCAAAATATTCCAGGTATGCCTCATTATGTCATCTATTTACTTTAAGGAAAAGCGTTGTGTTCCTTGTCTCTTTTTTGTTCTAGGTTAGCCACTAACCTAGGGGAGATACATTTATCTATAATCATAAGTCACGTATAACACTAACCATATTGCAACTTCAGTAGTCATTCACAGACATCTTGTCCATCTTGGGAGGGTTTTTTCCTTTCTCCAATAGTTATAAACACATTACATTTTTGAAGAAATGTCGTTGGGCAATCATGATGAAGCAAATATTTTTCACTTACTTTACATAGATGTCCTAGTTGCATAGATGTCCTAGGCACTAACCTCCTTTCAACCAGAGGTTGTCCTTAGGTTACAACACATCTCATTATTGTTTCATTTTCTTCATCTCTAGAATTTTATGGAGAAATCTCAATTTAAGAGTTATATGAATTTTAGGTTTGGGTGGCATAGTACCAATACCAATATCCTTAACAATGCAAAAGGAAATGTTTCATTTTCCTTAGTAAAGTATGACGAAGATATAAAATATTTCTCTGAAGGTACAACTCTGCTTCATACCAATCATGTTTTATTGCAAATCGGTCTATAACATATGATTCATTACATAACTATAATGAATATTCTCTTTAGGATGGTAAGAAGACAATGGAAATTAAGGTAGATTGATCTAAGGGCTACAATAGGTTTGGGGTAAAATATGTTAGTTTTGGAAAATATGATGATGAAATTTATTATTACAAAAATAAACTGGAGCTTGATCCTTCTAATCGAGCATGAAAATCAAATGTATAGACAACAAGTACATCTTGGAGTACATCCTCTCCACTTGGAAATATATTTCAGGGGCCATATAAATTGTGAATTTTCTTTTCTAGCATTGCTCATGTTATATAGTTTTAATATTGGTAGAGGATCTACCTCATGGAGAGACGTTTTCTTCATATTATTTAACGATGACCTTCATTATGACATGGATAGAGAAGATTAAAAAGAGGTAGAGAAGGGTATGAATTTGCAGTATTCAACATGTAACTATAATACTATTGTTGTTCCAAACCCCCTAGAGGTAGATAGATGTTTTGAAGAATTTCTAATTATGGTTTTAGACATGATGTGATGTAATGATCATGCTTACCTATATATATTCAAAATAATTTATACAATGGGGTACATGTTATAAGTATTAGAGAGGAATACATATATAAATATCCCTCTAATTTTGACTAGATAGAATGTGGCACAATGTGGATTTTCATACTCCACTAATTTTTTTGTACATACTCCATGCCATTCTTCTATTTTCCCATGAAAGTGTGCTGTAGTTACCAATTGCATCGACCAGCAATCGAGGAAATTACTTATAGGGCTTGTAGCAAGTGTATCTCGAGAAGTGAATACATGATAAGATCACTTGAGAATTCCCCCCTTTACTAAAATAAGTCAAATTAATACCCAAATGTAGATAAATAAAAGGATATAACAATGGATATTGTTGTTGTAAACATTGTTTCAAAACAATGCATTCTTACATCATCTGAACTAAGCATGTCATAGTGGAATGGAAAAGGTCCAATTGAGTTCTTTGTCAAGCCTCGATCAAGGGATTGGTGGAATCACTACATATTTCATTCGTCAAAGTGGTCAAAAAATATATATTTTCCCTACAAAAGAGAGGGTCCAAGTTTATACAATGGCCAATAAATGCAGCTTCACTTGAGCATATTAAGGAGGTATTCCAACTTAAACAATGATTCCCAAATTTTTGTGGGGCAATAGATGCGACCCATGTAAAACTTGAGCTTCCATACAATGAGTCATGCATTGATTAGTATAATTGTGAGCACAATTATAGTATGATTGTTTAGGCAATTATAGATAGTAATTCATGTTTCCTTAACAATTACAAAGGTTGGCCTGGGCCTCTTAATGATGGTAGAATTTTTCCTTTTACAGTCTGTTTGAAGGGGTGCAAGAATCAATGGTCCTCTAGTATCATTTGTGAATTTTTACATGAGAGAATAAATTATTTGGGATAATTCCTATCCACTCATACCTGGGTTATTTTACCTTTTTTTAGGTGAGCTAACAATTGAATAAATACTTTTCAACTTCAATTCATCCTACACAGGGAATCTCATGGAGTATGATTTTGCAAACATAGGCATGCATGGAAAATTATACAAACCAAAATTAATAAATCAAGCATGGATATGTTTCCCCAACATAGAGGATCTTGTGGATTTTCATGTATGCCTTTCATGATCGGTTAAAAAATTGTGGTTGTCTGTAGAGCTTCATTCTGAAAAGCATGCACAAAAATATGATGATAGGTGTAGGGGTTTGAATGACTAGATGCAATGTACAAAAATCCTTAAACCTTGTACCATATAAAATTAAAAATATTTTTCCATCAGTTGAAGAGTTTCACAACATAATATCTCCATTTGCAAAAAAATTGATGGTGGGTTGCAATGAGATCTATTGTGGAGAAGCTAGAAGTGGGATTCTCGTTGCTAAGATCTTGAGAGGAGATTTTTTGATAATAAGATTGATAATGACAAATCCAAAGAAGCATGACTCCTTGACTTATCCTTTCCTTGCATTTCTAAAGCTGTTTTCCCAAAAGACAAAGGGATTAAACTCTTATGTCAGTTTTAAATCCCATGATGGAGACAACATAGTTAGATTGGGTGTTTGGGATAATTCAGAGCTTTCCTAAGACTAGGATTTCAAACTTAATCACCATGAGAATATATGTGCATATCTACAAGACCTCACTCTAGATGCTAAGTATGATATCATGGAGGTGATATATGCGATAGGTGATGATCCTCCTCTCCTCTTGGAATTTATGTGATGGATATTGTTATTGGGAAATATATATATACTTATGCTCAATCTAGTATTTATTCCAACTGAATCATTTGAGTGTTTATATACAACAAATTTATCCAAATACAGTCACACATATTTTTGATAGGTGTATCGGGGCGTCCTAATAAAATTGAATTTATTAATCTACTTCTTTATGAAATGAAAAAGATAGGGTGTAGACTTGACATGAAACTTATTTCACTCTAATTGATATTCACACCAAAGATGGATTTCTAAATGTGGTTATGGAAATTTATAATGGAATGCAACAAGTTGGTTTGTCGGTTGACACATTTACCTACAGTGTGATTATTAACTACCTTGGAAAAGGAGGAGAATTATCTGTAGTCTATAGGATTTTCTATGAGATGATTTAGAAGGGTTGTTTTCCGAACTTTGTTCCTTATAACATCCTTATTGATTTACATTGAAGACCAAGAGGTACCTTGTTTCCTTAAAACTTTATAGAGAGATGCAAAATGTTGGCTTTCAACTAGATCATGTCACCTAGATAGTATAGCAATAGAGATGCTTGGGCATTGTGATTGCTTTAAAAAAATAGAGTTAGTCTTCTTGGAGATGTTGTAGGACCTATGAGGATGGATTCCTTTTTCATGAGGAGATGCAAATACCTCGGTGTGTGGGATATTTTTGGCTCCCATTTTGTCACTTTTTTCGATGCTCCATTTGACCTTTTCTCCTTCATAACCAACACCCATAACCACATATTTTTTGTATTATCATACATTTTCACCCTTTTAAACCCAAAACCCCATAACATGCATTTCAAGGTAATTTATTTTTATTTTTATTAATTCCTAAGTATATAATGAATTAAATGAGTTTTAATATAATTTTTCTAATGATGAATTGTTTAACCTACTTCTTATACCAACAATTCACTTTCGATATCCAATGGTGTTTAGCATATTTGCATCTTACCAGAAGAAATTTGACCACATGGGTTATGAATGTTTATTTTTCAAAATAATTCTATGATACTCAATACATACCCAGATCGCACATGTGAAGCTCCAGCTCTAAAACAACATTAAAGGTCAAAATTTCTAGATAGTAAATGTTGGGCATGATCTTTGAGGTGATGAGGGTGAATTTGAAAATTGCAAAACATGGATTTCGTTTCCAGTATAGAAAAATTTGATTTACTATGGGTCATTTTCCAAAATTCAAGACGGTTTAAGAGATATGCTTAGTTCTTTAACGCCAATTTTCCCGAAGTGTACAAATTTTCCTAGATTCATAAATAGTGTCTAGGTTTTAAGAAAATAACAAATCAATTGTCTAATCAACAAGAGGAATGAATCTCACCTATTTTCAAAGTATGGAGATTTTTTTTTGTATCTTATTTGTATTTTGAGGAGAAAATGACCCATTTTTTCTTGTATGTTATCTTTATTGTATTCTATAGCTAGGAAATTTTGAGAGTGGGGGGATTGGTTTTGATCCACCCCAATGCTCCTCTTGTTCAAATACTTGGACACAAAATAGAGAATAGAGTTAGGATATTGAAGATTCATTTTGTAATATGTTTGGGGAAATGATAGCTAATTAGGGGGATTCATTGCAGCAACAAGCCTATGTTTTTCCCTCTTATAAACAAAGTTGATATTTTATTAATGAATGTTACTTACTCCTGAATTTTGGTGCATCAATTTAGCCTAATTTGATTTCAACATTAGTAAAGTTGGGAAGGGCCCCTCAATCCTGGGTTGTGTTTGGTCTCTTTATTTTGTTAGCTTAGATTGTAAGTGTGTTTGTTTTGCAATATTTTAAATTTTTGTTCTAAGTGTATTATTTTATTGAGTTTAGAATTTCATTTTCATATTACATTGATTGTCTTTAATACTTTTACATTTCTTTGATTTGTAACACAAGCAAGATCTACTATAAGAAAGGTTAATTGAAGGAAGATCAAGACAAAATGGAGCTACTCCTGCAAAGTTACATGAGCATACAAACCTTTGTATGAAAGATTGTGACTCATAACCTTAATAGCATAAGTTGTCTTCTGAACCTGTGACATATTCCATAGCATTAATTTCCAACATTCAGTCTTTCTTTACGAACTTTCTATTTAGTTGTTAATTTCCCAAAGTAGTTTCCAAAAGTAGATTAGGATAGACCAGGGATTTAATTTCGCATATACTTTTCTTTCATCTCTAAGTCTACAAATCCGGTTCAATAATTTAATGTTGGTAATTTAGGCATATTTTTTCCAAACAAAATAAAATGATGCTACTAAAATGGTTGTTTTGTTATTTTGTGAAATTGTGAGATTACATGGACTACCAAGGAGTGCCACTTTTGATTGAGATACCACACTCGGACATTTTTTTAGGGTAATTTGAAAGAATCAGGTTTCAAGATATTATAAAATTCCAAATGTCACCCACAAACAGACAAACAGACCAAGGTCATTAGTTGGAGTCTTGGGAATTTATTGAGGAGTTTGAGTGGAGAAAAACTAGGACAATGGGATTTGGTTTTGGTGCAAGTTGAATTTACATACAATTATTTAATCAACAGATATATTGGAAATATTCCATTTCATATTGTTTATGGTAGGTCACTGAGGGGAGTTGTTTATTTGTTAAGTTTCCAATATGGAAGATAAAAGGAATTTCAATGCAAGTGAATTATGGAGGACATACTAAAATGCATAAGAAAGTCAAACAAAAGTTGATGCAGAGAAATGCTAGATATAAGCAAGGGGAAAATTTTTGAAGGAGATAGAAATATTTTGAAGGAGAGTTGGTGATGGAAAATTAAGGAAAGAAAGGTTTCTCAAAGGAGAAAGGGATGATGTATGAGGCACCCTTGCTGAATGGAATAAACAATTACCCATTAAGCCAACTAAGGAACTAGGGTAATTTCTAGCAAAGAGGGTCAACAAGAGCACCTAAAACAATGAATATTATGAATAATTTTTGAAGTGTAAGAATATAGGCTTTGAGGATGCACCATGGGTATCTAAAGAGGAGTTGGCTTACCTACAGGGAATTTCATTCCCTAGAACATATACAATCACATCCACATGAGTCAGAAGCTCATGTTTTTCTTACCAAAGGTGTCTGATGTAGCAACATCCTTGGCCATAAAGTAATCCACATCATTTAATTTAGGTTGGTAGCTTATAAGTCCAAATGAGTGTGTCGTAATATGATTGCTAAAACATTGTTTCTATAGCATCATTGTTGTAACATTCATGCTACAACACCGATGTTATAACATCATTGTTGTAACACCTATACTACAACAACATTGCTATAACACCCATGCTATAAAACACTTTTCTATTACATTGTACCATTTTTGTAACACCTATGCTATAATTATGTTGTTGTGAACATAATGTTATTTATTTTAGTGATTCCACATGTCTCAAAGGGCTTGTGATGAATTAGTGGACTACCTATGTGAAGGGGAAATGATCAGCTATAGAAATAGACAAAGAATCAATGATTAGATGAAGAACTAGATGAAAAAGTGATGAATGGATGGGAAGTTGAACCATTGTGCCTATTCACCATCCAAAGGGATGATGACAAGATTGGGAAATAACTAAAGAAACCAAATTGTTGTGATGATTCAGCCTTCTTGTCGTTGTTTAAGATAAGTTTTGAATAATAGTAGCTAAAAGGAAAAACAAAGGCAAGTATCTATGAACATAAGAGTAATATGTGAACAAAGGAGAGATGATTTGATAAAGTCTTTTGGATTAATCACATCATAAGTGTTTCAGAGATGCATTAAAGAAAATTTCAACCTAAAAGTTCCCATGAAATTTTCGTGTAATTTCCATGTCATAATATGTAAACTAATCAAAATATTTTAAATCTAAAAAGAGGTACACGTAAATATTTTGAAGGGAAAATAAGAAAAACTACTCCTTTTTTTAATTCTATTTTTGGCTTAAGTTTTACTCAAATTTCAAGTGAAGACACTTGTTGGATATGAAATTAAATTCCACATCCAACGAGTACCCATTATACATACTTTTGAGAAGACTCGCATTGATAAAATAGGAAGATACATTAAAAAAACATGTTCAACACACTTTTGTAATGTATCTTCAATTTTTATCAATGTGTATCTTCTTAAAAGTATGCATAATGGGTACTTGTTGGATGTGGAATTTAATTCCAAATCCAATAAGTGCTTACAATTGAAATTTGAGTAACCCACCAGAATATAAGCCAAAAATACCATTAAAAATTAGTTTTCTTCTTTTCCCTCCAAATTTCATAACTCTTATTTTATTATTTTAACTCTTGTTTTATTATTTTTCCTTACAAGGCCACTTTTAGGCTAAAAATTCATCTAATGTGAAAAGAGTGTAACATCAAAATATTCTTATTTTTTATCTTATTAAAACATTAATACATATAGATGTCGAAATTTTCACTCGCATGCTTTATAATGCATAACATTGATGATATATATATATATATATATATATATATCTATACACACACACACACACACACACACACACACACACACACACACACACACATATATAAGTTTATTGTAAATATTGAATTTTTATATGCTTATTATTTTAATTTAATTAAGAATATGAATCATTATTTTAATTTATATGGTTAACAATTTATAGTTACTATTTATATTTTATATATTTCACATTTCTATATTTAGAAAGATTTATTTTTAATCATATATTTATTAATTAAATTTATTAAGTTTTTATTAATATGATTCCATTTCACCAATTCAAAATGCTTATCATTGATATAAACTCTAGGTTATGTACAACATATATATATTAAACATTGCACGAAACAAAACCAAATATAATATCTATACCATATATATTATTTAAGAGATATTAGATTGAGGTCATATTCTGGATTCACTTTAGAGATACAATAGTTTTTAGAAATTACATAAACATTTTCCTCTACTGTCATTACTAAAGTACTCTTCTTTACTCTTCATCATTAGCTTTTGAGTTTCATCTCTAGTAGATTGATCTAGGTAGCCAATAACATCACTAGCATGTGTTCATGTCAAAGCATTGTTTATCTACAAATGGTCATGCTCATTTTTAGAATCTATCTCCCATTACCACATGGTGGTTGTAGTAACAAGGCTCTTAGCTCCATGGCACACAAACATATATTAGAGCATAATGAGGATCCTTGACATAAAAGGTGACATGTGGACCTATACATAGCCACTATAGGAACCCATGACCTGTCTATAGAGCACACACTAGCTTGTATGCTAGTGAAACATAATTTAAAACTAACACATATAGTAAGGAAACTAAAAAATTCACAAGAGAAAAGACAAAATAGGACAACAAATTTTCATTCTTTCCACATACACAATGAAATTCCTCTTAAAAATTACAATGCAATCCTATTATGTGTTATTCCATAGCATATGCCCCATTTGTTTCACACTAGACTAAAAAAATTGTTCTCTCTCTTTTGTTCCAACTTTTACATCTCCATGAGCTCCTTCTATTCTAGTCTCTCAAGATCTTATGGTATTATGTTTCTATGTTATATTCTTGTCTCTCTCTTAGTGATTCCATGTGTCTCAAGGGGACTGGGTGGAAACAATGGACTACCTATGAAAAAGGGAAATGGTCAACTATAGAAATGGACAAAGAAGCAATGATTAGCTGAAGAATTAGACGAAGAAGCGATGAATGATATGGAAGTTTAAACATCATGACTATTCAACATCTAAAGGAATGATGATGAGATTGGGAAATCACTGAGGAAACCAAACCATTGTGATGATTCAACCTTCTAACCATTGTTTAAGAGAATTTATGAATGTGGGTAGTTAAAAGGAAAAATAAGGGAAAGTATATATGAACAAAAGAGTCATGTGTGAACAAAAGAGAGAAAAAGAGAGCATAGTAGTAGAATATTAGAAGAGCTTGAGAGACTAGAATAAAAGGAGCTTGTGACGTTGGAAAATTTGCAACAAAGGAGAGAGATAATTTTTTTGAATCTAGTGTGAAACAAACGAGGCATATGTTGGTGCATAACACATAATAGGATTGTACTCTAATTAATAAGAGAAATTTTGTTGTGTATGTGAAAAAGAGAACGAAAATTTGTTGTCTTGTTTTGACTTTTCCCCTATGAATTTCTTAGTTTCCTGACTCTACTAGCTGTTAGTTTTAAACTATGTTACACTAGAGCCACGTGAAAGCCACAAAGAATAAAATACAAGACCCTCAAGACAGAAAACAATACAGAAAGGCTAGGTTGAGTAAGTATCAGCCAAAAAACTTCTTCTTATGCCACACCACCATAAGAATGGAATTAACAATGAGATTCAAACACCAAAAAATAGACACAGCTCCCCACAACCACTAAGACCACAACCACCATTACACCCATTGATAATCTAAAAAGCTGAGAAAACCCATATGGTGCAACAACATTTAAGAATTCCAAAATGATTACCCTCGTTACCTTACTCCAAATTAGAGATTCCATAGGTAGGCGTCACTTCCTATCTAATGAGCCTAGAAAAACTCCTTATTCAAACCGACCTAAATCTGACTAAAGGCTAAAATTCAGGGAAGGGTAAATACTGGGATCCTAGACAACATACACTAGAGACCAGAGCAAATGACATGCTACAGTTGGACACACAGAACACACCTTGGTCGACCATCTATGACCATATCATGTAGATATCGACAAAACCCTATATAAGCATAGGCCATCACTACAAGCTAAGTTGCTTGGCCAAAGACTCAACCTCCAGTAAATCCATGACGCCTCTCTTTCTAGCATAACTTTAAATCAAAACCAAATTAAGGATTTAACCCTCCTTCACATAGCAATCTTAACCATCACATGTTTATGTGTATGATGGAGGAGTGCCATGCCAACCCCCTCTCCCCACCCCCACCTTTAATTATCGAGGGGGTCGGTGGGGTGGCAGACACCCTCCCCAATACTCCCTTATTGTTGTTCTTCCATGCAATCAAGAAAATTAATAAATATATAATTAAAAATAAAAATATTTCTAAATACAAAAAACTGAAACATATAAAATATAAATTGTAACTATAAATTATTAACCATATAAATTAAAATAATTAATATATATGTAATCATTGTATTTAAAAACTTCATATTTAAATTTAATTAATAAGCACATAAAATTCAATATTTACAATAAACTTGTTTATAAATATCATCATCAATGTTATGCATTAGGAAATATGAAAAAGAAAAATGTTGCATGTATATGTACTTATATGTATTAAGGTTTTAATAAATTTAAAAATAAGAATTTTATTTTATATAGAGATGTGGAACTTTTATAAATATAAATAATATTACTAAGAACCAACATACATCCATAACTCTAGTTTTATCATCAAATCTTTCAAGGTGCAAACCTTTCTCCAAGTTTTGGACTCAGAAAGAGATTTTGATTTTGAGAGATTTGATTCATCTCTTGCTAGGTAGATCCGAACTTAAAGTGGATATATATTGGTTAATTATATGTTCTAAACTAACATGGTTACAAAAATGAATCATTAGTATTTCATTTAAATGTTTACACTCATTTAAGGACACTACATCTGGCCATATTGAGAGTGTCTCTAGGTCCAACTAGCATGGCCTATATGGATAGACATCAATAATAAACATCAAAACAACTATTTCATGATACATTTCACATTGCCAAAATTAAAAAAAAAAAGACAATAAAGTATAACTAAATTATAACTTTGTTTTAAATTATATTATTACTAATCTATAAATAGTTTTTGTTACAATGTCATAGGCTTATCAATATATGTCAAAAAAATCATAGCTCATTTCATATGATACATGTTTTTTGTCTTTGAGGTTTCTGTGAGTTTCATGATTATGTAGATTTTCTGTATACATCCAATTAGGTTTATTTTTTATCGAAATTCCGAACTAGCAACGGTGGTTCATCTTTAGGATGTGAAAGATTATTGAAAGACTCGTCTCATTTTTCCAAATATATAGAGATGTATGAGATGCTTAGCCGACAGAGATTAGGATTTATTAAATTATTTTTAAATTATTCTTTTTGTTTTAATTATAATTTTAATTGTTTTATTATATTTTGTTAATTTAATTATATTTTTGTGATATTTAGGGTTTAAAATTGTGATAGAATTAATTTTATTATTCTATTATGTTTTGTAAATTTAATTGTATTTTTGTGATATTTAGGGATTTTTATAATTATTATAGAATTATTATTTTCATTATGGTTATGGTTATATTAATTATATTTGCATTAAATATTTCATATTTTAATTATTTATTTATTTTAATTTTAATTAATTCTTTATTTGTATTATTTTTATTTTAATTAATTATTAATTTTAATTGTTATTCATTATCCCTATTTTTAAAAGTGGGGATATAAATAACCCCTCTAATTATCGGACAATTATGATCAACCCTCTCTTAGCCAAGTTATGTGGTAATATTTTGGAAAAGAAGTTAAGCATATGGCTTGAAAGTGAAGGTAAGTGAGCTAAAGGCCAATTAGGTTTCAGAAGGCACCACTCAACAACATAACACCTCGTTACGCTTAGGATCATTGCGGAGGAATGTCGTAATGATAAATCCAATTTATTTTGTTGCTTTGTGGACTTTAGAAAGGCTTTCGATACGGTTCCTAGATACAACCTTTGGAATAGATTAGAAGAGCTAAAGGTTCCTCTCGAGTTGAGAGTTGTCGCTATAAGGTTATACGAGAATGTAATTGCCAAAATAAAGAGCAATGAGGGGTGGTAGAAAGATAATAAGTGTAACATTGGAGTTAAACAAGGTTGCCCCTCTCCCCTAACCTATTTGGCATTTACATCGATAAGCTCGAAGGCTATTTAGAGGAAGCAGGATGTGATGGCACGATCTTAGCTAAGATAGTCATCATCCTTCTTCTTTATGCTAACGATATTGTTCTTTTCGGAAGGTGCCCATCTGATCTTGATAAGAAACTCAGGGTTCTTAAGGATTTTTGCTCTACCATGGGTATGACTGTTAACACTGACAAAACAAAAGTTATGATTATCAAATCCAAGGACACCTACACTAATTTTATGTATGACAATAATAACTTGGAAGAAGTGTATTCTTACAAGTACCTAGGAATTGATATTCATCACAAGCTCAACTAGAACCATAGCATTGAGAAAAGGATTAATGGGGGGTGGAAAGCTTATTTTGGTCTTGAAAATAATTGTAAAACAACAAACCTCGTAATGTGGGATAAAAATAAGTTCCTCTTTGAAACTTTAGTCACTCCTATTATCTTATATGGCTGTGAGGTTTGGGGTTGCAGCATCGCTAGAGAATCATGGAGAAAGATTGAGCAAATCCAGAAGCGTTTTATAACTTATAACCTGAAAATTAAAAGTAATACACCCTATCCTATTCTCCTTATAGAATCAGGTCTTTCCCCTATTGAGAGCCTAGCTATGATTAGGTTTCTGTTGTACAAGCACAAACTCAATAACATAGACGATCATAGACTTCCTAAGCTAGCTTTAAATTCCAGCCAAAACCACCTAAGGCTCAATCGGTGGTGGCATAAAGAAACAAGGGCCCAGTTAAACTATTGGGAGATCAACAAGAATGATGCATTGAAAAACATAAATAACATTAAAGATATTGTTACTTCTAAGTTCAAAGAAAAAATGTGCTGTGAGAAAGATTTAACGGCTAAAAGAAAATTAAGTTATTATAAGAAGGTCATCAACCCCACCCTAGAAGATCAAAAATATCTCTCCATTTTAACTATCTCAAAGAAGAAAATTAATATAGCAAAGATTAGAATGAATTCCCATGAGCTCCATAGTGAAACAGGTCGTTGGGCAGTTCCTAAAACGCCATGGATGGAAAGGATCTGCTATATATGTGAGAATATGAACATCGAGGATGAAAACCACTTCCTCTTAGAGTGCCCCGCGTATAACCACATTAGATCTCAGTTTCACAATTTTTGTTACAATACTGACCTTCCTAGCCTTTTACAATATCAAAATTATAGTGAGTTCGAAAGGCTTCTCTCCAAGCTTTTTGAGCATAGGAATAAAATCTTAAATCAAAATAAATAATTTGTTTCTTTAGGTCTGATAGATCAATGTTTGGTCTCAACGGACGTTAACCACCACCACCATCATCATCATCATCATCATATTTATTTCAATTTATTTATTCGTTATATTTATTTTAATTATTTATTATGGCTAATCCATTTTTCTTATTCTATTTGTTTTCATTAATTATTTTCTTATGTTTCATTTTTATTTTTAATTTTTATTTCAGATAAGTTGCCTTATTCTAATTGTGTTAATTATCCCTTATTCTATATGTTTTGATTATGATTTAGTTATTTTGTTGTGTTAATTAATGAATTATTATTATTATTTTATTAGGGTCATAGGTGAGTTTATAATATCTTCTTATTTATGTTTTATTGTAATTGTTTTTACTTTGTATTTATATTGATTTTAATAAATATAATTAAAATACGAAATAATTAATACAAATATAATTAATATAACCATAACCATAATGAAAATAATAATTCTATAATAATTTTAAAAATCCCTAAGTATCACAAAAATACAATTAAATTTACAAAACATAATAGAATAATAAAATTAATTCTATCACAATTTTAAACCCTAATTATCACAAAAATATAATTAAATTAACAAAAATATATAAAACAATTAAAATTATAATTAAAACAAAAATAATAATTTAATATATCCTAATATTTGTCGGCTAAGCATCTCATACATCTCTATATATTTGGAAAAATGAGACCATTCTTTCAATAATCTTTCACATCCTGAAGATGAACCACTGTCACTAGTTCGAAACGTCGATAAAAAAGGAACCTAATGCGATGTATCCGGAAAATCTACATAACCATACATGTTCATATGATATTCTTTTTAAATTAATCAATTTAATTAAAAGAGAAGAAAATACATAACCACTTTTAAAATAAATTTTAATTTTTATCTATAAATACTAAAAATATTCCAAAATAAAAGTTAAATTCCAACCATTTATATAATAATAATTAATAATTAAATTAAAACTCTAAAAACTTTATTCCAAAATAAACATTAAAATATTAAATTTTCATTGTAAATTTTAATATAATTTTATTAATATTTAACGTGAAATTTAATATATTAACATATTAAAATTAATTATATTATAATATAAATGCTATACGATTCTAGCACGCGGTAATTCTAGCACACGGTAGGAGCAAAGCTTTCTAGAACAGTCTCCAATTTTTTGAAATAATATTAATTTAATAATTTTTTAGTACAATATATTATCACTTTTGGTTTGACATAATAAATTTGGATAAAACTTCTCTGAACATTCATATCTAAATTCTCACTATTTCATAAACTAATACTATATATACCGATAGGCACACCAACTACAAGGAATATTTGTGAAAAAACCGAGGACAACATGGAATGAGGTATTAGTTTATGAATAACTAAAGAAACCAAGTTGTTGTGATGATTCAGCCTTCTTGTCGTTGTTTAAGATAAGTTATGAATAAGAGTAGCTAAAAGGAAAAACAAAGGCAAGTATCTATGAACATAAGAGTAATATGTGAACAAAGGAGAGATGATTTGATAAAGTTTTTTGGATTAATCACATCATAAGTGTTTCAGAGATGCATTAAAGGAAATTTCAACCTAAAAGTTCTCATGAAATTTTCGTGTAATTTCCATGTCATAATATGTAAACTAATCAAAATATTTTAAATCTAAAAAGAGGTACGCTTAAATATTTTGAAGGAAAAATAAGAAAAACTACTTCTTTTTTTAATTGTATTTTTGGCTTAAGTTTTACTCAAATTTCAAGTGAAGACTCATTGGATATGAAATTAAATTCCACATCCAACGAGTACCCATTATGCATACTTTTGAGAAGACTCGCATTGATAAAATAGGAAGATACATTTAAAAAATATGTTCAACACACTTTTGTAATGTATCTTCAATTTTTATCAATGTGTGTCTTCTTAAAAGTATGCATAATAGGTACTTGTTAGATGTGGAATTTAATTCCAAATCCAATAAGTGCCTACAATTGGAATTTGAGTAACATACCAGAATATAAGCCAAAAATACCATTAAAAAATAGTTTTCTTCTTTTCCTTCCAAATTTCATAACTCTTATTTTATTATTCTAACTCTTGTTTTATTATTTTTCCTTACAAGGCCACTTTTAGGCTAAAAATTCATCTAATGTGAAAAGAGTGTAACATCAAAATATTCTTATTTTTTATCTTATATTTTCACTCGCATGCTTTATAATGCATAACATTGATGATATATATATATATATATATATATATATATATAAAAGTTTATTGTAAATATTGAATTTTTATATGCTTATTATTTTAATTTAATTAATAATATGAATCATTATTTTAATTTATATGGTTAACAATTTATAGTTACTATTTATATTTGATATATTTCACATTTCTATATTTAGAAATATTTATTTGTAATCATATATTTATTAATTATATTTATTAATATGATTCTATTTCACCAATTCAAAATGCTTATTATTGATATAAACTCTAGGTTATGTACAACATATATATATATTAAACATTGCACAAAACAAAACCAAATATAATATCTATACCATATATATTATTTAAGAGATATTAGATTGAGGTCATATTTTGGATTCACTTGAGAGATACAATAGTTTTTAGAAATTACATAAACATTTTCCTCTACTGTCATTACTAAAGTACTCTTCTTTACTCTTCATCATTAGCTTTTGAGTTTCATCTCTAGTAGATTGATCTAGGTAGCCAATAACATCACTAGCATGTGTTCATGTCAAAGCATTGTTTATCTACAAATGGTCATGCTCATTTTTAGAATCTATCTCCCATTACCACATGGTGGTTGTAGTAACAAGGCTCTTAGCTCCATGGCACACAAACATATATTAGAGCATAATGAGGATCCTTGACATAAAAGGTGACATGTGGACCTATACATAGCCACTATAGGAACCCATGATCTGTCTATAGAGCACACACTAGCTTGTATGCCAGTGAAACATAATTTAAAACTAACACATATAGTAAGGAAACTAAAAAATTCACAAGAGAAAAGACAAAATAGGACAAAAAATTTTCATTCTTTCCACATACACAATGAAATTCCTCTTAAAAATTACAATACAATCCTATTATGTGTTATTCCCTAGCATATGCCCCATTTGTTTCACACTAGACTAAAAAAATTGTTCTCTCTCTTTTGTTCCAACTTTTCCATCTTCATGAGCTCCTTCTATTCTAGTCTCTCAAGATCTTATGGTATTATGTTTCTATGTTATATTCTTGTCTCTCTCTTAGTGATTCCATGTGTCTCAAGGGGACTGGGTGGAAACAATGGACTACCTATGAAAAAGGGAAATGGTCAACTATAGAAATGGACAAAGAAGCAATGATTAGCTGAAGGATCAGACGAAGAAGCGATGAATGATCTGGAAGTTGAAACATCATGACTATTCAACATCTAAAGGAATGATGATGAGATTGGGAAATCACTAAGGAAACCAAACCATTGTGATGATTCAACCTTCTAACCATTGTTTAAGAGAATTTATGAATGTGGGTAGTTAAAAGGAAAAATAAGGGAAAGTATATATGAACAAAAGAGTCATGTGTGAACAAAAGAGAGAAAAAGAGAGCATAGTAGTAGAATATTAGAAGATCTTGAGAGACTAGAATAAAAGGAGCTTGTGACGCTGGAAAATTTGCAACAAAGGAGAGAGATAATTTTTTTGAATCTAGTGTGAAACAAACGAGGCATATGTTGGTGCATAACACATAATAGGATTGTACTCTAATTAACAAGAGAAATTTTGTTGTGTATGTGAAAAAGAGAATGAAACTTTGTTGTCTTGTTTTGTCTTTTCCCCTATGAATTTCTTAGTTTCCTGACTCTACTAGCTGTTAGTTTTAAACTATGTTACACTAGAGCCACGTGAAAGCCACAAAGAATAAAATACAAGACCCTCAAGACAAGAAACAATACAGAAAGGCTAGGTTGAGTAAGTATCAACCAAAAAACTTCTTCTTATGCCACACCACCATAAGAATGGAATTAACAATGAGATTCAAACACTAAAAAATAGACATAGCTCCCCACAACCACTAAGACCACAACCACCATTACACCCATTGATAATCTAAAAAGTTGAGAAAACCCATATGGTGCAACGACATTTAAGAATTCCAAAATGATTACCCTCGTTACCTTACTCCAAATTAGTGATTCCATAGGTAGGCGTCACTTCCTATCTAATGAGCCTAGAAAAACTCCTTATTCAAACCGACCTAAATCTGACTAAAGGCTAAAATTCAGGGAAGGTTAAATACTGGGATCCTAGACAACATACACTAGAGACCAGAGCAAATGACATGCTACAATTGGACACACAGAACACACCTTGTTTGACCATCTATGACCGTATCATGTAGATATCGACCAAACCCGATATAAGCATAGGCCATCACTACAAGCTAAGTTGCTTGGCCAAAGACTCAGCCTCCAGTAAATCCATGACGCCTCTCTTTCTAGCATAACTTTAAATCAAAACCAAACTAAGGATTTAACCCTCCGTCACATAGCAATCTTAACCATCACATGTTTATGTGTATGATGGAGGAGTGCCATGCCAACCCCCTCTCCCCACCCCCCCTTTAATTATCGAGGGGGTCGATGGGGTGGCAGACACCCTCCCCAATACTCCCTTATTGTTGTTCTTCCACCCAATCAAGAAAATTAATAAATATATAATTAAAAATAAAAATATTTCTAAATACAAAAAACTGAAACATATAAAATATAAATTGTAACTATAAATTATTAACCATATAAATTAAAATAATTAATATATATGTAATCATTGTATTTCAAAACTTATATTTAAATTTAATTAATAAGCACATTAAATTCAATATTTACAATAAACTTACCCGGATGCGGGTTTTAACCTTAGCACTTAAGGATATGGCCTTCCGTCCAGCCATCTGGATTGACAGCCGGCAGAAGGGCGATCATCCGGCTCGCATGATAGATGCCAATATAAGGTTCACGGTAAGTGAGTTATTGTTTGCTCAGTCTCGGAGTGCGCTGCAATTCAATGCGCGCATGGCCCTTTCGTCCTGGTTCGCGCTCTTCAGCATGACGCGCCTTCATTTTCCCGCTGGGAGTTTTGCCTTCGCCCTTTATATCATTATGTGGTCTCAGTTGGTTCATCCTGTCCCTCCGGTGGCCTTAGTCGCTTGGCTCTGCAATAATTCGGGCTTCCATAGCATCCCTGCCCCGCCGGTTCTACTCTGTCTCAGCTGTTTACTCAGTTTCCCTGGTGCTCCTTCAATGCCTCGCAGTCGAGGTATTCCGCGAAGGGGGGGTCGTTCTGATATCAGGGTAAGCCCTCGCCTTCAGAGCCCCAACATTTAACCCCAATTGCCTTGGCTCAGCCCTCTTCTCCGCAGTCTGACCAGGAGAGAGCCAACCCAAATAGCTCATACCAGTCTTCCAGTTTTGTCTTCCAGAGTCGGCTCAATAGACCGACGGTTACAGTGAATTTTTCTGTGTTTATCTCGGAGGAGGAAGCCCACCATCCCAGCTCGACCCCTCCGGCTTCCCCCAGTTCTCAGGATGAAGGCGTTCTGCTCGGAGACATGACGGGGCTGGTTTATCACCCGGACTGCATCAACGAGGGAGCCCCTGCTTCGAATGTTCCTCAGCAACCCGCTCAAGCCATGGAAGAAGACAGAGTAAAAGAACCAGCTCATTTCCCTTCCGGAAATTTGCACCTGGTAAAGGATTCGGCTGGAGAACCGCTGCTGGACGAAGAAGGTTATGTAACTTGGGTAGCCTCTCCAAGTCTGGTGAAGGAGGAAAGGCAAGCCTCTCCAAGTCAAGCCGACTGATTCTACTCCGGGTGACTGATATGTTTTTTGACTCTGTGTCTATGGTTTTACAGTTTAAGTCTCGTGTCTGTTTTTGTCTTAGGTCTCAGATGGTTATAGCAGTCTTAGACAATTCAGACTCCGTTTTCTATTATATAGTCAGTCTTGATAGATATCAATGTATTTTTGAAACTACTGAAGGATGGACGTATCATAGTCTGGTTATTTTTTGTCAGAATGTAAGGGATAGCAATCAATTTCTCAAGGTCTGCATTGTAAATCCAGTGAACAGGACCCACTGTAAAATCCCTGAGTCTTTGCTAGAGGATTGGCCTCGGCCTCCTTGGAGGCTCTGATCTTTGTACATATCTTTTTCACTTTTTAATAGAATAGCATTTACCGAGAAAAAAAAAATTATTTACAATAAACTTGTTTATAAATATCATCATCAATGTTATGCATTAGGAAATATGAAAAAGAAAAATGTTGCATGTATATGTACTTATATGTATTAAGGTTTTAATAAATTTAAAAATAAGAATTTTGTTTTATATAGAGATGTGAAACTTTTATAAATATAAATAATATTACTAAGAACCAACATACATCCATAACTCTAGTTTTATCATCAAATCTTTCAAGGTGCAAACCTTTCTCCAAGTTTTGGACTCAGAAAGAGATTTTGATTTTGAGAGTTTTGATTCATCTCTTGCTAGGTAGATCCGAACTTAAAGTGGATATATATTGGTTAATTATATGTTCTAAACTAACATGGTTACAAAAATGAATCATTAGTATTTCATTTAAATGTTTACACTCATTTAAGGACACTACATCTGGCCATATTGAGAGTGTCTCTAGGTCCAACTAGCATGGCCTATATGGATAGACATCAATAATAAACATCAAAACAACTATTTCATGATACATTTCACATTGCCAAAATTTAAAAAAAGAAAAAAAAAAAAAAAAACATAAAGTATAACTAAATTATAACTTTATTTTAAATTATTATTATTACTAATCTATAAATAGTTTTTGTTACAATGTCATAGGCTTATCAATATATGTCAAAAAAATCATAGCTCATTTCATATGATACATGTTTTTTTGTCTTTGAGGTTTCTGTGAGTTTCATGATTATGTAGATTTTCCATATGCATCCAATTAGGTTTATTTTTTATCGAAATTTCGAACTAGCAACGGTGGTTCATCTTTAGGATGTGAAAGATTATTGAAAGACTGGTCTCATTTTTTCCAAATATATAGAGATGTATGAGATGCTTAGCCGACAAAGATTAGGATTTATTAAATTATTTTTAGATTATTCTTTTTGTTTTAATTATAATTTTAATTGTTTTATTATATTTTGTTAATTTAATTATATTTTTGTGATATTTAGGGTTTAAAATTGTGATAGAATTAATTTTATTATTCTATTAAGTTTTGTAAATTTAATTGTATTTTTGTGATATTTAGGGATTTTTATAATTATTAGAGAATTATTATTTTCATTATGGTTATGGTTATATTAATTATATTTGTATTAATTATTTCGTATTTTAATTATATTTATTTTAATTATTTATTTATTTTAATTTTAATTAATTATTAATTTTTATTATTTTTATTTTAATTAATTATTAATTTTAATTGTTATTCATTATCCCTATTTTTAAAAGTGGGGATATAAATAACCCCTCTAATTATCGGACAATTATGATCAGCCCTCTCTTAGCCAAGTTATGTGGTAATATTTTTGAAAAGAAGTTAAGCATATGGCTTGAAAGTGAAGGTAAGTGAGCTAAAGGCCAAGCAGGTTTCAGAAGGCATCACTCAACAACATAACACCTTGTTACGCTTAGGATCATTACGGAGGAATGTCGTAATGATAAATCCAATTTATTTTGTTGCTTTCTGGACTTTAGAAAGGCTTTCGATACGGTTCCTAGATACAACCTTTGGAATAGATTAGAAGAGCTAAAGGTTCCTCTCGAGTTGAGAGCTGTCGCTATAAGGTTATACGAGAATGTAATTGCCAAAATAAAGAGCAATGAGGGGTGGTAGAAAGATGTTAAGTGTAACATTGGAGTTAAACAAGGTTGCCCCTCTCCCCTAACCTATTTGGCATTTACATCGATAAGCTCGAAGGCTATTTAGAGGAAGCAGGATGTGATGGCACGATCTTAGCTAAGATAGTCATCATCCTTCTTCTTTATGCTAACGATATTGTTCTTTTTGCAAGGTTCCCATCTGATCTTGATAAGAAACTCAGGCTTCTTAAGGATTTCTGCTCTACCATGGGTATGACTGTTAACACTGACAAAACAAAAGTTATGATTACCAAATCCAAGGACACTTACACTAATTTTATGTATGAAAATAATAACTTGGAGGAAGTGTATTCTTACAAGTACCTAGGAATTGATATTCATCACAAGCTCAACTAGAACCATAGCATTGAGAAAAGGATTAATGGGGGGTGGAAAGCTTATTTTGGTCTTGAAAATAATTGTAAAACAACAAACCTCGTAATGTGGGATAAAAATAAGTTCCTCTTTGAAACTTTAGTCACTCCTATTATCTTATATGGCTGTGAGGTTTGGGGTTGCAGCATCGCTAGAGAATCATGGATAAATATTGAGCAAATCCAGAAGCGTTTTATAACTTATAACCTGAAAATTAAAAGTAATACACCCTATCCTATTCTCCTTATAGAATCAGGTCTTTCCCCTATTGAGAGCCTAGCTATGATTAGGTTTCTGTTGTACAAGCACAAACTCAATAACATAGACGATCATAGACTTCCTAAGCTAGCTTTAAATTCCAGCCAAAACCACCTAAGGCTCAATCGGTGGTGGCATAAAGACACAAGGGCCAGGTTAAACTATTGGGAGATCAACAAGAATGATGCATTGCAAAACATAAATAACATTAAAGATATTGTTACTTCTATGTTCAAAGAAAAAATGTGATGTGAGAAAGATTTAGCGGCTAAAAGAAAATTAAGTTATTATAAGAAGGTCATCAACCCCACCCTAGAAGATCAAAAATGTCTCTCTATTTTAACTATCTCAAAAAAGAAAATTAATATAGCAAAGATTAGAATGAATTCTCATGAGCTCCATAGTGAAACAGGTCGTTGGGCAGTTCCTAAAACACCATGGATGGAAAGGATCTGCCATATATGTGAGAATATGAACATCGAGGATGAAAACCACTTCCTCTTAGAGTGCCCCGCGTATAACCACATTAGATCTCAGTTTCACAATCTTTGTTACAATACTGACCTTCCTAGCCTTTTACAATATTAAAATTATAGTGAGCTCGAAAGGCCTCTCTCCAAGCTTTTTGAGCACAGGAATAAAATCTTAAATCAAAATAAATAATTTGTTTCTTTAGGTCTGATAGATCAATGTTTGGTCTCAATGGACGTTAACCACCACCACCACCACCATCATCATCATCATCATCATATTTATTTCAATTTATTTATTTTAATTATTTATTATGGCTAATCCATTTTTCTTATTCTATTTGTTTTCATTAATTATTTTCTTATGTTTCATTTTAATTTTTAATTTTTATTTCAGATAAGTTGCCCTATTCTAATTGTGTTAATTATCCCTTATTCTATATGTTATGATTATGATTTAGTTATTTCGTTGTGTTAATTAATAAATTATTATTATTATTTTATTAGGGTCATAGGTGAGTTAATAATATCTTCTTATCTATGTTTTATTGTAATTGTTTTTACTTTGTATTTATATTGATTTTAATAAATATAATTAAAATACGAAATAATTAATACAAATATAATTAATATAACCATAACGATAATGAAAATAATAATTCTATAATAATTTTAAAAATCCCTAAATATCACAAAAATACAATTAAATTTACAAAACATAATAGAATAATAAAATTAATTCTATCACAATTTTAAACCCTAATTATCACAAAAATATAATTAAATTAACAAAAATATATAAAACAATTAAAATTATAATTAAAACAAAAATAATAATTTAATATATCCTAATATTTGTCGGCTAAGCATCTCATACATCTCTATATATTTGGAAAAATGAGACCATTCCTTCAATAGTCTTTCACATCCTGAAGATGAACCACGGTCGCTAGTTCGAAACGTCGATCAAAAAGGAACCTAATGCGATGTATCCAGAAAATCTACATAATGATACATGTTCATATGATATTCGTTTTAAATTAATCAATTTAATTAAAAGAGAAGAAAATGCATAACCACTTTTAAAATAAATTTTAGTTTTTATCTATAAATACTAAAAATATTCCAAAATAAAAGTTAAATTCCAACCATTTATATAATAATAATTAATAATTAAATTAAAACTCTAAAAACTTTATTCCAAAATAAACATTAAAATATTAAATTTTCATTGTAAATTTTAATATAATTTTATTAATATTTAACGTGAAATTTAATATATTAACATATTAAAATTAATTATATTATAATATAAATGCTATACGATTCTAGCACGCGGTAATTCTAGCACACGGTAGGAGCAAAGCTTTCTAGAACAGTCTCCAATTTTTTGAAATAATATTAATTTAATAATTTTTTAGTACAATATATTATCACTTTTGGTTTGACATAATAAATTTGGATAAAACTTCTCTGAACATTCATATCTAAATTCTCACTATTTCATAAACTAATACTATATATACCGATAGGCACACCAACTACAAGGAATATTTGTGAAAAAACCGAGGACAACATGGAATGAGGTATTTTTATTTTATAATATATATTGAAATTCTCTCAAATTCATTTATAAAGAACATTATTAGTGTTTCTGCTCTTTATGTTAAAATGGATCTAATAATTATCCTTGGTTTTCTGTAAGTGCAAAAAATGATTTAACAACTCTGATTTCTTTTGTAATGTAAATTAAAAAATTTAATATTCTTAATTTTATTTATTGTATCAGTTGTTTCTTTTATAATTAATAATAAAAAGATAGTGTATTAAATGGACAAAATTTGAGTATTATTAATTTTGTTTTTATATAATAAAAAGATAGTGTGCTAAATTTCGTTTATGAGTTTTAGATAGATAATGACCTTGTACTATGTTAAGGCATTCTTTAATGTGAAGTCATTGGTTCAATTCTTCACCTTGATCAAGTTGATATATTGGATATGATGAAGATGTAGTCTTACCAAGCTTACAAAAAAAAGATAGTGTACCAAATTTCCTCTAATTCTGTTTTTATGCTCTGTTAAGGCACTCTTTGATGTGAAGCCATTGGTTCAATTCCTCACCTTGATCAAGGTGATATATTGGACATGATGAAGATGTAGTCTCACCAAGCTTACAAAAAAAAGGATAGTGTATCAAATTTCCTCTAATTCTGTTTTTGTAAACTTATCTTAGCCTCCCTCTTTCATTTTTCTAAATAAAATTTTATAATTTTAAATAAAATAGCACACAAATATTTATAATGAGAAAACACTTTCAATAATAATAGGGTTATTTTTTAAATATTTTAAAATTTTAATTAATGATAAACATGTTGAATGAAAATCGTGAACAGAAATTGTTGTACCCAAAAATGTATTCTATAGTCCAATATAAGATTATATAATTTTTTCCATACTCAATCTAAAGTTGACTCTTATTTGAATATATTTTCTAAATAAAAAAACAATATCTATAACAAGGGCTACACAGTAACTAGTACTTGCAGCTTAGCTTAAATATGCTTAATTAAACCAAAAAATAATAAAAACAAATATTTCATCACAAAAATAAAACAACTAATAAAATAGTGTATTGTTAAATGTCATCACCCAAAATTAAGAAATATGCTTAACTGAATTATTTTTTTTCCTCTCAGTACGAAAAAAAACCTGTATATATTAATATAATTCCGCAACAGAAGTTCTAATAAAGAAAATGTATGGAATAGGGAAAGTAAAAGCAAAAATTTTGCTTCCATTATATAACATAAGGGAACATGAGAATCATATGGAAATACATATACAATAGATGCAAGAATATGTCAAACTATCTATTCAGAGACATGGAACAAAGTGGTACTTGAGCATATAACAGCTGAAAAATGGACAAGATATTGATACATACCAGGACATTGTGACTCCTATATACCAAGCATTGAGAATTGTTGAACTTGATGCATGACAGATCCCACAGTGATGCTCATGTTCCGTATTCTGCATTGACAAAACATGCCCTTCTTTGATAAATCATCTGTGATCATATTCTGGGAGCGATTTATATGAGCAACGGAGAACTCCTTTGAAGATTTCCAAATAGAGGAGATTCTATGTATCCATCCAGAAAGGTTGGCATTATTAATGGAATGTTTGCCAATAATATGATCTATAATAATTTTTGAGTCTCCATAGATTTGAAGGCCATCAATGTTCAGGAAAGTGCAGAAACTTAGAAGGCTATATAATGCCATGGCTTCAGCTTTATTGTTAGTCCCAGCACCCCTGTTCCAAAATATTTTATAGAGTTGGTCCTCCATAATATTTATGAACACTCCACACCCGCAAATACCTTCTTCAGTTGCACCATCGAAGTATGCCCTCAGAAATGACAACAAAGGATTAGAAGGCATTTTTGATATTCCATTAACTTGTTGTGGGATAATGGGAATGACGAAGAGATATAAGGAAATAATTTGGTCAAATAAGAGCATATAGTCCTCTTTATAATCTTGAAAAATGACCCAATTCCTCCATTTCCAAATGAACCAGAACACTATAAGAGGGATAGGCTACCATATCCCTTTCTGATTACTCCACCATTTAAAAGCATCTTTTATGGATATATGAGTGTTGTAATTGAACCCAAAATGTGAGGCTAGCTTCTTCCATATAGCCTAAGTGTGAAAACATTGTAGAAAGATATGTGGATTATCTTCCGTCTCAGATAGGAAAATAGAACAAATGGCTGGGTCATGCCAATTCCTCTTTTGAAAGTTGACCGAATTGAGATTTTTGTTGTGAAACACAAGCCATGAGAATAAGATAATTTTGTTTGAGCATCTAGATTTCCAGAATGTGAATGGAAAAATGTTATTGGCACGTGAAAATTGTTCCTCTAAAATGGAGAGGTATATATCTTTAACAAGAACATTAGTCTTACCACCCCTCCCTCGCCATACTATGTTGCCTTCTTCTATAGATCTGTAAATACCACAGAGCTTCATTTTCTAGAAAATCATGTTCCATTGGGATGCGGCTTGACCATATAGACCCAAATCATTAGCAGACTTCCAAATTGGGAGGGCACCCTGTCATTCATTAATAACTTGTGCCTAATAAAAGATACATTTTTGATGTAGCGTATGTCGGAGCAGATGAGGAATATGTGAAACTTCTTCTCTGCCCATAAATGGATCGATACCAATAAGAATGTTATTTCCAGACTGAAATTTCCACATAAGATTTTGAAAAGGAAAACCTGGATCTTATGAAAACTCCTCCATATAGCAGATCCTTAAGCAGGCCCAAAATAACCGAGCTTGTACCAGAAGGTAAAATCTCTGTTCCCCAAATATTTAATCCTAATTGCATTGCTCCATATACTGTCTCCAAATATAGCTTTCCATAAAGATTTACACAACATGGACAGACCAAATTTTCAAAGATTCAATATACCCCACCCCCCCATCTTCTTTGGGAGGGTAAGGTTAGAAATCTTGGACAGGTGAAATTTTCTTCTTTCCTTACAGCCCCCCCAAATAAAGAATGCCATCAATTTATTTAATTTTTGAATGATACTGGCATGAATGTAAAATAAGTGGGCCCAATAGACTAAAAGCTAGGCAAGAACTGATTGCAATAGAATCATTCTACCAGCCAATGAGAGACATTTATACTCTCAACCTGCAATCCTTTGATAGAATTTGTTGAGGATCCATGACCAATCTGTCGAAGAATAACCTATTGGCTTCAAATGGAAGCCCAAATATTTCATTCCCACATAGATAGATTTGGCTTGAATATTGAAGAGTTGTGTGAGGAATTCCATTTCTACCATATTAATATCCCCATGGTGGAATAATGATTTCCCCTCATTTATACGCAGACCAGTAGCCCTTTGAAAGTAACATAATATCATGTGCAAATAAATCCAGGTCTGTCTACAAAGCATGGAAAAAATCAAAATGTCATCTACAAAAAGATTGTCTGAAAATTTGCTACCCCTGTTTATAGTGAGAGGGAGACAATGACCCTTGCTAATAGCTCTTTTAATATGAAGAATGAGTGAATCCATAATGAGGATGAATAGAGGGGCGATAGGGAACATCCCTAGCGGAGGCCCCTGCCAGCAGAGAAAAATGGAGTAGGAATACCAATTACGAGAATGGCATAATTGACATTCTCCACACTGTCCAGTTGGTGCATTGACTATTGAACCCTATTTTAATAAGGAGGCATCTCAAAAATCCCCAATCAAGGCAGTCATATGCTTTTTTAAGGTCGATTTTGAGGATGTCTGCATCAATTTTTGTGGAATGAATAGAATGGAAACATTCTTGTGTAATGGCTACTGCATCTAAGATATTTCTCCCTAATAAGAAACCATGTTGCTCACTGGTAAGAAAATTAGACAAGGTGTTCTGGATCCTTTTTGCAATGATTTTATATATGGTGTTACATAGGGAAATAGGCCTATAGTCTGCAAAGGAAAGAGAGGCCCTTTTCTTAGGAATCAAGGTAATGAATGTAGATGATATAACATGATTTATGTTGCCTCTAATTCTAGTCTCCTCAATCATACTCAAGATATCATTTAATATCAGGTTGAAAAAATGAATGAATATGTCAATGGTCCATCCATCTGGACCCAGGTATTTGTCTTTCTTGAAAGATTTCATGACAGACAACAGTTCATCCTTTGAGATAACAGCATATAAACTGTCATTTTTATCAGAGCCAAACATGGTGGGGTAAGGCTCAATACCCCATATGATATCATCCATCCCAATGTCTCGGTCCTTTTTGTATGCATTCTGGAAAAATTTAACTGCTTCCTTAGAAATCTCATCATGTGAGTGCAGAAGAAATCCCTCTTCATTCTTAATTTCCCATATAGCATTAGATTCTTGTCTCTTATTAGCAAAATGGTGGAAGAATTTGGTATTATTGTCACCCTCCCTTAACCAAATGGCCCGAATTTTTAGTCTCCAGGATGACTCTTCAATGGCCAGAAGTTTCTGTTTCTTTTTTTCCAACTCCCATATCCAAGAGTGCACATCCCATGAGATTTTGTGATCAGTGAATAAATTGGCAATGCTTTGAAGTTCCTTATTAATCTCCTGAAGTTCTATTCTGTTAGATCATTTCTTATAAGTTTGCCATTCTTTTACCTTTTTACGAAGCAGAGCCATACAATCTAACAATGATTCAAACTGAGTATGCGCAATATGTGGCTCATAAGACAACCAAGAGCTCTAGACAATATTGTTGAAATCATCGTCTTCTAACCAAATCCTGTTAAACTTGAAAGGATATTCCTTCCTATGATTCCGAGGCAACCAATGCAAGGATATAGGCCCGTGGTCAGAATTAAAACAAGGGAGAATACAGGAAGTGGGGAAACCAATACGTTCAATTAGTCTATCATGCATAATGAAACGATCTAGTCTTTTGGCAATGAAGACTTCCCCAATCCTCCCGTTATCCCATGTAGGGGCTAAAATAAATGGACAAATATCTACAAAATTATATCGAAGTAGAGCTTCTCTAATGGACCCCCACACTAGATCGACTTTTCTTCCTTTTCCCCACACTTTGTCAGAGCTTAACGAGCAATTTAAGTCCCCACCAATTAGGAGGGATTCTATATCCATAATATCTGAGGCCAAGAACCGATTCCAGTAAATAGATCTCTCCTTGTATGGAGAGTATACATTCAAAATATGAATGGGGGTAGCTATGCCCCATAATTTTGCCAGAATCAGAATTCCATCAAGACATCAAAAGGTCCTAGCCGAAATCCAATACGGGTCCCATAAAAAAGCCAGCCCCCCAGACAGTCCTGATGCCTTCGTAGCCAAAATATGCCACGTTGGAAACATAAAATATGCAATAATCTCCAGCCGGTCATGCATAGTCTCTTGTAACATGATAATTTTTTATGCGAAAGAAAGAAACAAATTTTTAAGGGCCAAGAATTTATGGGTCGCCCCGAGACCCCTTATGTTCATAGAGATAATTTTGATCATGAGGTCTTGTCCTCAAGCATACTTGCTCTAAGAGGCCCGGCTCTTGCCAGATCTGATATAGGAATATCTACAAGTGTTTCCTGTAAATCAATCTTAGATATATCTTTCCTACCCTGGAAATGCCGACTTCCCTTGTTCTGTTTCCTTCTGACTATGATGTTTCTGGCTGAAGAGGGGCTGATGATAGGAGAGGATGACTTTTTTGGCTTATGAATGGTTAATGGTTGGAGATGGAGAGATTCTCTTCGCAAAAGCAAGTTAAGAACACTGCCAATGGAATTTGTAGGGGATGTAACAGGCGAGTATGTCGGAGTGACCGATATCATTGGGGCTTTACCTTTTAATGCAGTCTTGTCAGATTGCATGGCAAGACAAGAGTTCGGGGAGGAAGATTTATCCTTGGAGACAGATCTAACATTGACAGGGGATGAAGATGTGGATGGAATGATAGTAATGTTAGGGATCAAATAGAGGATTGAGTTTGGATGGGGAATTGGCATAGGAGACTTAACGGTCAACCCCGTAGAGGGCTCCAGGGGATGGGGTTGAGAGAACAGATCCTGAGCCCCCGGAATAACAACATTATCCATAGACAGAGATCTTGGAAAAGTAAGGGGAGCAGATTTTGGATAGTTTGGAGTCATGGAGCGCCAATGGGAAGAATCATGTGAAGGGGATTTAGGAATTGAAAAACATTTAGATATAATCGGGGACGTTAACTCAGCCTTAGAAGATGATCCTTTAAACTTATTTCTATCCCCACCCGCATCATAGAAATCCTTTTTCATGGCGCGTGTGTGAGGATCATCATGGAACTTTTTCCTGTTTGTCTTCCTAGATGAATGACAAGGGCAATGCCATTTCAGATGACCAATTTTGTGGTAGAGGGAGCACCGGAAAGGAACTCCCCAGTAGTCAAGTCTCTGGTGAATTGATAATTCACCCCAAACTAGAACAATATGATTGGGGAAGCCACCCCTGTAATCTTTTTCGATCAAGATTCATGCCACCCATTTATCCTTGGCGCCTAAGCACTTGGGACCTACATATACAAATTTTTCAAGGGCATTGCCAATGTGAGAGAGTGTTTCCTTTATCCAGAGCTCGATGGGGAGGGCAGGAAGCTTAACCCAAATCAGATTATTTTGAGGGGTATTCCGTAAAGGGTTGAAACCAATATACCATTTGTGAAGGGCCAAAAAGCTTTTCCCGTGCACCCAAGGAATAGCCCACATGGTATCCAGATCTTTTACTTCCAAGAAGTGAAAACTGTACCAATCCTTCATTAACCTGAAAATAGTTGGGATGTATCCTATCAATGGGTGTCATTTAGATCCAAGACAAACTCTTAAATGGGCGTCTTCCATATCAGGAAAATGCCATTTACCTATCAGAGCACGGGATTGTAGACTCACAATATGATCTGCCAGAGAGATGTCGTATAGGCAAATAGCCGATAGAGGGGGAGAAATCTTAGCAGGCTGATGATTGTGTTTGTGTCACGGACGAAACTGATCGTCGACTCTGAGGTTTTGCTTATGTGGCTAGGGGATTAGATGATCCACCAAATCAGATTGCCATTCAGCCAGCTTAATAGTGCCATAGTGGAGGGCCTTTGCCTCCATGGCAGCCTACACTAAGTCAGACGTGTCCGATTCGGTCGGATAGATCTCCATGACATCCAGATGAATGGATAGGGTTCCACGAGAAAGGATGATAAGACAATGTGAGAAGGACAAGATTTTTAGATCTATTTTTTAGATTTATCAGCAGGATAGACGAAGCACCTTGGAGAGGCCTAATCCTGACACTATATAATGTGAATTGAACATACGCCTTACCCACAATTAATGACAGTACATTCGAGATAGATCCAGGTTAGAAAAACCAAAAGAAGGAGCTCCTATATAGGACCTAGGGAATGACAAAAACATCAATAGGATGTGATTGTCTGACAAAAATTCAAAAACAAAAGCGGTAGGTCTGACCGAGGGTGAGGGAAGGATTATCCCAAAATCAATCTGCACGAGGGATGACACCTCGAAAAGATCAATGTAGATCCCAAATTAAAGATAGACAAATTGCAGATATGGGGAATAATCCAAAAAGAAACAGTGACGGTGAAAAGTTGGTAGATTAGTAAATACACAGGTACCTTCCTATGACCTCACCCCTTTGGTTTCGGGAAGAGAGTTGGCCAAACACTGACAACAACTTCCAAAAAAGCCTGTCAGACTCCCAGAAAAACCAAAGGATTCAATACGTGCAATAAAATTCAAGACCATATGTTCATATTACTGTAAGGAGGAAAAAAAGGTACTGAATACACCATACTAAAGAATAACATGGAAATATGATGCAACAACAAAAACAAAAGCTACATTTGCACCACTAGTGATTGATCTTGCAGCTAAAGCCCACACACAGTTTTGTAATTACATAGAAATTCAAATACCAAGCGGTTCTCTGACATAGTTCCCTCATAACATATGGCAAATCCATTATCAGATAACTATAAGGAGCATAAGCTTTCCATGAAAAAATGAATGCCACGATAAGGAAAACATAAAACTTTGACGATAAGCAAGTGTCACTGAAGTCACATGTTCATGGAAGATTACAAAAACCGTTCGAAAACTAACGTGGAGAAAAATGAAGGAGCCTTGAGATATGCAAATTTCTGCCGAGAACCAAAAATGCTTCGATCCAAAACCTCCACGGAGTCCAGGGATACAAAGTGAGGAAAGATAAGGGTGGCCAAATATCGTAGGTTGAGCCGAAAACGATGAGGTACAGAAAGACCGCGACCCTGACCCTGCGCAGTAGCGCGCAGGGTGAAAAGGAAGGGAGGAAGAAAACCTGTGAAAAACAAAACAGTGCCTCCTTATAGTGGATGTCACAAAGCAAGGCATACAATAGGCCAGCATATAGCTAGCTAGGTGGAGGACAATAGATGCGGATGGAAAATATGCAGAGAAGTGTCAATATGGGAAAGGAACGTGTCCTTTGAGCATATGCCACCCCAATGTCATAGATTGGCTACCACCTCAGCCCAATCACAACTCATTAAGATAGGAAAACTTTGATAGTGCGGAAGAAGCTATTAATGGAAAGTGCATGAGCCAAAATAGGGGCTAATGACAAAAAACCGGATAGGTGGAGAGCATGAGGAGCGTAAACGTGTCAAGCATTTCCATACACGGTTCAACAGGGATTGGTGCTCATATTGGACTCCATAAAACGAAAGAAACAGACAAAAGAGGCACTGTAATGGAGGTCACGGGATCTCTACATCTTGGAAGCATAGCAGGAGCCCCCAACTCAGAATGATAGTCACCGAAATGAAAATCATGCTTAACTGATATTGTTTATCCCTTAAGAAAATTAAGGGTCTTTTCCTCGCTGTTAGAACTAGTCGTTACTTTCTAAGTGTTATAATTTTCTTTGCATTTATGGTGTGATTATCACTTAAAATTTTCTTTAATCAATGTTATAGATCACAAAAGCCTAAATTTAGATGATATTGTTTATATTAACATATATACACTTCAATATATATAGATATGTGCGTGTGTGTGCACCCGCATGTGTATGTTTTATTTTTTATTAACAAAAATAATATTTTATAATTAAATTTATTAAAATATGTTTTTAATATAATAATAAGTCATTTTAAATTGGAAATATGGAAAAAAATATAATTCATAAAATTGGAAATGATAGAAAAAAGAAAAATAAAAAAAATAAAGTTAAATAAAAAATAAGTAAAACTAAAAACAAAAAATTAGTAAATAGTCCATAATAAGACCTTGACCAATCACCTTACAAATAAATAAATTTAAATAATAATAAAAAATAACAAAAAATGAATTCCCAATGTTAAACAATGGATAAGTAGTAGAAATTTTTGGTCAAAGACAAATATGTAGTCAAAGCAAAAATGAATGTATAATATCATGGCAGGTATAATAATAGAAAACAAAAATGAATATACATAAATTATTAATCATCTGATTTTCTATGTGTTCACTAATGTGATGAAATTATTTCACTATCACCTTCAAAGACATAAAATATTTCAATGTCTTAGATTTTATTTTTTAAAAGAGATAACATTTGTATCAAAATAATTGGATTCATGGTCAGACCCATTTACATGTTTCAGTGATTATAGAGGCTTCAATGTTCCAATATAACCACAATATAATCTTCTTGCCTTTGTAGGTTTTCTGAAATACAATTTTACATTGAAACATTCCATATATTTTGCGAAATTTTTTCAAAAAGAATTTATATTTAAAAGCATGAGTGGGCCTAATGGTTAAGAGCATGTTTTTCCTCTTAGGAGATCATAGGTTCGAAACCATAGGGGTAGAGTATGTATGCCTTCCTAACCATAGGGGGTAGAGTATGTATGCCTTCCTAGATTTAGCAATGAAATCGCTGCGAGGAAGTGGGTCCCATGTCCCACAAACAAGGTTACCAAATTCTGAGAGACAAGTAGGTCTATTAAGCAGAGAATCAGTGAACATGCAATCGACATTAGACATAGTTGTTCTTGCACATCAGCCCTTGCCGAGCATTCGGTGAAATCGAGACACCACATCTGCATTGAAGAATCCAAATTCATTGCTAGGGTTGATCATTTCCACCATAGGGGGAAGTGGGTCCCATGTCTCACAAACAAGGGGGTATATTTATGATACATAAGAACAAAATAAAATTAAAAATCCCCAAGAAGGCCCAACTTTTACAACAATTACCAAATTTCGAGAGACGGGTAGGTCTATTAAGCAGAGAATCAGTGAACATGCGGCTGACATTAGACACAGTTGTTCTCGCACATCAGCGCTTGCTGAGCATTCGGTGAAATCTAAACACAACGTCTGCATTGAGGAATCCAAATTCATTGCTAGGGTTGATCATTTCCACCACAAGAAACTTAGAGAAGTGATTGAAAAAGCGATTGAAATAGAGAGGCATGCCAAAAAACTCAATAGGGATGATGGCTGGAAATTAAGTAAAAGCTGGATTCCAGCTCTCTCCTCTTGACCCTTCATCCCCTCCCTCTCCTTCCCCCTGTCCATTCTTGTTGGATCTCCCTTCTCGCCTTCAGGTTTTTCCCCCCGAATCTTGTATTAATTTTCTTTAATGTCTTTGTTTGCAGTCAAAGTATGTCTCTGGTCTAAAATTAACTTTGGCCTTCCTCCTTTTAATTTGTTAGTTTTCCTCTTTCCTATTATAGTATTTTATTTTTATAGATATTAAAATAATAGATTAAAATTATTATATTTTATTAATCAATATATTTGATTATAAATGAATTGAAATAATAAAAAAATAAAAAATAAAAAATTTAATATTATTAATCTCTATAATATCAGTAATAATAGAAATATCATCAATTCATCTTTAGTCTTCCTTCATTTTTAATGTGTTTAGTTTTCCTCCCTCCAATATTAGTCTTTTTGTTTATAGATATTAAAACATTAGATTAAAGTTATTATGATAGATATTAATATATTGAATTATATAGGACTTTAAAATATTAAAATAATGATTTTAATATTAACAATCTCTATAATAATATTATACCATCGTTACATTATTGATAGGACTTAATATTACAGTCTCTCTATAATATTGTAATAGGAATTTATAGTATTAAATTTTAATGAATTAAAAATTTTATTCCAATCAATAAAAGATAGGGCTTGACCCTAACAAATTACACTATTTAAACTAAATATTTATAGATAACATTACTATTAAACATTGAATTTATGATCTCTAAATAATATTACTTCATAACAAATAGTTTCTATCACTATGAATCAAACCCTAACAAACTATATTAATAATTTAATTATTTCTATACAATATTATTACAATATTTAATATTAATTATTTCCAGATAATTTTTAATATAATATTTAATACTAATATTCCATTTATAATATCGAAATATAATATTTATTCCACACCAGCTATTTTATAACTAAATTTATAATTTCGAAATTTAATTATTACATAATAATTTACCCAACAGCTATTTTCCAATAGCTAACTCTGTGCAATGTTGCATCTTTGCTATTTATTCCCTCAGATCTATTCATTTCTCACCTTGTCCTGAGGATAAACCACATTAGGTGGTTCGAAATGTCGAAACCAAATCCTAGCTATGTGATTAACTCGAAAGACTAATATTAACATTATGGATCAAAAAAGTCTTAGATCTAAAATTACCAATTTCATTTAGGAGCTTTAGGATGTGCCTTCTCTACATGGACCTTTGTCTCACAAACAAAAAGTCTTACACAATAATTTAGTGTCTAAATTAACCATGACTTTAAAATTAGATAATAATAATATTTGTTATAAATAAAAACAAAATGAAATTAAAAGCCAAAAAAACAACTTCTATCACAATTATTGATTTCATTTAAGAACTTCAAGATGTGGCTTCTCTGTGTGCATTTCCATCGTCGACCTCTGTCTCCAGCCCGCGGTCTTCTTATTCCACTTTTTCAGGTTGCATATGAAGTCACAGACTGGTGGGGTGAACCCATTGGAGTGCAACTTCATAATTAGCAATTGCTTCCAAACATGCTAATTTTTTATCCACTTTGACCTATAGCCACTCGCAACCAGCGTTCAAAATTTAACCCTTCCTAGCCCTTCTTTAGGCTCCTTGCCCTTCCTAGAAGGGCTAAAAAAAAAATTACACATTGGAAAAAATTTAAAATATCAAAATCACTCATCAATTGCAAAGGTTAGATTAAATTTTTAAATTTCAAAAGAAGGGAAATATTTCTAATAACTTGTCAATACTTTTTTACATTTATGATAATTTCGAGTTTGTACTAATGCATAAATCACTCTAACTAGTGATAGTTTTGTAAAAGCGACCAGTCAAAGTCCAAATGACCTCATACAATTTAATAGTTATGTCATGATTTGGGGACGTTTCCTTGAGGCCCCCAACTTACGCCAACATGATGCAACTTGCAAAAATAAGACATGCAATAGTCATGGTACTATTACACTTAACACATGGCGGCAGAGCACATTGAATAACCATTCAACAACTATGCACGTGCTCTTGCTCCTCTGTGATTATCCTCGAGTGCGCTTTCCCTCCATCCAATTTTTCCATTTTCATTTGAATTGGAACCCATCATCCATAGAAGGAAAGTTATCACTCGACCCTAGACTATAAGGTATTATTCATTATCCTCCTCATATCTTCATTAACATTTGGTTTTTCATTCTGTGTATTCTTTAATGAAACACTCCTTGAAGTAATGGCAACCTTCGTGGTCACACAATGTATGCTGGGCACCATAGAATCCACACTCCAGGAAATCAACATTGTGGCCAGATACCCTGAATGCAACTTCTTTCCACCCTTCCATTCTGTTATCACTGAAAAAATTTCAAAAACAATTTGGACAACTGGTATGGTTTCAAAGTTGTAAGTCAGTCTTGGTCAAGTCATTTCTATTGTTTTATTTAAGGAGTCTAAAACATAAGATAGAGTCTTGTTCCCTTTGTTAAATATGGTCTTGTTTTACCCACCATTGGTCCCACATTTATTCAAAGTGTCATGTGTTAAGGCTGTTTCAAAAATTACATGCACTAGTGAAATTACATGCACTACGAAATCAACTAGGAGTTTTCGTAGAGAAAACTCACAAAAATACACTATGTGCGCTACGAAATCAGGGATTTGTTCCAGATTTGGTCTAACTGTCTTTTCCATCAGAATTCGTTAATTTTTCATCACCATGTGTCAGTCCTTGAACCATGCCTATCACATGCAACCATTCATTCTCATTATTAGAGTCGTTAGGAATCTTGGTATGCTTAGGTTGCAAGTTTCAAAAAGAGCCAAGTATTCATAGTTATGATTTAGGGGTTCATGCATGAGGAGCACATTGACAGATGTTCAATTTGAATTCTTTGAAGATCAAGCGAGGCAGCTCTCAGTTTCAAATTCAAGTAAAGCAGTGTTCAAACCAATACAGTGCAGGTTTATCTTCAAGTTTTCCTGCAGGGATTTCATAGACATGTCTGAAGAAAGGAAAAATCACAGATCAGGCCAATGTTTTAGACCTGAGCCTGAAGGCTTAGATGTTCTCACGAGGAATAGAGAGGTTGAAGAAGCATTCAAACAGTCATAGAAGAAGAAGGTTCAGATCAAGGAAGTGGTACAAGAGCAGTCTATTGATAAAACAGTCAAAAGAAGAGTAACTAGAAGTCAATTAGCCAAAGAAAAGGGGAAGAAAATGATTGTTGATGAAAGCCTAGCTTCAAAGGGAAGTTTGAACGATCTCCAATGACCAATTCTCAAAGTTTGTTTTCAAAGCCAAGAAGGCCTGTGACTAGGCATTTAAGAAGATTACAAGAGGCAGAGCCAGAGGTAAAAGAGACAGATTGAGGACCTGCAAATTCATTGGAGCAAACTAGGAGGACAATCTCAGCATAAAAGAGCTGGGCTGTAAGTGATTGGAGCCTTAACACAATTTTGGTTAGAACATTACCTTTTAGAAGCTGTTATGGATGAATTATGTCAAAGATATGTGGCATATTGGCATAAGATGAAGCTGTGAAGAAATCACAAGAAGAATATTTTTTGAAAAAACTGTGTTTTTTTTTATTCACACAGCAGTTTCGTAGCGCGCTACGAAACTGCTGTAGCTGCATATTATGACTTGATGGACCATTTTTGTGAGACAAAGGGAAATATTCTTTGAATAGGAGGGTCTGAAAGGGAGCATTCACGAAGTATGAGTGTCTAGCAAAGGCAAAACAAGGAAAGGAAAGACATTTATGAACTCCAAAGTTTTATGTTACGAAATCACTGAAGCAGCCTTTTTCAGGAGAAAAACTGTTTTAGGTAGTTAACTTCCAGAAGATATCTAGAGCAACGGAAAGCATATTTTTGGAAATTGAAAGAGGTTTTTATTCCTAACATACTGAAATAGAAAAACCTCTTTCATTTTCTTCAAATTGATTATGAGCTGGGAGAAATGGGTGACTAAAGTTGCGCTACGAAACTGTTGTAGGTGCAGTTTTTCATCTTTTGTTTTACACCTGTTTTTCAAAGACACACTCTGAGCAGCTGGAGTAGTGTTTCAAAAAAAAAGAAGAGGTTTTTGTTCAACATGGATTGGTTCACAAAAACCTCCTTCAGTTTTTCCAAATACATTTTGTACGAGAAGTTATGAGCTCTGTCCCAAGACCTATTTTTCAGCCAGAACAGAGCAAGGGACAGCCTCCTAGTTTCTAGGAACAGCAAAAAGATGAGTCATCAAGGGCCAGATGGAAGGATATGAGCACCATCAGATTCGACTTCATGGAGTGTTAGGTGTCAAAGAATGCTTTAAATGTTTAGATAAGGTTGTTTTAGTCATAATAAGGAGTTACACTCCTAGTTGTATTAGGTCTCTAGGACTACTAGTTAGTTGTCAAATGCATTTAAAGTTTGGTTTTATGGTTAGAATAGGTGTCAAGGATGGAAAATTCGAATTCCCCTCATGATGGAGGAAGTAATTCAAGCATGTAAAGAGCTCTATATATAGCAGAACATTTGATGTACAAAGGGTTGGAAAATGTTAGAGAAAAGACTACTTTTGTAAATGCTATGCAGGGATTGATATATACAGAAGCAGTTGGACTTTTCTGAAGCTGAGATTCTTAGTGTACTTCAGTGAGCTTCATCTTTTATCTTTGAAATGCTTTACTTCCATAGTCTTAATGCTTATTACTCAGGATTCATGAAGGATTTTTTATGTTCAGAATATGTGATGTTGTCCTTTCCTTAATTCTTACAGTGGTATGGATGTATAATCACTCAGAATTCACTGAATGTGCTCTGACTTCCTATATACATTTATACACTGTGTGGTCCCATATGAGTTTATGTTCTGAATGTTTAAATGTTGAATGCCCTGACTTCCTTTAGGTATTAAACTAGGATATATCACTTTAAATTCTTTCCTTTTGAATACCTTGATGTATCATTACTCAGAATTCATGCCCACATGCTCTGACTCCTATGAACTTCAAGTTATTGAGACTTTCTTGAATGTGTCACTCTTTCATTGAAGTATATACAAGCCTCAGTTTTACAAGAAGAGCTATTTGTTGTCCTTATCTCTGTCACTGACTCCATAGCCCAATGGTAGCAAGTCTCCATCTTCCAATCTACAAACATATAAAATCCAAACCATAGAGTTAGCCATCTATCCATATCTTTAATCAATATCATTAACCCTTTGAGAGAGCCCTCTCAGGCTAAGGAGGCTAAGCCTTAGCTAAAAGATTGGTTTGAAATAGTTACTCAAGGTCTACCATGATTAGCAGCCTATCAGGGTCTGATTTTGAGATAACACATTCCACGAATGGGTGGTCAAGTTGTTTTCTACATTGTTAATGGTGAAAATTTTTACTGTCATAATTATATGAATCTACCAACTATGAAAAGAATATCTATCGTATATTGAGGGTATTGGATTCCACAACTATAACACTCTCATTCAAACTCTTGCTTATTTTGCTTCGTTGCTTAAATCCATACAAATTTCTTTTCCAAGTACCATTTTTCATGAAGTGTTTATTCTCTATCATAAAGCTACAAGTTTCCTTGAATGTTTCAAAACATAATTCAACAAATCAATGAATAACCTATCAAGAAATCTATAGTCAAATCCTGTGGCATCTTGCTAAGAATGAATTTTTTCTATCTCAATCTTGCTAAGGGATTTTTAATTTACATATTTACTTATTCTAATTTTTTTATTTAATAGTGTAAATCTTGAAAAATGTCTCCTATTGGTCATCCTAAGAAGGATAAAATACAATTGTCAATTGTTGAATCATTTGGTCTTACGCAACATTATAATCAACCATGTAATATTCAAAATGAAGTTGATGCTCATCTACATGAATATGATGAATCAAATAGTCTAGAGCTTATTGAAATAGAAAACCCATCAAAGAAAAACAAAATAATATTCAACTCTAAATGGAATACAAGGTTTCCATGGGCTTATGTTTTAAAACATCTAATGGTAATGAAAGGATAAAATGTTATTGACGTGTTAACTTTAAAAGTGAGATTCCATTTATCAAAAGAGGGTACTGCCACTCTTCAAGTTAGTGGTATAAGTGGCCATGCAAAATCAAAAGCTCAATTTTTGTTTTACAACTTTTGGAGGGAAAAAGTGATTGAAGCAATATTCCAAGCACTAAACATGTAGAACTAATGGTAAATGCTGGGAAGGAGAAAATTATATCAATGATTGAAAATCATGTATTTTGTTGCTATACATGATTTATCTTTAGAAATGTATAAGTCAATATGTGAATTGAATTGGTATAAATTCATTCCACGCATGCTTCTAACAAATGAATTTTCTGCATACACAAATACCACACCAAGAAAATATTTTCTTCAAGTTGTTAAAGAGGTGTATTGGAACAATTTAAAAGAGAATATTTTACATAGGTCATTTTACTCAATTTCAGTTGATGAAAGCACTCATCAAATTATGGAACACCAATTGATTGTTTATATTACATATTTGACGAATGGAGGAAGAGGTCAATGTTTAAAAAAGTTTATATATTTACTTCAAATAAAGGGTGGAATAGATCAATTTATGTATGATCTAGTGAGAACTCTTTTAGAATAAATGGATTTATATTTGATTAAGTTTGTTGGTTTTGGTTCAGAAAAACCGTTGCTTTATCTTTTGGAAGCTCAGCCAAATGTATGATCCCTCCCTTTTCCCAATCTCTCCCATTCTGAGCTAGTCTATGATAGGTTTTCTCATAAGATATTTTGCTTTAATAATCTACCCCCATATGACAATGCCAAATAGAGCCCACCAAATTGACTTTAAGAGTAGTGACCAATCAAAGATCTTGGTGCTCAATATAGCCCAACCTCCAAGTTCCCTTGGTCTGGAAATAGTATCCCATTTGACCAAGTGGATTTTTAGATCCATATCATTCCTAGACCATACAAAGTGGGATAATATGGAACAAATATTAGTAATAATATGTGGTGGGAGTGTAAGTAAATGCGTCCAATATGTAGATAGTTGTTGCAAGATGGTTGAATGGTTTTAAAACATGTGGAGAGGAAAAAATGGAGCTAGGGTTTTTTCTTCGCAAAAATGAATCTTTGGATGTGGTCACTGTGCTCTGTTCTTGGGATGGTTCAAAGGGTGGCCATGGAATCCATGATTCACGGTGGAGATGGAGGATTTTGTCCCATGTGGTCTCATCATTTTCGGCCTGGCTTCCTGGTTTTTGTTCACCTCATGGGCTTTCGGTGGTCCATTCTTACATGCCGACTAGATTGTTGTGGTGGGATTTTTGTTGCTTGACGAACTAGAAGGATATGGTGAACTGATAGTTGAGGCAGGTTACCCTCCCCAACCTGTTGTGCGCTCAGGATGCAAGCCAAGCTTGGTTTGCGGTCGATGATGGTCTAAGGTTTGATTTTTGAATCTTTGCTACTCAAGACTTGTTGCAAGGGTCTCGTGGGATATTCTTAGTGGTTTGTTCAACTTGACGAAGAGTGCTGGCCAGATGTTGTGGCTGCTCTAGACTCCTATCTTCTCGATCATCATTTTTCCCTCCCCCGGTAGGTTCTGGTCTCTGTGAAATCTGTGGTGGCGGTTCCATGCCTTTGTTTAGTGCAGTTTCCCTATTCTTTGCAGTTTCCCAACAGGCATTGGTTCCCTAAGTCACTGCAAACTCATTCTTTGGCTTTGGCTTCCAACGTGTTGGCCCGGGCCCTCTCAAACCAACCCATGATGGCTCTTGAACCTCCCCCTATCGTGTGGCCTGGGGGAATTTTGCGGGAGGATGACTCACAGTTCCGGGTAAACCCTTCCAGTTTTCATTTTTTTATATAACTTCCAGAATGGTTTTCCCTTTCAATCTAGGTTTGTCATGTAGATAGTGTGTTTATCCTGAAGCTCTCCATTATGTAGAAAGCTGGATATCCACCACACATGCAAAAATTGATTCATGGAGGCAGAGCTTTATAGGATTGTAGGTTCCTGTAGGATTACAATTTATAAACAACATCCACAATAGTCCTCAATCTGAGATTGGGGGGGTGCAAGGCCTGTCAAAAAACCCTCTAATGCAGGTAAGGGTTTAGGGAGTAATACATCAAAAAACCAAGAAGTCACCATGAACCAAATGAACGAAGATCCCTCGTTTAATAATATACTTCAAGGGTAAAAAACAACTACAAAAAAAAAAAAAACAGGAAGGTTTAGTCTCCAGCCCATACATAGTGGAGCTCATGAACTCAATCCTAGAACTAAATATAGAGGATACAAAAGCATATATGTGTTGGATTATTGGGGCTTGACCCAGGTTCAGAGTTAAGTTAGCCAAACAAATCCCAGTACTACTAGCCCTTTCGGCAACAGTCCACAGAGCGTGAACTGAGGTCTCACCCGAAGTAGTATGGGAGGGTGCTAGAACCAGGTTTCCGCACCCTGGAGATGTCTGATGAGTTCAATTGGTCCGTGGTTTGACCCTTTGTGCAAGTCGCTTTGCACATCGTCTTGTACCTTGCAGTCTAATGTACTACCTTCGCGCAACCCAAATCAGGGGCTGAACATTGCACTTTTGTGTTATTACCAAAGACCTTACTAGTATTCCAATGTTAGTTGATTATTGCGTGCTTTAAGTTATACTTAACAACATAAACCATTCATACAGGTGCACGCAGTAACAATATATTTGCAAATTATATCAAACATGCATTAACCCAAGAATAGATAGAAAGAATTATGATAAAACTTCTCTTAGAGCCTACAGCTACGGACTACTAGGCCTCTGTGCACTCAGCTGCAGAGCCATCTCCTACTCTATGACCAAAAGACACACTTCACCTTACTTCCTTAGCCTCTCTTCCTCTTTCTCTCTACTTCTTTCTTTTTCCCTTAGAGCCTCGCTCTATTTATACAATCCCATGGTCCACGGACCATGGGTATGTCTATTCAGCCGACATTACATTACAAAACTAGGGCAAACAACCCTATGATTCTATCATACTTTTCACGCCCTACGCCCATAATTCTCGGAGCTTTACAACAAGATTGGGTCAAAACTTGGGCTTTGAGGCCCAAAACATGCTTGGGGGGATTCCATGCCCCACAGGCCCCTAACACAAAATTTGTGACTTGCCCTCGAGTCACTCTATCGGTGCGCCGATCTTTGAGCGAAGTCCCTCCAACTGTTCTCGAATTGCGTGGAGGTCAGCACTGCACTGAGCTGCTTCTTGCTAGATCTTCTGCATGCGCTTTTCCGAGACCTCTGTGTTTAGGCTTCTTCTTTGCATCAATGTGTGCATCTCCTGTCTATGCACGATCTTACCTTCTATTTCTACCGTGATGGTGAAGGCCTTGTCAATCCAATGCTGGATGCATGCTTTTAGAACTGCCTCCTTATGTTGTGCCACATCCACCTGCTCCTTTAGTGCTTTAACCTGCTACATCCTTGCAAGCCGATGGGTGAGGACCACTGCCTATGTAGTTCCTTTGACACTGTCATACTCCTATTGGAGTTCTCGTGCCTTTGTATCTAAGTGTTGGATGTTGGGGTCCTCTTCAGAGTTGCGAGGACCTCAAGTGATTCTTCTAACATGCTGGTGTAGTCTCGCACTGCACCTCCCATTTCCTCCAATCCCACTGTGATAGTGCTAGCATGTTGTTCTCTAACTTCTAGGCGAGTGGATGGTTGTGCCTTTAACCGAAGCTCGGTAATCTAAAGATTCAGCTCTAGCTGAACCTCTGGCCTCACAGACTCCTGCTACTAACCTGTGGATCCGCACCTTCACTGGTAGATCTATTGGGATGGCTAGCTCTGAGATGCTTTGGCAAGCGTCGTCTATCACCTTCATGAGCTGTTGATTTTTCAACACCAATTTGTTACATTGCAAGCTGATTTGTTCCATATTTATCTTCTACTTGCTTAGGACTTAGAACATGTGTTACATTGCAAGCTGAGTTGTTCCATATTTATCTTCTACTTGCTTGTGACTTAGAACATGCGGCTCTCCGTGGCGCACAGCTCTGTCGTTATCCCATCCTGCAATAGATATAACGTCTTGAGCAGAAGGGCAGCTAGATTAACACCGAGACCTTTCATTATGCTAACCGAAAACCTATCGGCCTCATTTGATGTCACTAGAGCCCCTTCCAGCAATAGTGTTGTGTTCACCATCCGTGTGCACAACATCTACTCTCCTGTCGTGGATCCAACTGCGAGGTTGGTCGAAAGGGTACCAACCTGAGGGGGGCATGCCTGTAATTCCTGCAACTGTGCTCTAAGGTCCCGCAACACAGTTTGGTGCTCCTGCATGAAATCCTGGAGAGCCTCATTTGTGAAATCGTGCACCGTCTCGTCGATGTCATGCAGATTACCCTTGGTTAGGGTGATCGATGGACAATTTCAAGGCTTTGACCTTCTTCCTTGATCCTACTCGCTCTGCCAGGTGTTGACGCTTCAACTATGTGGATGTGGTTCGTGGGTCCATGCCTCCTTCTTTTTCTTCTGCTTCCTCTGCTTCCTGCGCATGCAAAGGAGTTGTTTGGCCCTCGGCTGGCTTCGTGGCTACTTCCTGTGCTATTGTTGTTTCCTTTTCCTGCTCAGCTTCCTTCTCTACTGATTCCCATGATGCCCACACTTCGGCTTCTATTGTTTCCTTCCATCGTTTTTTGGCCAACTGTGCAATGCGCTGCTTGGCATCGTCTTTCTTCTATTGCACTGCCGACCTCTCGAATTCTACAATGTCTGTGGTGCACCATTTCGGAGGCCATGCCTCCAAGACATTGAAAATGGCATCATCAGTGGCTACAAAAGGTAGCTTTGTCCACTGCTTCATCGAATCCTTACGCGCCCTGATATATATGTTGTGCATGTCTACCTTAAATTCTGAAAAACTCTGCAGACCGTTGTAAACTGTGGGCGAAAACCATGACTTATGGTTGATCCACATTCAGATGTTCACCTCCATGAGCATCCAGAAGATCTTGCTGTCGTGTATTCTTATAGTATCCTTTGTGGCCTAGAGCAAAGCATACTTCACGACCTTCGGTAAATCTCTGTCAATTATGGGGAACTGACTGTCCTCCAGTAATTCCCCCACTACGATCACTATGGACAACAATAGCCATGCATAGTTGAAGGTTTTATCTTGCTCCTGGGCTTCGCGAAAATTCTCTAAGAATTCCGCGCATAGGAATTCGGACCAATTAAAATGGACCCCCTCCACACACTGCTCAGTGAGTGTGACCACCAACGTAGATACCTCATCAGCGCGACACTTTCACATAACTTTTCTTGTGAGGATTTGGGTTGCTACGCGGACTACTTTGTCCTTGATGCTGGAGATGGTGTAGCCCCTCTTTTTATTTTCTAGCTTGTACTTCGTCTTCATGGCCTTTGCGATGGCCAAATCACTGCCCTTCCCTTCTGATATGGTCGTGGGGTCCTTTCTTTGTATGGAAGCTAGGAAATGCAATGAATTAGGTTTGCCGTGATGGGGATGGACTCCTCTAGCCATAAATATCCATCATACACCAGGCAGAGCAACTACCTGATGACGAAAATGGTTATTGGGGTGCGGTGGAAATGCGACACCCATAGTAGGTTCAACAGCTCGGCCTTTTCCACATTGTACAACCACTTTCGCGACTCTAATGTTCTCACCATGCCCGCAATGTTTTGCTTCATGAGGTTTCCGATCTCAAGGTGAGGGAACTTCTCATGGTCAGCAAGGTCCCAATCTTCAAATTTCATGGTTAGCGCTCGACCCAGGTGTGTGCCTTCAAACATAATGCCATCTAGGAGGAGCAGGGTTTGGGGTGAGCTCTTCGTCTCATCCAGGTCCTTGGGCACTTTGGCCTTCCCATTTTACGGGGAGACATAGGCGGGTAGTTTTGTCGCAGAGTGTGTAGGTTGAGTATCCACCTCCATGCCTTCATCTTCTTCCTCTGTGAAGATAAGGGCCTGTAGATCTTCTTCTTCTTCATCTGTTTCTATTGTGACAACTTTCCCTTTCTCCTCCATCGATAGTTTGTTGCAATGGCTTCCGCGGGGACACGCATACAGGAGCCATTGCTTTTTTGTCCTTCTTGGGTCTTGGCATGTGCCGTGATTTCGGGATTTCGACCACAATCTTGGCACCTTCTGGAACATCCCCCACAGTTAAGGCCTACATGGGATCACCGATGGTCACCTCTTCTATCCCCATACCATCCTTAGTTACTATCATTGTAGCTGTGCAACAATTTATCACTCACAAATTCAGGTGCTTAATCAATGCTTGACTCACAATACTTAGGGCTCTGCTCTATCACTCAATTTGCAAATGACCAAGTGTTGTTTTTTGGGCATCCCTTTGTATTTTATAGCACTTTTTGAATTCGAATTCGACCATTCCCCCAATTTCGGTTCATTAATGTTTTCTTGGCGGTAGATTTTCCCAAATCTTACCCATAACTCGCGTCTTAATTGCCTACCGCCCACTCCATTTGGCCTCAAGTCAAGCATCCCATCATGAATAGTGACTTCAAAGGTCACTTTGTGGCCAACCCATGTGGCAGTGCAGCCCCCCATGCGCGGTTGTGGACCGTGTGACTCTGTGCTTCTGCGCATCCCCAATATCATGTAGCTCCCAGGTAGAATAGTTTATAGTCCCGTGCTCCCTTCCAACTGCCTAGAGTGCTAAGACTGTCCTTGCCTTGGCTAGTCAGTTGGTCACACCACCCGTGTAGTGTTCCATCCTGTCCTCCAACATGATTCCTAGAGAATCCCCACCTTGTATTGTTACGGTTGGCATCACGCACTTCACCATTTGCAATGCGCTACCTTGGTCACTATTCTTATCAATATGTGGTCCAAGCCAAGGCATTAGATTGATCAATTCATGGCAATAGGCCTTAACCCTGTCATCATGATCGCATGCCTCCTATCTTACCATTCTGGTCTTTTTGCCAAGAAAATATTTCTTTATTTCGTCCTCCATCTTCTTGACTTCCGCATCCATCAAAGCACTTTTCTTCCTTAACCGTACCCTTTCTTTTTCAAGTTCATGGAGTCTAAGGTTTCCCTGTTGGATTTCTTCCTCAAGTCCCATGTGTTCTGTTCCTTGTGGCTGTGTGATCCCTCCTTTCCGGGCTTCACAAACCATCATATCTACGGGTGCTAATGTGCGCAGACTAGGCTTCGCATGCTCCATAGGGATTACAACATCTGCTTCATATTTTAGCTTTAGAAGTGCTCACGCGGTCAAGGTTTTGCACATGGTCTTATAAGCCCATAGAACCGCTGGTACGCACAGGTTTCAGTCAATGCATTTCACATGGTGGACCGCACTCAGTACTTCGCATACTTTATCAAAGGCTTCCACATGGATAATCTTCAGTGCACTTGGTTCTTATCATACTTCCTGGTTGTCGTTCACACCATCATCTCGCCCGCTCCTACTTGTCGGTTGTGTTTCCTATCGCGAGGAAGATATGTGTTCATGCAGGTTGCACACCATACACCTGTACCCATCTGGAAAGGTGGGCGCACGGGTTGTTTCATCTATCATACTCGGCTTTCACCCACATATGAGGCTTTCTAAACCACATGAGCATCATCCTTCTACATTTGCGCTAGTCCTCAAAACTTCTTTGATGCGTACCCCACCATCTTGCAGGTGTAGCATGTAGTGCCCATTTCAGAGCATCGAAACATTGTTGTTCCGGTACTTCTTTTTCAAATTTGTTCAGGAAATCATCCACCTCGGTTAATCCATCATACATAGGCAAATCCCTTATCTTTGTTGTCATGCAGCGCAACAACCTTGTCATCATGTTGCAGTTGAGCATGGTTACCTCGTGTAACTAGTTTTGCCATCGTTTTATCTCCTCATCTGAATCCAAGGTGCAAGAGCTTTCACGCTCCCATGAAATCTTGCCATCCACTGTTGGATTAACCTAGTCTTGCTCCTACACGGTTATCTTGTAGATACAGTCATCGTCATCGCTCTCTTAGTCGCGCACTGGCTCTGTGTAGCACGATCCTTCGGCAAGGTCTACAGGTACCACTATGCGCAGTGAATTTTTCTCAAAAATCATCTTGTGCTTCTTTAGATTTATAACTCCATTCATGTTAGTGGCTCAATCTATTCCCAGTGGCATGGGATAGGGATTGTTTTCATCAACAATCTCTATCACTTCAAAATCTGCAAGCGTGCTCGCACCTTTGATATCCACCATTATTCCCTACAATCTTCCCATAGGTAGGATATTTTGTTGGTTTGCCATTCGCAATTGAATAGGAGACCATTGTAGCGCAAGCTTACCCATGCGCTCCCATGTCTGCTTTGGTAGGATGTTCGTGTTAGATCCTAGATGCAAAATCACCTGATCCATTTCATATTCCCCGATCTACGTCGTCAATCTCATCTCCCTTCCTGTTTGTGTTGTGTGCTTCCAGACTACACGCGGTTGTCCTGGTCCAGCACATCTAGTGATGAGTTCTTGCAGTCCCTTCATAGCTTTACTGTCGTGCAACAACTTCATGCATGTCTCCAAAAATGTAGTGAGCATTGATGGGCCCATTTCTGGTTCTAGTTTGTCCTTACTTCTTGAAGTAGAGGCATCCAAGAAACTCTTCTTAGCTTCCATGAATGTCTCCTTAGTGCACTCCAAATCAAATTATGGTTCCTTTGTTGGAGCCTTGCAAACCTAGGCACTCTCTTTGGGTTGCTTACCTTTGTCATCTCCTATCATGATACCACTTCGAAGCACGATATTTACATTAGGGTCTTCCTTGCATGGCTCAGACCTCATCATTTGCAGGTTCAGGGTCAGGGGAGGTTGGAGCGCTCCTCTATCGTGCAACCTCGCTATCAGCTTGGGATAGTCCTCCGTCTCATGATCAAATTGGGTACAATATAAGCATGACGGTCTCGTCAGATTTGTACAATTGTGGGCATACTGCCCTAGCCCTGCACAACTATAACATATCGTCTGTCTGCGACCTCTTCCTGGTCCCATTCCACCTCGACCTCATCCGCGCCCCTGAAATCTAGTGTGCGTCATCCCTGCATTTTGATCAATGGCCTATGTTTCGGTCTGAACTTTGTAGATAGGAGTCTGATCCATCATTAGTTCATAACTTCTATAGTATGCTCATCATGACCCACTAACCTGCAAAAATTATAGAACAAATGCTAGGAACTCTGCGTATACTTTATTAATAGATGGTAGTTATCTGTAGCATGCTTCCCTCCTATCTGAAAAGTAGTGCACCATAATGCAGGCACCGTACTCGGTCCTTCTTGTGCCTCTAGTCTCAATGGCATTGGTCCTCCTGCCGCCAGGTAGTTTGCTAAGACTGGACAATGGCCCTTGTCATGTCCCTGGCCTTTGCACTTTAGGCACCATACCTCCTCACGTGCTTCCAGGCGAGCCGTCCTGTCTTGTTTCAAACTTTACATCTCAAGGCAGAAGTTTTTCAATTGTGCGTGGGTCTATTGGACTCGCAGGTTAGGATCTTGTATCAGGGTCTCATGCAGTCTCATTGCGATTTCTAAGGCCTGGGCCTGAGTGGATAGCTTTTTCTATGACAACGCGTTCCTTCGATGCAGCATTAGCGATGCTACAAACCATGCACAGTGTTGCCCATCCATCAAGGTCATGTTGGCTTGACGAATCATACACTTCAGTCTCTGATCTAGCTCCCAGGGGGTCTCACCTGGAAGCATCATGATTTCCTTAAATCCAATAATCGACTATGTCTCTGATTTTGGCCTGCTAAATTCCTTGTTTAACACAGATTGGATATCTGTTATCCCTGTGTTTGGATTGTCATTGGAATGCTTAACGTACCACGTTAGTGCGTAATCCTGCAAAGTGTTGACCAACATTGCTTTCTTTATATTATCATCCGTGACTCCCTATGCTTCTCATACAGCCTTTACCACGAACCAAAACTGGCTCGGATCTTCGTTCCCTACTCCTTTGAAAACTAACAACTTTATCACGCTTGCCATATTGAAATGTGGTGGTGGCAGAGGTGGTGTGGGCGAAGATGGGGGTGAAGATGGTGAAACTAGTGGTGGTGTAGGTGGGAGTGGTATGGGCAGAATTCGCTACTTTATCAGACTGATCACACTTCTTGGTGAAACTTTGTGAGCTCTTCCTCACTTTCTCATGGAGGTGAAATGAAGGGGCTAGACTCTAGTTCTGCGCTACCTTTGTTTCTGTAGATCCTCCCACTCCGTGTAGCCCCAAACATCAATTTAGTCGCATAACCCGCTTTTCACATGGTAGCATTTTAATCCAAGTGTTCAAAGATTTAATGTACTTACCTCGCAGTTCTTTGAGGAAGCATCGTTCCGCCTCACTATAGTTGATTGAAGTATCTACCATCAACTCGGTGATGAACCCTCTTATAATTCGATCAAGCCAATGGTCCACAACACACGTGATATTATCTTCCAATGATTCCAGTCTGTGCACCAACTCTAGATTCCACACAATAGGTTTGTCGAGCCTACACCTTCCTTGACTGTCTGCTAGCTTCGTGATCCACTCATATAACTCAGAGGGGAAGGATGCAAAGAAAATTTCATGGATTTCCATATATATCTAGCAATCTAACCACTCTTCCTTTGATAACTACAGATTCCTATTTTCCTGTGCTGCTAACTCGTGAATCTTTCTATCCAACCACTCTTCAATTCCTTTCTTTGTCAGATTCCAGTGATACGAAATTAGACATCTCTTATGTAGATCCCGGTCCTGGCAATAGAACCAATTGTTGGCTTATTGGGGCCTAAACCAAGTTCAAAGTTAAGTTAGCCAAACAAATCTTAGTATCACTGGCCCTTTCGGCAACAATCTGCAGAGCGCAGATTGAGGTCTCACCCGAAGTAGTATGGGAGGGTGCTAGAACCAGGTTTCCTCACCCTGAAGATGTCTAATGAGTTCAAGTGGTCCACGGTTTGACCCTGCACGCAAGTCGCTTTGTGCACCATCCTGTAACTCGCAACCTGATGTACTGCCTTTGCACAACCCAACTCAGGGACCAAACATTGCACTTCTGCATTATTCCCCAAGACCTTACTAGTACTCCAATGTTAGTTGATTATTGTGTGCTTTAAGTTATACTTAACAACATAAACCATTCATACAGGTGCACACAGTAAATAAACAATATATTTTTGAATTATATCAAACATGCATTAACCCAAGAACAGATAAATAGAATTATGATAAAACTTCTCTTTATTAATTCCTTCTTTGGTTACGAACTCGACTCCGCCTTGCGCACTCAGCTCCAGGGGTCCGCGCACTCAGCTGTAGAGCCTTCTCCTACTCTACAACCCAAAGACACACTTCACCTTACTTCCTTAGCCTCTCTTCCTCTTTCTCTCTACTTCTTTCTTTTTCACTTAGAGCCTCTCTCTATTTATACAATCCCATGGTCTGCGGACCATGGGTAGGTCTATTCAATCGTCATTACATTACAAAACTAAGGTGGACAACCCTATAACTCTATCATACTTTTCACACTCTGCGCCTGCAATTCGCAGAGCTTTACAACAAGATTGGGTCAGAACTTGGGCTTTGAGCCCCAAAACATGCCTTGGGGGGGATTCCATGCCCAACAATATGGAATGTGCCTCTTTCGAATCATAAGCTGTTATTTGTCGATTTAATTGTTTTTGGCCAAAACCCGAGGAACTTTTTCACTGGATTCTAACTAATTGGTCCCTCAATTGTGAAATACACCTTTGCTATAAAGGATTTTTCATAGTAAAATTCCCTTCTTCAGAGGCCAAAGATTGTATTTTGCACAAGGGACCATGGTTCTGGGGAACGACAGGTCTCTTTATCACTCCTTGGTTCCCAGATTTTGATATAAAAACCATGGTCATCTCCAGAATGCCGGTGTGGATTCGCTTGCACAACCTCCCTCTTCATTTCTGGGATGAGCACATACTTTTAGGCATTGGGAATAACATTGGAAATATCTAAAGATGGATTCCCAACAATTGGAGGAAAGGATCTGTACACATGCAAGGATTTGTGTGGACGTAGACCTCAGCGAAGGCTTTCCAAACCGTATTCATATAATCCACAAGAAGATGAACTAGACTGATACACTTAACTATAAAAACACAACCTTCATATGTAGAATCTGCAGACAAATAAGCCATCTTCAAAATCTATGCTCGGAAGCCAAAAAATACAACATTAGAAGGAAGAAAAATGGGAAGCTACCAAAAGGGTGGAACTTCCATCCAACCCCACATGAAGTGGAGGAATATGAATCTAAGAAGGATTCCACACATCTAGAGAACAACCAGACATCACAAGTACCAATAAAAACAGGAGGAGTTTGTTCAGGTTCCCATGGTATCTCAGGATAATCTGGTACAAACTACACCCATGCCAGAAGATATGGAAACTAGTGGTTATAAACATACCCACACATTAGTCACTTCAAATTCATACAAGGATAATGTAGGGCATGTCCTAGCAACCAGCTCGCACTTGTCTCTTCGTCGCTAGCCCAAGGGGAATGGCGCAAGGTGGAAAAAAACAAAGGGAGAAAAAACTAGGTTTTCCTTCCCATTTGTACATTAGTTCGCTTTTATTTATGTATGTTTCAACCTAACATCAGTCATGGACTTGATTCTGTTTTGAATCTTTGCAAATGTAACATGTGATTTTATTTTCACTAATAAAATTACGCCTTTTTCCTTGGAAAAAAATTGTTGCAAGATGACTTGGACCAGAGTGAATCTCCCATCGAGAGAAATCCAATGATGTGTCCAACACATTAGTTTGTTTTGGAATTTAATTAGTAGCCACGTCCAATCCCCAGATCTTTAATTGTTGGGCTTTAGCCGAAAACCAAAATAAGTAAATCCCTCATGTAGTGGTCTAGTACACACACCAAAAATTTCAATGATATAGTCAATTTTTGAATGGTCACTGTTGGAGAAAATAAGGATATATTTATGAGCATTTGCAAGTAGTCCTAAATTCTCTCTGTAATAGTGGAAAATGAGGTGTAATATCTCCCAATATGCCCTGGAAATTGTCCCAAAAGTAAGAATGTCATCGACAAAAAATAAATGGGAAATACTAAGCTCGTGTGTCATTTTCAAACCATGGAAAGTCCCCAATTCCTTTTCATCATTTATCTTATGACTAATGCCATCCATAACAAGTATGAAAAGGAGGGGTGAAAGGGATCATCCTTGCCTCAGTCCCCTACCCATCCGAAAAAATTCATGGGGTATCCATTCATAAGTACTGCGAACCATGCCCTTGTCATGCATGCCATAATCCATTCTACATTATGAATCTCTAACCCAATCTTTAGGCGGATTATCGTGAGGAAAGACCAGTCCACACAGTCGTATGCCTTCTCCAAATCGACCTTCATTACCACCTCTTCCAATTTCCTAGTATGAATGGAGTGTATGCACTTCTGGGTTATTGCAATGGCATCATGAATATACCTGTTGTATAGAAAACCAAACCCCTCCTTGGATATGTGAGCCGATAATATCCCCTTGATTTTTTGTGCAATAATCTTTGAAATAAGATTGTAAAAAGTATTGCATAAAGAAATCGGTCTGAAATCGATGAAGGAGAATGGATTTGATACTTTCGGGATGAGTGCAATGAAAGTTGATTTTATAGAACCCAAAATGTGCCCCATGATCCGAAATGCCTCTACCATCTCTAGTAGATCCAGTCCCATAAGGTTATAGAAATGTAGAAATATCTCCACTATCCAGCCATTTGGGCTTGGACATTTATCCTTGGAAAATGATTTCAACACCAAAAGTATTTCATCAATAGAAACCAGTCGAAAAAGTGTTTCACTTGTTTCATCATTGAACATAAGAGGATATTCCTCCGCACCCCAAAGTAGATCCTCAATATTTACCTCTCCCCTAGCTTTCAAATGGGTCTAAAAGAACCATACCACCTCTGTTTAGATCTCTTCGTTGGAGTAAACATATTTCCCATGAGCCCCCTTAATGTGCCATATGGCGTTTATATTCTTTCTGTGGCATGCAAATCGGTGAAATAATTTTTTATTTATGTCCTCTTCTTTGGTCTATATAGCCCTACTTTTTAATCTCCATGTAGCTTCTTAAATCATTTTTTTCCCTCTCTTTTAATATGAATGTTTAAAAATATAACTATGCCTTTTTAAAGGGTTTTCTTAAATTTAAATTAAAATATCAATGTTTTAAAATATAAATGTTTTTTTTTTGTTTATTTGAATTTAAGTTTGAAGTAGATAATAAATTTAGGTGTTTTCTAATTATTATAAGTTTTGGAGTTTTTGGTGACAATTTGGTAAAACAAGTTTTGATGGAATCTTCATGCTGTTTAAAATGTGTTTTTGATTACATATATGGATTCAACACTTCGGAGAACCCATGAGGCACTCAAATTGTAGAGATTTAGTCACAACTCAAACTTGTGATTTCAACATATTCCTCATGTATTATGAGCCAATTCAACAATAAAATATTATCAAAAAAGATCCAAACATATAAAGATAGACTATGCCATAAATTTATATTATAAAATATATTACACTTATCAAATGTAAATAAATATAATAAATATATCCATGATCGAGGTGTGGAACAAAGCCAACAGACAATGGAAGGTCAACATTCTGCCACTTCTCGTTTCATTAAAAATGGGATGGCATGGCCATTACAACCAATGCACTTGCACATTCCAACAAACTTAAATTCCATCGCATTAAGATGGCATTGGCATTATTCATTTCCACTAGATACTCTCGCCTTCCATGTCATTTTTTTTGTTTTTCTGCTACATAAGAGGTGACTCCTAGCTACAGGTGGGATGTTTCCATCATGACATTGACTTTTCTAGCTCACTATTTTATGGAGGCCCAAGCCAACCTAGCTTGGAACCTCACCACACTCATCTTTTGAAAAAGTTTCAAATTTGGAGCAAGGGATAGTTCATAAGGATTTCCAGTCTGGAAATTTGTGGCATCCATAGGAGGAGGGCACGTTGATGATAACACTTTAGACCCCATTGGGCCATCAACACATGGGTAATTCATCTTGTGTCCAATATTTGCAAGTTTTTCCAACTTGGTTTTCTCTACATGGTGGAATTATGTTTATGGTTTGCAGGGTGTCTTATTAGCGTTGAAACTTTTTGGATTGTTCTGGTTCATTTTTTTTGTTGTCCTCGCTTGAAGCTAACCCCTGCACTTTCCCCCTCCATCACTTCTGCCTCACCCCATCCCCCGGTAATGCTTGACATAGGGCATAAATCTCCTCACGGCTTTGTCTTAGTTTAGTTGGGCATGGTTCAATGGTTTACGCTTTCTTTAGGGGTTTTCCAACCTCTTTCCTTGTCTTCTTCTGAATGTTATGCCTCGCCAGCATGTGCACTCTCGTTGGGGATCTGGAGGTCATGTCTCTTTGAGTAGACGTAGTGCTTATATTGAAGCCCCCAATAGGTTGTTGTTATCTTTCATTCTACTATCCAACTGAAATCTAGGTGGAAACCCAATAGTTGGAAGCTTTAACCACCGTTGATTGCTAGGCCTATTTCGACTTTGAGACTCAAGTTAAAGTTACTTGTGGGTTCTGGACCTTGGCCACACTAGGGGACGTAGCAACCAATACCTTAATTCCATCACACTCAATTGAAAAATGAAGATTCTCATGGGTCAGGTGCTCATAGAAAATATGAGGACTACAATGAAATCATTGCACACCTCAATGAAATACAAAGATTCTAACACACTCCTGCTTGATCAACCCTCTTGGTACATATAAAAGGTCACCTTCAATGTGGTCTCAAACCTCTAGCAGGCCCAAGTGCTTAGGGTATATCCCAAGTAACATCTTCTGACAAATGATGCTCGTCTAGTCATCTTGGCTCATGTTTTCATTTCAGATATTTCTTTTCTTTTATATAGTTAAATGTATGGCCAAGTATAATTGGCGATAACATGAATTTTGATACTATTTTGAGATAATTACTTAGAAGTAGAGTAGCTTGAGAATTTTGATGGATTGGAAACAAGTCAGGAACCCTCACTATCATAGGTCTAGTTTCCCTTATGACAAATTGCTATGGTGAGTAGGAAAAACTATAAATTTTATATGACAACAATTTTGAAGAAATAGAAAATCTTAATTAATAAAAGATATATACATACAATAAATATAGATTTTATTGTATTTTACTGTATTGGTCTTAGTGGATGTTCGTCTTTGTCGTCGTCATCGTCGTCGTTGTCGTTGTCGTCATCATCATCATCGTCGTCATCATCGTCGTCATCATCATCATCATCATCATTATCATCGTCATCATCGTCATCATCATCATCATCCTCATCCTCATCGTCATTGTCATCGTCATCGTCAACATCATTGTCGTCATTGTCATCATCATCGTCATCGTCATCATCGTCGCCGCCATCGTCGTCATCATCATCATCATCATTCATATTATATTTTTTATTTTATTTTTTCTTATAATTTACTAATAAAATTTATCTGAAACTATTATAATTGTCATCCATCGTCGTTGTCGTCGTCATCATCATCATCATCATCATCATCATCATCATCATCATCATCATCATCATCATCATCATCATCATCATCATCATCATCATCGTCATCATCATCATCATCAAATTCATATTATAGTTTCTTATTTTATTTTTTCTTATAATTTACTAATAAAATTTATCTAAAACTATTAATATGTTCCCTATTTTCTAATAAATTACTTTAAATATCATCATCATCATCATCATCATCAAATTCATATTACAGTTTTTTATTTTATTTTTTCTTATAATTTACTAATAAAATTTATCTAAAACTATTATATAAATATGTTTCCCTATTTTCTAATAAATTTCTATCATCATCATCATCATCATCGTTCCCTATTTTCCATCATCATCATCGTCGTCGTTGTCGTCGTCATTCTCTTAAAAAAATACCTCTTTTGAAGTTATTCTATAATAATAAATTAAAATAAATAATTAACAAAAGTAACTAACTTATAAACAAGTATAAGAAATGCATATTACAAGTTCCAAGAAAAATTTCCACCATCATCATCGTCGTTCTCTTAAAAAAATACCTCTTTTGAAATTATTCTATAATAATAAATTAAAATAAATAATTAACAAAAGTAACTAACTTATAAACAAGTATAAGAAATGCATATTACAAGTTCCAACAAAGATTTCTCTTTCTAAATTATAAACAAGTATAAGAAATTCATATTACAAGTTCCAAGAAAGATTTCTCTTTCTAAATTATAACATTAAATGAAAATAGGTTACGATTATTTAATGTTGACTTTGGTGAGTTTTTTTTGTTTTTTGTTTTTTTCTTAGAAGATTTTTTTTTAATTGAGTGTTAGGTTAAATTTATTTGTTTTGTTGTTTTTATTTAAATTATGACGAATTGGAGTAATTTGGACAAGTTTTATTATCAATTTTGTTTAAATATGATTAAAAATTGGGTGGAGAGGATACAAAAGCTTTCTCAATCATTTAAGTTAAACTTGTGAAACTCAATATAGAAATAAGTACATAACAAAAAACATAGAGATAGTTTGACTTTTTCATATTAAAATGAACTACCTTATAGTCAATTCCCATTAAAAGTGTCACCTTCATGGCATGACTGCTATATGATGACAACCCTCTTACAAAAAGGGGCATGATACCATGGTGGTCATAACCTATTTTGTAACGGGCTAACAAATATGAGGCACAACCTTGATGTAAAAGAGTTGCACCACTTGCTAGTTGTAGCCTTTTTTATGTGGGCCTTTTTTTAGAAAGCTTAACCTCCCCATAAAAGGGTATTGTGTTTCAAGGGATCGTCCTCTTATAGGTTAGACCTCCCTACAAAAGATGTTGTGCCACTTGTGATTGCAATATTTTTGTAATAGGTTGTCCTAAAACCCATTTTCCATATAGAAGGATGTTGTGCTACCTAAAGATGCAACCCTTTTACAAGAGATCATCATCTTGTTAATCAAACCCTCCTTGAAAGAGCTTTGCTCAAAGTTATATAATTCATGTATCTTACATTAAAATGGAGAAAAAAAATCTTAATTCCTTCTAAAAACATAGATGTGAGAAAGTAATAGAATGAATTATAAGAGTTAATACACTTCCCTAAAGAAAACATTATTTCAAAGAAAATGAAAAATAATTTCTTCCAAACATGAAAGCAATCTACAATAAAATGAAACATTCAAATTTATCAATAATCAAATTACAACACCTAAAAGAATATTATCATTTACAATATACAATTACTAACCATGTATATTAAAAAAAAAAAGTATTTCCTTTTATCCTAAAAACTAACCATATATATAAAACCTAACCATGTCTATTCAAAAAGAGTGTTTCCTTCTATCCTAAAAAAAAAATAAAGAAGATTAAAAAAAACTCTCTATTTCCTCTTTTTAATAATCAAACAAAATAACAAATAATAATCTAAAAAAGTTTGTAACAACATTACATAAAAACAATAATAATTTTTTAATAGAAGAATTTTTAGCGTAAATCACATTCAAATTTATTTGTCAAGACGCATTTTGAACCAGTGTGATTTATCATCCAGAAAAATTAAAATCTTATATATATATATATATATATTTAATTTAAAAAAACAAAATAATCTCCCATACATTAACACAATTAACACGAATAGACTCACCTCTTTAATATATCTAATTATTTACGTTGAAAATTTCTCCAAATATATTCAAAATAAAAACAATCATCGATTGATTCATTTATTTATGCACTTATCGATTTCATGATGAAATCAAACGCACAAGAATATATCTCATAATTTACGTGATAATTTACTAAGATGAAAAATTCAAAATGTATTCATAATAAGGATATCATTTATGCTTAAGTTCAATTCTTGCTTATCGAGTTTGATGTACTTGTCCGTTTCATGATTAAATCACATGCATACGAATAATTAAGCTTATAATTATACTCGGAGAAGTCAAATAATCCATTCTAAATGCGTGTACCACCTATTTGATTTGGATTCAAATTCAAATTTTGTTATCCAATTAGGTTGGATACTCTTATTTCTCTAATTTCATCGAATCATATGATATACACGTAAGGATGCAAAAAGAGAATACTAATAATATTTAATGTAGAAAAACACATGTTTAATGAATTGGACTTTGAAGTCTGTTAAATAGGTTGTGATGTTACTAATTCAAATAAATTAATCATTAAAGTTACTACATATGTAAATGTATGGAGTGAAATTATGTAAACATTGGATCGGTTATTGATGTGATTTGGAATTCCAATCTAGATCTAAAGGTGGTTGATAAACCAGGATTGTGTTGTGGATGTGTGACCATAACTATTTTTTGATAATTTGAGTTGATTGAAAGAATGGATTATGTGAATACTAAGTTGTATGGCATATCCAATTAAAACACGCCATCATTCATTTGTTGAATAATAGTGTATGGGCTATGACATAGGGGCTTCAATGTGTGATGTTGGATTTCCTTGAAACATGTTTTGTTGAGCTATAAGTAAACCTTGTCATCAACCTAAAAGTTGAAGGGAAGAAATGTTGATCATGTAGAACTTTATATCATGCTTAAGAATGTTGGAGGGCCTTGGTGATTTGTTGATGAATATGTGACAAATTCCAGACAAATATTCATACTTTCCTATGTGATGTCTACTATTATGGAGAAATCATTAAAGGTGGAGGGGAATATCTCATTAGAGATTAACAGAGTTTAGAAGCTAGTAATGGTTCTTGTGGGAATAGTTCCAATATTGAAACCTTTGTGGGACAATTATTGAATGAGGAAGCAAGGAAACTATTAGGAGTGTCTTTGCATTCAAAGGAATTATATTACAATAGGTTGCTAGAAAGAAAAAAAACAAAGGATTTCAAGATATATTCAAGTCCAAGGGTAGTTCAACTAGTAGGAAGAGGAAATTTGGAAAAGTGTGTTGGGAATGTAACCAAAAGGCATGTATAACGAGTATTTTCATCTCTACAATTGAAATAATAAATATGATGTGATTATGGTGGTCTCTACTATCAACGACGATGTGGGAAAAATGGGCATGTATTTTACTAGCTCTTATTTATGGGCTTGTAGAGCCTAGAATATCTTCCATATGACTCCTTATAGGAAGTGGTTTGATTCATATGAAGAGTTATATGGAGTGAATATTTTATTAGTATACATGAGATTCTATAATGTAGTGCATAGAGGATTCATTCCAATAGGCTTTAGAGATGGAAGAACTAGGTATTTGCCTAATGTGAGATATATGGAATAAAGAGTAATATTCTTTGAGATAGTTCACTAGTGCATAGGTTGATATAAAATCATAAGGAATACGTGTAATCTTGTGAGGGGTGGATTGGTATTGGCTAAGGGTATTAATATGGGTATTTTCTAAAGATTGGATGTTACTACTCATATTGATGTTAATAGTAATGTTGCAATTATTGAGAAGATTCAAGCCACTAAGGAAGCATATAAAGATGCTAGATTTGGCATAGAAGAATCGGATACTTGAATGAGTAAATTCTACAACACATGCACTCAAGAGGAATTATTGAAGGTATGAATTTTGATTTTTATTGATTTTTGTGAACTATGTGTGTTGGGTAGACATGCAATGGTTAAATTTTATTGAAGATTTCACATAGCCAAAAGATATTAGACTCAATGCATTTAGATCTAAGCAGACGTATAAATGTGGCTTCTATTGGTGGTGCTAAATACTTTGTCACGTTCATAGATGATTCTATCAGGAAGACATGGGTTGTGTTTTTGAAGAAGAGTAGATATATTTAACTCATTTAAGAATTTGTTGCTATGGTGGAGAGGTAAACTAGTAGAAAGGTGAAATACATAAGAAGAAACAATGGTGGGTAATATTTCTCATTACAATTTGATGCAATTTGTGAAATGCATGGGATTTCAAGGTAGCAAAACAACACCATACTCTCCACATCAAAATGGAGTTGTATTTAGAAGATGAATCAAATTCTAGTAGAGAAGTCAAGGTGCATGATATATAATGCAAAATTAAGATATTTAAGCCAAATCAATTAGAATAGCTTGTAACTTGGTCAATCATTTTAAGTGGTTTAGCCCTATGTGACAAGACACTAGACTCTAGAGGAAGCTTAGAGTGGGAAAAATGCACACGTTTCTTAGTTGAGAGCATTTAATATGAGACTTATATGCATGTACCTAAGAAAATCAAGAAAATTTGGATGCAAAATCCAAAAGTGTGTGCTCATTGTACATGAAGATCATGTTCGAGTGAAACTAAATAAGTTATGACTTACAAAGGAGCATAAGAGCACTTATAGTTGAGATGCTATCTTCAAATAATAATTGAAGAATTTTAACAACAAAAGAAACAACCTAATGAAAGAGTAGTGCTACAAAGAGTGGTGGAAAATCAAATTCTATCAATGAGGGTGCATAATCAAGTTGAGGAACATTTGCACAAGCGATAGTGATGTTGCCAAATAAAGTAGGCTTGACACATAGTCAAGCCAAGAACCCATAGCTTGAGACCCAATCCGATTGGAGAAATCAAATTCTAGCATGGTGCCAATATAGGTTATAATTGCATTAAAAAAACCATAATGAAAAAAAATCATACCAATGGAGGAGATGACAAGAGAGTTAGCCAAAATAGCTTAATTACCTAGGAAAACCCAAAGATCTAGGAATCAACTTGAGAGACATGGTTATAATATTGAATATTTTGATTGTTTTTGTGGTTTATCTCCCATCATTGTGGGGCTTAAAAGTGTTTAATAGGCTCAAAATTATTCTAAAAAAGTGCAATGGGAAGATGCGATAAAGAAGAAATGGAATATCTTATAAAAGAACATGTAGATATTAGAAAACTTACTACAACATAGGAAAATTGTTGGTTACAAATGGGTATTTAAAAGAAATTAAAGGATGATGGAACAATGGATAGATATAAAACAATATTGGTATAAAGAGATATTCTTAGGTTCAAGGAATATATTGCTAGGAGGTTTTCTCCTAATAGCAAAAATGACTTATATTACGATGTTGACGGATTTAGTGGCAACATATGATATAGAAGTGAGGAAAATGGATGGCAATGCATTATTTCATCATGTTGACTTGAAGGAATATATATTCATGGATAAACTAGAGGTATTTGTGGTAGGAGATGAGAAATTAGAGTGTAAGCTATTGAATTTCCATGATCTTGAGTCTAGGTTAGAATCTTAAAATCTCTGATGCTACCAAACCAAGAATCTCAACAAGAACCACTTTGCATAGTAGAAAATATAAATAATTAAATCATATATGCACAAGTATACACAATTGTTAAGAAATATTGTACAATAATGTACAACCCAATCTTCATTATATTAAACCAATTCTAAATAATACAACAGTCTATGGAATACAAGATACAATGACAATCATGTTGCAAATCTATGGCGTATCTTGTCTTGTCAGTCCTTCGCTTCCATATTGCTCTATAGCTACCAATTAGTCCTTCAAAGGAAACCACATAGAGTCTCCAACATTTCTACCACCTAACACTCATGCAAGTCACTTATGCTGTAGTACATGGGTTGATCCAATCTGCTCTCTAGGTTGGCCAATACCTTAGCTCCAATCAACCAACTAGCAGTCACTTTTATCCATCAAAGTGTTTCACATTAGGCACCAAATTTCACCCAACCTTTAGTCGTCTTCTGTTGGAAATAATACTGAGAGGGGGGGGGGGTGAATAAGTATTATCACATTAATAAAACTTTTCATTTCCAAACTCTGATTCATATATGCTACTTCCACAACTTCTTATGATTATGTTAATTGATCTTCAATGAGTGCATTAGAACATTATCAACCATATTATCAGTTAACAGATGCAGTAACATAGAATAGATCATCACACATAAGGCACACACATGAACACCATGATATAAGGTGGAAACCCAATGCGGGAGAAAACCACCTGCTGCAAGTCATCTCAATCTTCTTCTTAATAAGAAAATCCTTTTACAATATTTGTACTGGTGCAGTCTTATACCAGTACGGGAGCTACAACCCCCTTTGCTCTTGTACTAGCCGATCCATTTACTAGTATGCAGGTTGCTACCTGCTACAATGCTCCAAAGATTTCCCTTAGCTCTTGTACTAGCTTAGATACTAGTACGTAGGCGCCGGCCTACAATCTTCTCTCCTCTAGGTACCACGTTTCATCAATTTTTAGACTGGATACACTGAAGCACAACACATAATCTGAAAGATCACATTTCATCCAATTTTCATACTGGACCCAACAACAACATTGAAGCACATAAATAATCTTCTGAATTTCCCAAGCACTAGATCAATACAAGAGAGTCATCAACCAGATCTAGTTCATCAGATCACATAAAGATGAGCCATTAAGAACCTGATCCATTCATCCATCAATGCATAATCAATCATTTCTCAGACTGCTGTTATCAGAACATAATACCAGATATCACTTCAAAACCCAGAACACAACAATAAACAGGGGCAACTAAATAGACTTCACAAGAAGTACGTAGCTCCACCCATATAATGCCTGCGTACAAGTACGCATTGTTCCCAACTGCGCACCTGCGTACCCACGCACTGTGCCTCACAGACTTCCTGCGTACCTGCGCTCTGTGTCCATTGAACTTCCTGCGCACCTACGCATCTGCAGCGCTTCTAGGCCTGCGTATCTGCGCACCTGCAGCACTTCTGCGCCTGCGTATCTCCGCACTTTTCTTTTACTGCACTTGCGTACCTGCGGGCATAGATAATTTCAAGACTTCAAGAATAACCCAGACTGTCAGATCTACAGATCTGATCATGCGCCGAAGTGATCTCAACCCATCAGTAGATTCGCCTTATTTAGATCTAGACATTACTCCAAGAGATCATAGTATTTCAGATCTAGCTCTTATAATATGTTCAACCCAAAAGCATGCTCAAGCCAAATGATCTCCTTCGCTTTATATAGGCAAGCTCTTCCTCAAATCATGGATCAATACCACGAGCTAAAACCATAATAACACAATACCGTCGGCTAAATACCAAGGGTTAAACATAAGAAACCCCACGTGTGATTTTCTCTGCCTTGAAGTAAGTGAACTGGGGGTACGCACCTCATGAACAGGTGACCTGCGTGTATGTACGCAGTTTATCTAAGGCATGCCTGCGTGTACACACTTTTTGTACGGTGTACCTGCGTACCCCTTATTTTCTTCAATATTCGATAGCTGATCATCAATCTTTGCTACTGACCTGAAGTACTGTGATCTATCACCTGTATGGGTTGCCATCAAGGACAATACTTTAGCCATAATGCCAACAATCTCCCCCTTTGGACTTGATGGCAAAGCTTACTAAGAACTTGCCATTTGATTCCTTTGAGCTATCCGGTACCCCATGCATTCTGTCACATCTGATATCTTTTCTGTAGATTCATCTTGTTATATATAAGAGAGATGATCTTCTATGAGAGGGTTGCCATCAAGTACAACACATGCATCATAATGCCAACAATCTCCCCCTTTGGACTTGATGGCAACAACACCAAGTCACTCTCCCCCTTTGACATCAAGGGCAAAGGGTTATGCTCCCCCTAAGAACATGCTCCTCTTGACTATAAACCAGATCTGCTGAAGTCTCTGAATGAGCTCCCCCTTTGTATATGCCATGGTGCACCAATCTGATCATGCTCTTTCTGAGAACAAGCTGAAATGTCCGCTCTGCTATATAGTGTTGTTCATGCTCAAGCTCCCCCTGACAATAAGCAAGGTCTACAAAAGGATGTTCTACAAGAAGAACATGACTCTATCATAAATGACCTTCCTATCACCAAAAGACTCAATACATACATCACCCAATCAAGTGGGGATACATCAGGAAATAAATACATTACATCTTCATCCCAGGCATAGTGGGGAAACCAACATAGGTCGTTACATGACCTGAAGAGATGACTACAATAGATAGAGGTAGACCATTACAACATGAGTCTTGCTATGACCTTTACATCGAATGATATACAAAACACCTAAGATAAGATCATGATAAACATCAGCAACAACATTGTATGATCTGCTTCATAGTATCTGTCAACAGCAATTAGTGCATGAATCATCAAGGTATGTCCGCATCAACAGAATTTCACATAGCCATCATGATCATCATTTGGGAATATCTGCATCAATCAACACATGTACGAAACAACCTATCATCATATAGGTAAGAGCTCATCATCATCATGTCTCCAACAATGCAACTTTGAATAATCACCCTTGTATCCAGCCAACAATCCATTTGTGCCAAGAATGAAAGGAATCATGCATCATGCATATGTCAACAGCAGCATATGAGTGACTCATCATCAAGAAGATGTGAATTCAAGCTAAGTGCTTCTCCTTATCACCACAAATCTGATCCAAGAACCATGTGGACAACTCATAGCAAGATAAATCATAAACATCATCACCAAGGACCATAATGCCAACAATGCATTAAGAACATATGCTCCCCCTAAACTGGTGCCATCTGTCATATCTGATCATGCATATCAATAAGAAGAGTCGGCCAATAAATGCCTTGAGACAAGTACGCAGTTTCTCATTATACGACCTGCGTGGCTCCGCACTTCGTCTTTCGCTCCTCTGCGTATCCCCGCACCTGGCGTTCTGTGATTCTGAGTACACACGCAGACAGCCGTCTACTACTGTGCGTACCCATGCACCTGTTCCATCAGTTGCGCCGCGTACCGCACGCACCTTTGCTTCTATCGCGCCGCGTACTTCTATCTACCTCCGCATGTTATCCTTCTATCGCGCCGCGTACCTCAGATCTTGCTCCGCACCTCTTCTTCTGTCTCGCAGCGTACCTCCGCACTGGCGCTTTTGCTTCGCTGCGTACCCTCGCACATTGTCTGTGTATCACCTGCGTACCTCCGCACCGGTACTTCCGATCTTCTGCGTACGCCCGCACTTTCACAGTTAATTACCTGCGTACCTCTGATTAGGGCCAAATTGGCAGTCCACCAGTGTGCCACAGATAGTCAGATGCCCAGATCTGATTTTGTGCCGAGAGATCATACTTCATAGATCAACTTCACTTTCCCTACTGCCTTTCTTCAAACTATCATATACGCGATTGTGCAGTATCCAACTCGTGTATATACGTGACTTCCCTTTTATGGAGTTTGCATATGAGATTCAGGACACTGAAGTTTTGTACTTTCAGCAGTGCCGCCTTTTTCTGACTGTACTTCCTTTTTCCTCCATATCTTCAAGCGTGATGATGTTTTCTTCTTTTGATATGGTGCCCATACTTTGTTCCTGCATTCCTTAGCTATATGTCCAAGCTTGTTACATGCATAAAATCTTACATGTTTCATATTCCTCCTGTAACAGTCAGCAGCTTTATGACCATACATATTGCAAGCAAAGCAATATCCATTAAAGTACCTTGAATGTGATGATCTTTCTGCATAATGGTCTTGAACCCTTCTTCTTCTACATCTGGCTGCAACATGTCCAAGATTATGACATACATAACATTCAACATTATTCATAAGAGTAGTAAAGGATTTTCTTTGAGGAATCTCTTTCCTTGGTTGATGATGAGATTGATCTTTCATTTCTTCGTTGATCACTTTAGATTTCTCTTTAAAGTTCCTTGCTTCACCTTGTGAACTAGATTCACCTTCAACAGATTCATGGAAACCAAGACCAGTCTTTATAGCAAGAGACCTTTGACTACTAAGAATATCATCCAAGACTTTAGAACTATCTTGAAATCGTAAAATCTTATCCTTTTCTTCTAATTTACTTTTCAAGATATTTACCTCAACCTGAAGCTGTTCTTCCTTTTCAAGAGATTGCTTTTTCAAATCTTCTTCTGCTTTCCTTCCTTCTTCCATTTGTTCCCTTAGTTTGAGAATCTCCTTTTCTTGTTCTTCATTCAGATCCTGCTGCATTTGACGAACTCGGAAGGCACATTCCAGCTGGGATTTTAAGCTGATGACTTCGTTGTCTTGTTTTTCAATTGCTTGATGTAGATCTTCATTCTGCTTCTTTGATTCTTCAAGATCTCCTTTTAGTGAGAGGATTGTAGCTTCAAGATTTTCATAGTAGCTGGATCTATCTTTGAGTTTCTTGATGGTTGTGCTTCTTTCGTTGACTTCTTTTCTTAATGATGTCACTTCATGCTGCAATTTTTGACATTGGTCTTCCTTGTCCTTGAGTAGTTTTCTTACCTTGTTTCCTCTTCTAGTTGGGCCTTCAGTTTGGTAGCTTCTTCCTTGAAGTCACATTCCCTTTTGTTCAATAGATCTTGTTGATCTCTAATTTTGTCTGTCAGCCTTTTAAATTCTGCCTCTATTTGATATCTTTCTTGTTCACCCATAAGAGCAAGTTCAGTAGTTTCGCTATCACTTTCATCTCTTCCAAAAGGAAAGATAGCTGGAACATCAGAGGATAATATATTCATACCTGATAATGATTCTGAATCTGAAGAGCTTCTTATACCTAATCCCCAATCGATTCTCCCACTGTCATAGTTCTTCTGAGATGCCTTCTTTTTCTTAGGTGCTTTATTCTTAAGCTTCTTTCCCATTGTTTCATGGATCTCCTTCAAGCGATCAAGCTTCTATCAAAGAACCTGGCTCTGATACCAATTGTTGGAAATAATACTGAGAGGGGGGGGTGAATCAGTATTATCACATTAATAAAACTTTTCATTTCCAAACTCTGATTCATATATGCTACTTCCACAACTTCTTATGATTATGTTAATTGATCTTCAATGAGTGCATTAGAACATTATCAACCATATTATTAGTTAACAGATGCAGTAACATAGAATAGATCATCACACATAAGGCACACACATGAACACCATGATATAAGGTGGAAACCAAATGCGGGAGAAAACCACCTGCTGCAAGTCATCTCAATCTTCTTCTTAATAAGAAAATCCTTTTACAATATTTGTACTAGTGCAGTCTTATACCAGTACGGGAGCTACAACCCCCTTTGCTCTTGTACTAGCCGATCCATTTACTAGTATGCAGGCTGCTACCTGCTACAATGCTCCAAAGATTTCCCTTAACTCTTGTACTAGCTTAGATACTAGTACGTAGGCGCCGGCCTACAATCTTCTCTCCCCCAGGTACCACGTTTCATCAATTTTCAGACTGGATACACTGAAGCACAACACATAATCTGAAAGGCCACATTTCATCCAATTTTCATACTGGACCCAACAACAACATTGAAGCACATAAACAATCTTCTGAATTTCCCAAGCACTAGATCAATACAAGAGAGTCATCAACCAGATCTAGTTCATCAGATCACATAAAGATGAGCCATTAAGAACCTGATCCATTCATCCATCAATGCATAATCAATCATTTCTTAGACTGCTGTTATCAGAACATAATACCAGAAACCAGATATCACTTAAAAACCCAGAACACAACAATAAACAGGGGCAACTAAATAGACTTCACAAGAAGTACGCAGCTCCACCCATATAATGCCTGTGTACAAGTACGCACTGTTCCCAACTGCGCACCTGCGTACCCACGCACTGTGCCTCACAGACTTCCTGCGTACCTGCGCTCTATGTCCACTGAACTGCCTGCGCACCTACGCATCTGCAGCACTTTTGGGCCTGCGTATCTGCGCACCTGCAGCACTTCTACGCCTGCGTATCTCCGCACTTTTCTTTTACTACACTTGCGTACCTGCGGGCATAGATAATTTCAAGACTTCAAGAATAACCCAGACTGTCGGATCTACAGATCTGATCATGCGCCGAAGTGATCTCAACCCATCAGTAGATTCGCCTTATTTAGATCTAGACATTACTCCAAGAGATCATAGTATTTCAGATCTAGCTCTTATAAGATGTTCAACCCAAAAGCATGCTCAAGCCAAATGATCTCCTTCGCTTTATATAGGCAAGCTCTTCCTCAAATCATGGATCAATACCACGAGCTAAAACCATAATAACACAATACCATCAGCTAAATACCAAGGGTTAAACATAAGAAACCCCACGTGTGCTTTTCTCTGCCTTGAAGTAAGTGAACTGGGGGTACGCACCTCATGAACGGGTGACCTGCGTGTATGTACGCAGTTTATCTAAGGCATGCCTGCGTGTACACACTTTTTGTACGGTGTACCTGCGTACCCCTTATTTTCTTCAATATTCGATAGCTGATCATCAATCTTTGCTACTGACCTGAATACTGTGATCTATCACCTGTATGGGTTGCCATCAAGGACAATACTTTAGCTATAATGCCAACATCTTCATCACTTCAAGATTGCTAGTCTAGGGCTACTTTGGGTAGCCAACATGCTTCCCTCCACTAGTCCAATGACAACCAACACTTCACTATAAGTTCTACTCCTAGTTAAGGTATCCAACTGCCAATTTCACCTCAACGCATGGCACTTATAGGCTACAACTTTGTCCACACTTGAACACCACCCAATTAGAAAAAAATTCAACATTAAATCAACTTACAACATACCTCAATTATGGTCCAAAAGTGTTGTAGGTTAGCTTCATTGGTTAGGGAAAGATAATAGACGTATAAGCCCTCTTAATTCCACCAAAATTCCACCTAACAATTGCAACTCTCCTCCTTTTAGGTGTTTGTTGGGCATGGCACAACTTGGTCCAAGTTTTGGGTAAAAGACCCCGTGAAAGGAGCAGATCGCACAGAGTTGGTGAAGATATATTCATCGCGTGGATGTTTAGGGCTTTGGGGATGGGATGAAGCCCTTATTTTGTAATGGGTATCGAGTAGTAGTCCTTGTTTTATGAATCCATGGTATGTGGACCATGGTTTTTGTATAGATGAATTGTATATAAGGATATGGAATGCTTTGTAAAGGAAAAAAAAGAAGAATCTTAATTATAGAAGCATAAGTGAATCTCCATTTTCACATCTATAGTCTGTAGTTTTGGAAAAGGCTTCATAATTGAGTATGAAGGTCAGAGAAGTGAATGTAATTGAAGATTTGTTTAATAAAGAAGAATTTTTGGTGAAGTGTTGTATTTATGTATATGCTATTAGTATGCTATTATGTATCTACTTATGTATACTTTTCACTAAAATATGCGAGGACCTGTAAGATATATTGTTATATGTTAGAGTTTATGTGTTTCTGTAAATTAAGCATTTGCATGAAGTTCTTATGCATGTGAAGATATAATATTGGTATAACCTAGAAGCAAATACACGATGCCACTTCGTAGATATCACTTCGGTTGCAGAAACCTGGCTCTACAACCTCCCATAACTGCTTTGGGTGACACTACAACCTGCTTGCGGGTCGTTGCTAAAAGGGCTAGTAGTTGAGTGTTTTGTTGGTGCACAACACAATTTGGACCTAGGTCAAGCCCCCTCAAACCAACAAATGGTTCCATTGCCAGGACCAGTATCTGCTTAAGAGATATGTTTTGACATTCGTCAAAGAAATAACTTGAGGAGTGGGTTGAATATAAAGAAAGGGAATTTGTAGAAAAAGAGAACAAAAACCTACATATATCAACTAAATCTTGGTTGTAGAGATATATATTTGGATATAAATATGAGATTTTCTTTGGTTCATTCCACATTTAATTGCTTGAGTGGATATCTAATTTAGCTGAGCATAAGAACTATTTCAAAGGCGACGAATCTAGGGAGTGGAACCATGGCTTGATACAGTGACTCAAGAGAATCAATAACAGTATCTCAAGGGCTGTTGATTTTTGGATCGATAACATTTTGGGAGGATTTATCACTGAGTTCGCGATCCACCAAATTGTGTCCTATAGCAAATCTGAATGAATATTCTTCAAAGCACCACGAGGTAAGTTTTTAAATGCTTTGAAGCTCTGGATTAAGATGTTATTGTGTGAAAAAGTGATTCTATAGGTGCAGCCAGATTAATGTTTGGGAAAAGAAGAAATAAGTCAGAACTAGGAGCTACGTGAAGTGGAAAACAATATAGAATAGATTCAAAGAATTTTATTAAGGCTGACTATAGCCCTCTGTTGGGATCTGAGAATGAAGAAGAAATAAGTAACCCTACAACCACACAATACTCCCCCACCCATCCTGAAGGCACGTTGAAGTCAGGGACTAAAAAGAATCAAGGCATCTTAGGGATTCCCCATCCATCCACCCCCCTCACACCCCATCCCCCTCCCCATACTTCCCCTACACCTCCACCTCCACCTCCACCTAGCCCCTCAAGAAGAAGAATGGTTGATGAGATTAAGTTACCTATATTTAGAGGACTGGGAACAGAGGATGCTGACCAGTTTTGGTTCATAGCAGATGCAGTATGGATGTCAAGAGAGATTAATAATGATGATGTAAAGAAGACACAACACATCATGTCATTGAGGGATAGCACACTGACATGGTATATGAAATACTCCACGAGTAAGCTGGATTATATGTTTGATGACAATAAAACCCTGGTAGCAGAGTTCAAAAAGCCAAAATCAGAATCGTAGTGTATCACGGAGCTGAAAGAGATCAAGCAAACACCAACTAAATCTGTGTGGGAATTGGATCAACAATTCAAGGTTTTAATGGGTGAAGTGAGCTTTGAGATACCCCCACAACAACATAAGGAGTGGTTCATATCCACGCTATTGCCACATATTAGGTTACCATTGACACAACAAAAGATCGTGACACAAGATGAAGCATTGGAGATTGTGATGAAGTTGGAAGCTTCATTGGTTGGAGATACTCACGCAAGAGTACAACAAATATAGAATCAGCTAGCTACATTGACCATGGAGTTGCAAGATCTGAAGAAGGTTAAATAGGTTAGACCAAAAAGATCAGAAGTGTGGTGTACAAAATGTAAAGCAACAGGTCATTATAAGGATCAATGCCTCGTATTCAAAGATTATATTGTAAGTGGAGCGCCTAATCTGATAAATCCAAGTCTGCGGTGCGAAATTTGTAGGACACGAGTTCAGCATCACTCTGAAGACTGCTATCTATTATAGAAGTATATATAGACCCTAAACGAATTTTTTTGTAACTTTTGTATATCATTAGGTCATGATGAGAAAAATTGCCGAAGTTATGACTTAATGATGGAGTGCACTACTGATACTTATAGGCTACAAGATGAAGGACACGCACATGAAGAGCAAGGCTAGCATGTTGGATGAGGAGGATTTCCAGGACGAGGACGAGGAGCTAGTTGAGGATGAGGTGAGATTATCTATTACAACTGTGGACAGGCTAGACACTTCCTGAGAGACTGTCAAAGCCCGAAAACAACCTACAATTATTGTAAGTCCTTTGATCATGGAATAGAATAATGTCATGTCCTCATTGTGAAGATGCAGGAGAAAAGAAACCAAAAGCCTGGAAAAAATGTCCAAATGATGACTGTTGAGCCAAGAGAAGATCAACCACACATCAACATTGTAACAAGAAGCAAAAATGATAAGGCCGACGGAAAAAAGGAAGTGAAGCTATATGGATAAGGAAAACTATCAAAAAGGCTCTTGCATTTGATGTCTTGAAGGAAAAGCAAGCATTCATGGAGGCAAGGTGAAGCTTTATGGATGATGGGACCTCGACTTCTACCACACAACCGACTCAGAGGGATTACCATGAGATAGTACTGGTTGCAACACAAGAGGTGGATCCAAATGTCTTGAAGTCTTTTCTATAGACCTACATGAAGTTGTTGATGAATTAGAAGGTTGTGGAGGTATTACATGAACTGATAGACTCCTGTACTTCTAGGGAGATACCACAGAGAGAGATGTGCACAATGAATAATATTCATAGACACAATAAGAGAACGGGGAAATAAATTCGGCTTATAAGGAAAATTAGAGAGTATTACATGGATCAGGTTATCTTAGATTTGGGATCTGATGCCAATGTATTGCCAAGGTAGCCTTTGGAATCGATGGGTAAGCCAAAGTTGCAATGGTCTACTATTCAACTGAAGATGGAAAATCAACAGAAATCTTACCCCTAGGAATGTTGTCTAATGTCACAGTGGACATTAACAGATTGTGCACTACCACTAACTTCGAAGTGATTGAGATAGTAGATGATAGTAATCCTTACCCCGCACTACTTGGATTGGATTTGTCGTTTAATGACATGGTTATAATTAATCTAAAGAAAAGGCATATGATATTCGAAAGCAATAATATCAGGGTTATTGTTCCATTGGATCCATCAAAATGGGCAAGGTATACAGAACTTGCCAGAGAGGAATATAGCGTGGATGGCATTGATAATATCTATCAGATCATAACGAAAGAAGAAGAATGGAACAATCACACTGCATATGGAAAGCTGACTTGGGAGCAAGATAGTTCCTATACCTTATATTTAGAAGAAGAATTGGAGAAGTGGTAGAACAGATTGCATGAAGTGTCTACAAGGCGATGTGCAAGGATCACTAAAGAAGTGCACTGCATGATAGTTGAGGTACGTGACTTACCTTTATATGATAGTTTGGGTGATGTGAATACTTTCTTTAGATATTATGAAAGACAAGTACCAGAATGATAGATACTGTTAGCTCTAGATCAAGCACTGAGGGCTACACCTACTAGATGGCGGGGTATGAATAAGAAGAATATAGGCGATTTTCAAATGTAGAAGGTTCATGTGGGTAAGATTTTGGACAACTAGAAACAGAGCTCGCGTAAAAGTATGATGGCTAGAAATCCTAGAGACCATATGCAGCTTTGTATGGAAGCATGGGGAGAAATTCCATGAGAAGAGCGAGTGCATGGGTCCATCCATACCTTGGAAAAAACCCCTCAAAAATGGTATTTGGAAACTGAACTTCGACATGGCACTACTAGTTTGGCGGAAATGGTGGATGGATTTGTGATGACATTCAGATTTGAAGACGACTCTCCACATATAGATGCTACTTTGAATATAGTTAAGAAGAAGATTTTTTAAAATGAAGTTCCATTTATCTGGAAACCTAATTGGGTTGCACAGATCTGAAATGTGATGGAATGCGATAACCTCATTGTAGAAGAGGATGCAGATCCTTGCAACATTGATATCAAAGAGTCAAAAGGACATTGTAAATTGAATGGACCTAAGATAGAGATACTAGATATAACGCAGCCACTAAAAATGAAGAAAGTAAATATAGGGACAGTGGAAGATTTCAATAAGATTCTGGAGAATTCATTGACCAAGGTGTGCAACGTAAACAAATATGACTAGGACTTGAGGATTCCAGCGATGTTGTGGGCATACAAAATGACATGCAAGAAATTGACTGCAAAGACACCTTTCAGGTTGGTATATGGACAATAAGAAGTTATGCCAATGGAATACATTGTGCCAAGTCTAAGAATTGCAATTGTCACAGATATGGCAGACCCTAACATGATGAACGAGAGAATGTCGCAGATACTAGGTTTAGAGGAAGACAGATTCATAGCAGGATTCCATTAGTAGGTGCAGAAAGAAATGGAGAAATCCTAGTATGACAGGCATAGCAAGAAGAAGATATTTCGAAAAGATGATCTTGTATTATTATATGACAGTAAGTTTGCGACGTTCTCGGGGAAATTCAAGATACATTGGTTGGGGCCATATATAGACAAGAACATTACATATGGTGGTGTTGTTCAGCTTGCGATGTTAAATGGTCAGATGATTCAAGGACGAGTGAATGGTAGTAGATTGAAAATATACAAGGATGATTATGTCCCAAGGCCGTCACACTGAAGAATGAAGGGGAGGAAGTGTTAGTGCCACTCGCAGTTAAAAGTGGGCACATGACTATAAAATACTCTCGAGGAAGGAACTTCGTTAAATAAAGATTGATGTGTGATACTCAAGAGTATGACGAAGTCCAAGGGAGCTGCGACGAAGAAGAGGTGACTATGCCAAAGGGTAATTCAGACAAAGTTTGTCGTAAATATGACCGTTGGAAGGAAAAAAGGCACCGTTTAAAAAAAAATTACCATTGAAGGGCATAGGAGAAAAGCATTTATGAAGCACAGATATATGTATCTAGTCCATACCTACATTAATGAACCAAATCTAGAGCCAGCCATGAGTCTAGGAATTCAAAATTATTATAAAAACCGCATCTAATGCCACATTTGACACTTTTTTTCCTAAGAGAGATCCGAAATTGCACCTAAGTAAAGAAGATCTATTGCATGTCTGAGAGGAGGTGAGAAGAGTTGGTTAGAATATTTAAGAAGGAAGGACTAGCTGGTATCATGGAGTCACAAGCAGAAAATACCACAGGATAAAATGTACCTATGTCCCCAACACGCTTAAGGTCACTAAGGAAGTTGCCTGTACAACCTCAGTCGTAGCCATAGAAGACAAAGGAGAAGAGACCAGTTGGGGTTTCTGCAACAGAATTGAGAATGTCACCATGGAAAAATACACAGAAGGAAGTGTAGATGAAGAACACGGAGGACAAGGGAAAAAAATCCCATGCAGAAAGGAAAGAAACCGGTACAACAGGTCCACAATAGTGAGGAAGAAGCTAGGTTTCACAGGAAGGAGACAGAGAAATAACAATTTTTATTTTTTAAAAGTAAAAATGTATTTTGAGGAATGGTTGAACAACTCTTCTCATTCCAAATAATTCAATTCAATGGACTAGTGCCCTATTTCTTTACGTTGATGCTCCCTGGTTTCTTAAGTATATTAAAATAACGACCAACTAAGAACCCGCTAAGGTGCCATCTCTCCATCGAATGAATAACCCTCTTTGTTTACCTGGATATAAAAAACATAAAGCTATGAAAGTTATAATGCTCTGGTGGTTTTAGTAATCGTAAAAAAGAGAAATTTACATAGGTTTAACAGAAACGATTTGTTTCACCGAGGCTCTGCCATGCAGCGTGGAAAATATGAGAACTCACCTGCATGCATTACACATGACTATTCATCTATTAGCCAAGAATCATTAAGAATTTTAAGATACCTTCTAGGGTAGTCCATTAGAAATTTAAATGCTATCGGGTTCTCTAATATTTTCTATTAGTTTTATCAATTTTTGGAAAACTGGAGAACTTGTTAGATAATATACTTGGGATAGCAACTGATTTGGTAGCAGCTAAAATCAATAGCGAATGAAATGACAAAAACATATCGATTGATCAAATAAAATTTTACTGATGTTTAATTTTTTTAACTTTTAACCAAAAAAAGAGTTTCATAAATAAATAATTAAATATTAATTATTTTTTTCATTTTGAATTTCTTCTCAACCATCACCAAATAAATTCGAATTTATTAACATTTAACAAAACACATGAAATTAGAATTATTATGTATTACTCAAAACAGTGAGCATTGTTGTAAAAACCAAACAAATAAAGAATATATTGTCGCAATATGTCAACATCTTAGCTAATGATCAAATTTATAAGTTATAATATTAAAGTATTTAAAAAATATTTAATTAATAATAATGCTATTTTAAAAACATTTAATTGTCTTGATAATGATTATTAAAATGTTAATGACTAAGCTACATACAAATTTATTTTATCATTTAAAAAACATATTAGTTAAAGATACTTAATGTCTTGACATGACATTTATTTAATGCGCTGATATGGATGCTATGAACGATAATTGCTTCCCTCTGTTGGAGACAAGATTATTTCCATGTATCTCTCTACATGAAGATCACAAATTCCATCTATTTGGGACGATGCTATGATTATTTCCACATATCTTTTACTTGTGTATCTAGGAAAATCAAGTCTAATGATGTGCACTTAGTACTTATGATCCTAACTATCCTATCAATGCTCGTAATGAAAACTACTTCCATTTGTTTGAGATGATATTATTTCCACATATCTTTCTACCCACAAATCACATATTCGATCTGTTTGGGACGATATTGTGATTATTTCCACGTATCTTTTACCTGTGTATCCATGGATTTATAAGGAGAACAAATGTCACAAAAATCGAGTCTAATTATGTGCATGTAGAAATTGATGAGCCTAAATATCATGCTGATGCTATGAAAGAAAAGTATCCTGCCGCAAAATCGAGTCTAACGCTGTGCACATTACACTTGATGAGTCTAACTATCCTGGCGCAAAATAATTCTGAAACATTTCTTAAACATTGGGTGCCATTTTGTAATGGAAAGGTTGAAAGTGACGATGCGATGGCTATGACAGTAAAAACCTAGATTGCCTACCTAGGACATGAATACTACTACTGGAGGAGAACAAAGAGACTCTGGTGAAGGTGGAAAAATAAAGGAAGATCCACTTGATGAGTCCACTCAAACTTGGAGGAAGTTGATGTTCATGATGAAGAAATTATTGAGCCAACGAAAGATCAAGAGAAAACCTTGGAGGATCTACCCAAGGATACAAGCATCCCATTGGACCATGGAATAGCGATGCAGGGAATTTCCTAGTTGGAATATGAGAAAGAGTATTATAATATATGAAGACATATCAAAATAATTTTAACATTGTTCAGTATACTACTGTGGATGTACTTAAAAAAGTATTAGAAATACAACTATTAGGTTGGACCCACAAACAAAGGAAGACTATAGTGAAGCACAAATTCATGCAAAGACATTCACCATCAATGAGCAGCTCTCGTCTCACATGGACACTAAAGAAAGAGGTAACTCCAAGAAGCTAATTTTTTGATTTATACAATTGACCCAGTTTCCATCGAGGGGAACAAAAGATTCACGAGGCCATAGAGGAAGACTACACGGAGCACAAAGTCATGCAGATACATTCATTGTCAATGAGAAGCTCTTGTCTCTCATCGATATTGTAAAAAGAGGTAACTTAAAGAAGATGAGTTTGTGATTTATACAATTGACCTAGTTTCCATTGAGGGAAACAATATACTTTGCACTGTGACTTTTGTGATTTAGATAGAAAATATATATACCAAATCCGATTGAGATAGAGTATTAGGAATTCTAACCTCCTAGTTATGAGGTTAGAATAGTATATGTATTTCATACAACCCATTGTCACCTAAACTCTTTGAAATTTGTTTTATTTGCATGGGGTTGATCAGTGCATGCTAGCGAAATCGACATCAAAATTTATTCCTTTGAAAGATGATGTTTTGTGATGGAATTACTTGGAAAAAGCACAACATGCACAATTGAGCTTGATGTTGCCTACCTTTGAATTCTCCATCGACGTGTCTTCTATGTTCAAAATCCAAATGTGATGCTTCTTACATATCCTCCTTTCAATTCTTCATCGACGCATCTCCTCTATTCAAATCCATATGTGACACTTCCTAGATATCTTTCTCGTTAGTAAAAACATGATAGGTTGGGTCTGCTCACCTAGCTTAGTGAGATGTTTCAATCTCTTCTTTCTTCACAAGAAAACATAAAAGATTGGAGTTAAGGGAAATTAGCTCCATAGTAGAAAAAAAAAGAAATATAGGATGGAGAAAAAAAATGGTATGTACACAACTTTATCTTAAACAAAACCGACAACTAGTCATAGGAAGTTGGGAACTGAAAATAAATCAGCATATGAAGTAGACAAAACAAAGATTTCTTCAAGCATGCAAAAAGTAGTCAATAATTTCTTTATTCGTGGAACTAAGTGTTATAGACATTTTTGTGCCTTACAGCATGAGGCATGAAATGTCAATAATCTAAGGGATCCAAAGTCCCTAAACATGTTGTTCCTACCCCTAGAGGAACAAGGTCAGCAAACCACAGCACTGAAAATCAGTTCTCCACCTGAAAACACTCAAAAACAAGCTATTTCTGGATCATGTCAACTGCTCCACTGAGCATCTGCGCTGAATGTCAACTGCTCCACTCTGTACCTGCGCTGAATGTCAAATCTAATGAAGGCTACCTGCGCTGGGCGAGATTGGCCAAGTGGCACAGTCATTCTGCAAGGTGTCAAATGCCCAGGAAGCTTCCAAAATGACACTTGGATCAGGGAATTCGCCTTGTGGTGAGTAAGAGGATCTAGATCTCCAAGTGGAAGCAAGAAACTCCAAGTGGACTCAAGAACTGAAGTATAACTGAAGTGGGAGAGGACACTAGTCAGCTTCATGCCAGCCTCAAGCTGACTCATCCTTTCTCCAAATCTCCTATATATAGAGCTCTCTCATGAGGTCTAGGGAGGCTGGAATTTTGTGAATGTAAGGAAGTGCTGTTGGTTTGTGCATAGAACTATTGGGTGATTGCTTTGAAGGAGGTGAAGAGGAGATTTCTTTCTGCTGGGAGGTGTTGCTGGATTGGGCCTCTTATGGTTGTAACACTCTCAGAACTTTACTTCTTCCATTAATAAAGCATTTGAGGTTCTTCTATATGCATGTGTCTTAATGGTGTATTGATGCTTGTATATTTTATTTATTCTAATCCTTGAATCAATTATGGATGTATGCTTCTTGTAGTTTCCCTTTCTTGTGCTTTTGCAGGATCTTTGTGTAGCTGGGCCAGTGAAAGAGCAAGGAGCTGGGAGCAAGCAGCAAAGAGGGAAGATTGGATCAACCATTAGCGGAAGACAACGGTTAGTGGATCCCTTTCTCCTCTCTCTTACATCTCATAAAGAAGTAATCTTGAATAGCTTTGCATTCGGTTGTTGCTGAGGTACTATCACCCTTAGAGTGGGATAGGGTCATTCCGTATTGGATACTTTTCCCTACAACAAATTGGCGACTCCGCTGGGGACCGTATCTTGTTGGTTGTTTGTGCTTTTGCTATTCATTTCATAAACAAAGGGAGTACCGAATCGAACTGTGTTTGAATCCTTCAAATACAAAGTAGAGGGCAGCTACTCTAGCTCAGTTTCTGGGCAAGTTTATGATTTGAAAAGCTGATCCACAAGGACTCTAATAAGCTCTTAGTGATAGCTTTTCATCCTCCTTGTCATCCCTTAGTGTGTCCTTGACTGATAGCTTCTGATTTGAGCAAAAACTGTGAATTTTTGAGCAATCTGTGACCCGGAAACCACCAGAAACGAAAGTTTCGTTCTTCAGTGCAGGCTGTACAAAGGCTGTTTGCATTTCAGCGCAGTTCCCGAAGGAGCTACCTGCACTGAAGGTCAAACAGGCAGTGTTCCACCTGCGCTGGACCAGTCCTGCCTTGTGCTGTTGGGGTTTCCTGCTGTTTCTTGCCTTGTTTTCACTCTTGTTTTTGCTGTCTGTTACCAGTCAGTGGGCCTATCTGAAACCAAATTTCCTTGTCACTATTCCGCCTCGGTTGTATAAAGAAATTGTGTTTGTTCTTTGTGTATTTCTTGTGCATTTACAGTTTCCCATAACGAAAGTGAACTAGTCTTGTTGTGACCTCTTAGATCTAGACCTGTGATAAAGTGTCGTATTGATCTTAAGATTTAGTTTGTTTGTTGTTCATAGCTGATTGAGCTTTTGCTTTCGTCATATGGTTTGAGTTTGTATATTTCTAGTGTCAAAACAAGTAAATCTTAAGGTGTCTTTTGATTTTGGACAAGCTTGTTTGCTTTCACTTGAAATTGAATTCAAAATTATACAACAGCTTTCTTTTTGCATTTCACCAACATTAAGAAAGAGAAAAGAAATACCTGCATTTTTGCATTTTGCATATAAGTTTGTATGTTGATTTAGGAAAAAAAAGTGCATTAGTGAGTGCTCTTTGATCTGTGTGGAAAGATTTTTGTCTCTCTTTTCCCTCAGTAGTTAAGATTTTCATAAGTCGAAAAGATTGAAAAAGCTTGCTTCTCATCTTAGACTGCATTTAGGAATTTGTATCAAAACATCTCGTGGTGAACCTTGAAAGGCAAAATTTAAAAAGATCAACTTAAAATATATTGAATGAACCTAACAACGCTTTGAAACATAACGCAAACATCTAGAGGTCTAAGCTAGAGACGTGTTCCGGCGTCGTTAAACGTAGTGACTGTCGATCTCGACGAAGGTGGGTGATTCCTCCTGAGAGTCGGTGGCACTAATACGGACTTGTGCTCCCACGTACCGTCGCGTATATATTGGGAGACCCCTATAGGAACAAAGCCTTTATCCAATAGGAAACCGTGTCGGCCGCCCTACTGATCGCAATGCAGTGAACACAGCATTCACGAAGATCGACCACTCGTACCGTAAAACGTATTCTGTGGTTTTGCAAAAGGTTTGGCACACCCTCTGCCTAGATCTCCAGAGCAGTTTCTTTTGGCCTTTTTCAAACTCTATAATTGAAAAAGTCCAACCGAGCATTTGTCACTTCGGGCTCGTTAATACATCGAAGGAGACTAGAGTCATCTTTAGCTTTTTCTCGACTCTTAAAAAGTGAAAAAGCAAGTTGTGTCTAAAAGCGTCTAATAAAATTCATTTAGTTCGGAAACACAAATTTCCCCTTTTAATATTTTAGTTGATCAAGTAATCTACAATCGTGGAAGAAAGTCAATTGAAACCTCGTCGTTCGCGGAGGCTTACGAGTCAACCGTCTTTGTCTCCGGAATCGAAAACAGTACGGGCAAAGCGAACTCGTTTAACCGGTTCAAAATCTCCTTTGAAAGTTAGAACAGGTGTTCCAACTACATTTGAGCTTCCGGTTACTCCAAACATTTCTGGAAACCCTGCCTCTATAGAAGAAGTTCAACAGCCACAGAAGGACAGTAATACTGATCCTAGTCTGGGGGCAAATACTTGTGTAACTGAACCAGTTCCATCTGTAACCGGTCCAGAAAGTTTTGTTCCTCAAACAACTGTCGCTGTCGAAACAACCACTTCTTCGGCACCAGAAATATTTTACGGACCTGACGGTCTTCCTCTTCCACCGGGTTTGATTGCGATAGAGGAAATTGCAGAGGATCCGCAAGCAAGTACTCCAACCCATTTTGGAGTCGGGATCACTCTATTTCCTTCATCAGAAGTTAATCCACCACAAGTGGAAGTCCCTGTAGAATCACTAGGCAATCTATTGGATAGACTTAAGATGTCTGAACAACCGTCATCATCTAGGACTGTGTCAAATGATACAGCGACCGCAGAAGCCCCTGCTGTCACTCCAACGATGTTTGCCGGCATACCAGCTGTCCCAACTAGCTCTCAACAGCTAGAAGGAGTCCACCAAGGGACTATTTCGACAGTATGGTCTGTTCCAGTTTGTTCATCCGGAGTAATACCCGGTAATTCTTATGTTGAAACTCGACAAATTGATCCTCATGGAGGTCAATTTGGGCCATCTAGTCCTCAAGGACTAACAATCCCTCTGAGTTCCAGATTGCTACCATATGGGGGGCAGTATGCCCTTTCATTACCGCCTCCGGGAGGATATCCATATGGCAGTTCTCAACAGTATTCAGGTTATACTGGAATTGCATCAAGTAGTTGGGTACCTATGCTACCTCAACAACCAAGGATTGTATATTCTATGCAACAGTGTGTACCTGTGACGAACATCCCAACCACACCAGCTATTGTAACCGTGTCGCAAGTTCAAGCGATACCTGTTACATGTCAACCTCAGATTTCTCAGGTTGTAATGCAACAGTCGCTTGACCATGGGTCACAACCACAATCGCCCACTGGAGGGACGACACAAGTACAAACGGGTAAAATTACCCCACACCTTGGTCCAATGGTTAGCATGGCGCAACAGAACATGGCGTCACAACCATGGCTTGTGCGATACCAACAACCGCAGTTCCAGCAAGTGTACCAAGGTTCTGAGCAGCAGATCTTTGCGAACAGTGGACAACCGTATATCCAAAATGGTCAAAACCAATCACTTTACAGTGGTCAGGTCCACCAACCGTATCAGTCATACCAACATCAATTACATTATGTTGGTATGCAAAGACCCACTGCTCAATCGATTCCATCGTATCCTGGTTACGCTTCGCCTAACCTGAATCAACAGTTACCATTTGTGGCAACTTTAGAGTTACCCGATTTACACCAGTTAACCAACGATCCGATTGCGTACACCCCTTGGTGGCCAGCGATTCCTCATAAACTTCCATCTGACATTCCTAAATTCAATGGAAATCCAGGTGAAGACCCGTCGAATCACGTGATGACTTTTCATCTGTGGTGTTCGTCGAACACCCTTAACGACGATTCGATAAGGCTTCGCCTTTTTCAGAGGACATTGACAGGTCCAGCGGCTAAATGGTATATTGAATTGCCAAGAGCCTCTTTCGACAATTTTAGTTCCCTGGCCACGACTTTCTTAACCCATTTTCAATTACCGATAAGGTATGAAACGGGAACAGAAATATTAACCAACTTCAAACAGACAACTGCTACCCATATATCTGATCATATACATGAGTGGCGTCGTCGTCGTAGGATGGTGAAAACATATGTTCCCGATCAGCTATTAGCTGAATGGTTTATAAAGTCGTTACTTCCGGCTATTACGGAAGATGTGGCCAAGGGGGGAGTCGTAACAGAGGAGCAAGTGATTGCTCGTGCACAATATTTGGACTTAGTTTATACTCAGTCCGGCACACTCTATGACAAAATACCTGATGCTCCTCGACCAGAGTTTTCAATTCCTCCCCCTCCTAAATCAAATAGTGACTCTCATGCCGATGATGGCGTGATTGGCACAGCAAACACAAAATCGATAAAGGCTTCGTCAAAGAAAGCCCGTAAGAATTCGGATCAAAATGCAAAAGAAGAAATTCTTGCTTTGGAAGTAAATGCCGTATCAGAAGATAAAGGCAAAGAAACCAATCAACCAGGAAGCAAGAAGAAACAAAACAAAGGGAAGAAGAAGAAACAGGGTGAGTCATCCCCTGGAAAAAATTCTTCAAACCCTCCTGGCAAAGGGAAACAAAATTATCCATGTCTAATATGTGATGATAAGGATCATACCACAAAGAATTGCCCATTCAAAGCTGAGTTAAAGAGGTTCTTTAAAAGTTCCCAAACCTCAGCTGTGTTAACTGATCCATTTCCCAACCCAGGTCAAAATCTGGTTGATAGTGGAAATGCTTCCCCGTCTCAAGTGCTTATGTTGTCGGTTTCGAAACAGCATGATGATGCTTTGATTTCGACAAGGAACAAAGATTATGGGAATCCTCAGCTGTCGAACGAAAAAGGTAAAGATCAACCAAGTAGTTCGACAACAACTTCGTCAGAAGTTGTAACACCTACCATCCCTGAATTAACAATAAAACCGCCAAAGGGTGTAGTCCACAAGTCGACGTTTAATCCTCGCGCCAGAGCGGCGCAGCATTATAACATAGTGGAAGATTTGGCCCAATCGCCATCCGCTATGTCGACTCTTGAAGTGCTACAAAATTGTCCAACCCAAAGGCAGGCAATGTTATCGGCAATTGGTGGGGTTGATCCTAAGGATTCCAATCTTGTATCCTTTAATCACAAAGGATATGATCCTCAGTTACCAGCTCAGCTAGCTTTCCTTATTCAAGTGAAAGCACTCAACAAAACTGTTCACAGAACGATAATTGATGAGGGAGCCTCGACATGTATTATGTCAATGAGTTGCTGGAAAACTTTAGGATCTCCAACCTTGTCGCGATCTTCGACGACATTAAAAGCTTTCGACGGAAGGACTTATACCCCTTACGGTATCCTTAATAACTTGAAAATTGAACTGGGAGGAAAGACAGTAGAAATTGATGTAGAAGTCATTGATGGAAATCTTGACTATAACATCCTACTAGGTAGACCATGGATTTATGCCATGGCAGCTGTCGTGTCAACTTATTTTAGGAAGATCGCATTCCCGTTTGAAGGAGGGATTACGATCGTCGACCAACAGAATTTCCTCCCTAATGGTTCACAAGTTATAGGAAGCATTCCCATGATCCATGAGAGCAACCATTCAATTCAAGATATCGGAGTAGGATTATTGAAAGACCCCACATTGATGGGAACTTTCGCGCTACCACCTCCTATTTATATAGGAAATGTACCTTTTGTAGCAACCTGCAACATGATATCTTCCACGAAGGTCAACATGGATCATACAACGGTTTTGCCCCCAAGCCCTTTAGAAATATTGTAGCAATCAATGTTTCAAGCATGGGAGGCGAGCCCAAATCAACGCTCGTCAAGCGTTTGGGTAGATAGGTCTAGAGAATACGGTACCCCATTAGATCCTTGGTTGAAAGTACATGGGACTGACGAAGGAATCTTACAATCAATGATGATTGAGGGGACACCATGGAATGATCACCACCATCATTCCCTTCTTCCGGAATATGAAGAAGATACTCAAAGTGACCTTTATCACCCTTCAGTTTTTGAATTCCTAACAAATACTGTAAACACGGTGGATTCCAAGCGAAACCTATCCAATATTGAAGAGACTATAGCCATAAATATCTCGACTAAAACAGATGTTGTAGAGAATATTTATGTCGGCAAAGGTTGTTCCCCTTCAGAACTGGAAATATATAACGCTCTTTTTCGCGAATTTAGAGATGTCTTTGCTTGGTCATATGATGAAATGCCAGGCATTGACTCGAGTATCGTTGAACATGAAATTAAAATGTATCCTGATGTCAAACCAGTAAGACAGCGACTTCGGCAAGTGCACCCGAAGAAAGCCACTGCCATTAAGGCGGAAGTTGAAAAACTCCTCCATGCTAGATTCATCTACCCGGTTCCTCTAACCGATTGGGTATCGAATATTGTCCCTGTTATGAAAAAACAAGGGGCGATTAGAGTGTGTGTCGATTATAGGGATGTAAACCAAGCTTGTCCGAAGGACAACTACCCTACACCCTTCATTGACCAGATAATTGATGAATGCGCCGGATGTGAAATCTTTTCATTTATGGATGGATTTTCCGGGTACAATCAAATAAATATCCGCCCACAGGACCAGTCAAAGACTGCATTTATCTGTCCGTGGGGCACATTCGCTTATCGAAAATTACCTTTTGGTTTAAAGAACGCAGGGGCGACATTTCAGAGGGCAATGAATTATGCCTTCCATGACATCAAGAACATTGTTCAACCTTATCTCGACGATCTTCCGGCTCATTCGCGAAAGCGGACTGATCATCCGCAGCATTTAAGAGCGATATTTCTACGTTGCCGACACTACAAGATAAGACTCAATCCACACAAATGTGTGTTTTGCGTCAGTTCTGGTCGTTTACTTGGCTTTGTAGTCTCTAAGGATGGGATTCGTCTCGACCCCTGTAAGGTTCAGGCAATCATTAATTTGCCTCCACCTTCAAATTTGCTTCAGATTTAGAAACTCCAAGGGAAAGCAAACTTTCTGAGGAGGTTCATACCAAATTACGCAGAACTTGCTAAAGGTTATACTCATCTCTTGAAAAAGGATGTACCTTTTGTCTGGGACCAGGTGGCGCAAGCTTCCTTTGATGCTCTGAAAGATTGTCTAGTAAAAGCATCATTAATGTATGCCCCGGACTATCAAAGAGATTTTAACCTGTATCTTGCTGCAGCAGATACAACCATTGCAATGGTCTTAGTCCAAGAAGTTGATGGAATTGAACATCCTATCTATTATTTAAGTAAAAACTTAAACGATATAGAAAGTAAATATTCTTATGTTGAAAAACTAGCGCTTGCAGCTGTTCAAGCGATTCAAAGGTTTCGACATTATGTCCTCTTTCGGAAAACTACCATCTTATCAGATTGCAACCCCATGACTTATATACTGTCGCGACAGTTGCTGGGGGGAAAATATTCGAAATGGATAGCGATCCTTCAAGAGTTTGATATGGAATTTGTAAAATCCAAATAAAAGAAAGCTCTAGTTTTCGCAGAATTATTGTGCGATCTCCCATCATCGTCCAACGATGAAACATCGGAAGAGTCAATCGTGGAAGAAAGTTTTTTTCTGATATCTGTAAGCGATGAATGGTATGGAGATATCATAGTTTATCTCCAAACCCAAAAGTTCAGGCCTAACACCTCTCGCTCCGAACAAAAACGTATACGATACCAAGCAAAAGACTACATGATCATCGGTGATGCACTTTACCGTCGTGGTGTCGATACAGTTCTGAGGAGGTGCCTTACCCATGAGGAGGCCGAAAAAGCCCTGAATGATTGTCATTTAGGCGCGTGTGGGGGGCATCAGTCTGGATATGCAACAGCACAAAGAATCTTACGAGCAGGATACTTCTGGCCAACCATGTTCAAAGATTGCATAACCGCAGTCAGAAGTTGCCATGCTTGTCAAATTTTTGATAGCAAAACCAGACGACCACCCGCACCTTTACAGCCAATAGTTGCTGTTGGGCCCTTCGCCAAGTGGGGCATCGATTTCATGCAATGTAACCCCACCTCGACCGGGGGGCATGGGTATATTATAGTCGCTGTTGACTATTTTACCAAATGGGCCGAGGCGATGCCTACATTGGATAACACTGGTGAAACAGCTGCCCTTTTCTTTTTTCAATCATGTAGTCGCCAGGTTCGGCGTACCACAGGCTATAGTTACAGATCATGGGTCGCATTTTCGCAACCACATGATGGTCGAATTAGCTGCCAAGCTAGGGCTATCTCACGACAGCTCTACCCCATATTATCCGCAAGCCAACGGACAAGTTGAAGCAATCAACAAGGTCCTGAAGCGTATGTTGCAAAGGATGATTGGGGTTCATAAAAGAAGGTGGCACCTAATCCTGTACTCAGCCTTGTGGGCTTACCGAACGTCGGTAAAGAACGCAACCGGGTTCACACCTTTTCAACTGGTGTATGGCCTGGAAGCAGTCTTACCGATCCAGTGCGAAATTTCGTCGCTTAAACTCGCAATTGATCTTCTCCCCGGAACTTCAGAAGAAGAGGCTCGTTTCTTGGAACTAATCCAATTGGATGAAACCCGTCGTGACGCCGCTTTGGCTAACGAAGCTCATAAGAAACGAGTCAAGGCTCAGTTCGACAAAAATGTCAAACCCCGTGTCTTCTCAGAAGGCGATTTGGTCTTGCTTTATGACCAAGCATCCGATAAATTGGGAGCAGGTAAATTCAAGTCCTTATGGATGGGCCCCTATATTGTTAAGAGGGTGTTAGCAAAAGGAGCCTACGAGTTAATGGATTACGACGGAATTCCGCTGGCGCAGCCCCGCAACGGGCTGTACCTCAAGCGTTACTATGCTTAAGTAGTAACCTGTATGCTTTTGTTGTATTTTGTTTTCGCTAAAGTGTTTGTTCTAGTCGAGTGATCCACCTTTTTCGTTCGTTGCATATGTCGAACCTTATGGAGACATGTGTTGGATATACCGACGGAGCGAGTCGTAGTTCGCAGAACCTGTCCTCCGCAGCCTGGGCCATTTTTGATCCAAGCGGCGAGTTAGTAAGTTTCAGAGGTGTATGTCTTGGGCAATCAATGAATAACATCGCTGAGTATAGTGCGTTGATAGAACTACTCTCTGATGCCATCACACGTGGCATACGCCGACTAATTGTCAGGCTAGACTCACAGCTCGTAATACTACAACTCAATGGTATATATTCTGTTCGCAATCCAGCTATTTATCGCATGTTCCTAAGGGTTAAGATCTTGGAAAGACGATTTGATTCAATTCAATATCAACATATTTCAAGAAACTTAAACACATTAACCGACTCATTAGCAAACTATGTGTTAGATAGACATTTGCAAAATTTATAAAAAGGACACATCATTAATGATTGTACATATGGATCATATAACTCAAACAGAATAAAACCCGAAAATCAAAATATATAAGCTGTTTATATAAGTTCATACATAATGTTCTGTAACCAAGACAAAATTGGTCATATGACCTAAAAACTCAAAAAGATGCTAGGGGGCACCCTAGCCTAGTGGTGCTCATGATAGTACGTCACGGCCTGTGCAATCATGCGCAAAAGACGGGTCCATCGTCTAGGCACACCAATGGTATGCTGCTGCATCTGTAAAGGTAACTCGTCAATCTGTACATCCGGAAGGCCACGAGTAAGGCTCTCAACCTGCTCCTGCACAGCTGTAAGGGTCTCGGTGTCGTCAAGATCGCGAATAACAACTCTCCTAGCAGGCTCCCCTGCCGGGGCAGCAACTGGCGATCTCGGACGAACTGCTGGACGAACAGGACCAATATCTGCATGCACACAAGAGTACAATTAAAAGTCTTGATAGAATAAAGCACAGCAACATTATGAGTAAGAACAATAAACAGTAATATGGTCAAAGAGTTTACCGATGGCACCCCACTGCTCGCCATCCGGTAGCACCAAATCCGGATCACCTCGGAAATCCATACCCACATATGGATACTCAGAAAATGCCATCTCCTGGCGCTCGAACCACCTAAAGAAGGTCTCAGTAAAGGTAATCTGAGGTTGACCTGCATGCTTAGACATGTGGTCAACCCAGCTCTGCATGCGTGGCTCGGTTGGAGAAGGCAAATCAAGTATGATGTACTGAGGCTGCATCAGTGGGATTTTCTCCAAGGCGAAGGCAGTCATAATAGAACCAAATCCAAAGTTCTTCAGCTTCCCGTCCTTTACCTTGGTCAATTGACTTTTCATCTGAACAAGTACTGCATCACACCAGTTGAATACTTTCGGTTGGAGACACTCCAAGGCGTGCTGCATATAAGACCTGTTGGCAACATGTAGAGCTGCGCTGCCGGCCATCCTACCAATAGTGAACAGAATAGACCTGAGAGCCCGATCAGTAATCTCACGGATAACAATCTTACCGTCTCTGCTCAGCTGAGAACCTTCCCTGCAATACTGGCGGACATAATCTCTGGTGGAATCAGTCCCCCGGGCCGTACCTGATAAGGAAATGGGGGCACCTCGTCTTGATAGTCCAGTCAAGAAGTACATGTCCTCTATGGTCAAGGGGATGGTCTTCCCCCTAATCTGGAACACTTGGTTAACAGGATCCCAAGCATCAAGCATATACTGCAGTAAAGAAATCTGTGCTCTCATGCTAGAGATACGGAAGAACTTCAGCAGGCCATAGTTCCGCAGCGCGTTCACCGTGACCGGGTCATGGAGGGCAATCATGTCCTCCTCTTCATGTTCTCGTTCTCGCCATGTAAGGGGCATTTTGTTCAAGGTTCCCTGCAAAGCAAACAAGAGAAAGAGTGAATTCCTGATTTGATGAAAAACTGGCGAAAAATCATCAAAAAATAACCTCAAAACTCAGTCTTTTTGAGCCCAGCGCAGGCAGGAAGTCTCCCACTTGTGCTGAGGGTCAGGTTGCCTTAAGGCAGCTTGACCTTCAGCGCAGGTTTCGAAAGGGAAACCTGCGCTGATCCTAGGACGCCCTGGCAAAACCCCAGGGGCTCAGAAAGACCGGAAAACAGGCAAAAAACAGGAAAAGGAAACCATGAAAAGAAAGAGCTAGGGTTTAGCTCCTACCTGGTCCAGACGGCACCGAAAATCGTCCGCAGAATCTCCCGGAATCAGCTGGTGAAAATCAAGGGGGAAGAGGCACCTCCAGAGCTCCAACAAACCAAATGCAAATGAAATGGTAAATGAGAGGTAAAAACACCTTTTAATGGCTTTTTACACAGTTTAAAGTGAAATATTAGGGTTATAATCTCATTTTCATGCAAATATTATTCATTTCTAACAAAATTTGTTGCAGCAATTGAAAAGCAGTACTATATTTGAAAAGAGAAAAGCTAGTAATGGTAAAAAATCAAAATTTGACCATACAATCGAGCAGTTTTACCGCGGAATTTATGCTCGTTAAAAAATAGAAAAGCGAGATCCGAGCAGTTTTAGCGTCATAGTTCATGCTCGTTAAAAAATAAACATAAGCTTTTGAGCAGTGTTTTGGCGCATTCAAGCTCTTTAAAAAATGAACCCAGTACCGGTAAATAACCATTGTGATCGTAAATTTATTAGCCATAAAAGCCTTGGTCATGTTTGCACCCGCCACCTCCATTTCATTTGGCCAATCGTTCACCTCCATATGATTGTTTACCTATTTTGAGGAACAGCTGCGAAGAGTGATTCCACTTAGCCATCCTTGTGACACTGCCGTGATTGGAAAATTCCAACCTGTACCTGGAATTTGCTGCTATCCCTGTTTATCACTCGTTCCTCAAAAGACGAGTCTTCTTTGAGCTCTTTTCATCTGACTCGTAAAATATGAAAAGTTTGCCGAGTTTTGGCCTTCCAGCTCGTTAAAGTGACCGGAAGAGCTATCCCTCCCGTAGATTTTAATCTTTTTGGACTTGAGGGATTATTACACAAAAAGGTCGAGCGCTTGTTTTATTCAGCTCGTTAAAGTTATCGAAAATTCATCCCTTCTGTAGTGTTTTATACTTTTTCGGACTTAAGGGATTAGATGACGAAAAAGGAATTTCGGAGTTAACTTTCTGTACCTTTTTAGACTCTCTAAAATTGAAAAGGACCGAGTTTTCCTTGTCGTTAGACTCGTTAAAATGATTAAATAGCGACAAACTTGTCTTTAGACGAGAACGAGTTTCCCTATCGCTAAGCTCGTTAAAACATAGCGATGGGCTTGCCCGAAGGGCAGGTTATAGAACAAGCATATGTTATCCTCTTCAAGCTTGACAAAAATAAAGAGGTACTGGTCAGAAATGACTGGGGAAAAATTGGGAGAACCTCAAAGCTTTAATGGTAGCAAGTCGCTCTTGAACATGACACTTTGTCCTCCGTATCACATCGGGTTGGGTTGTTTCATTCACCGGTCTCATCACCATGGTCCTCGCCAAACCATCCACATTTGGGGTAATGCTACCGATCCATCACATCAGTGTCGTTATATGTTCAAGAGATGTTGTTCAGAAAGAGTCAACCGTGTCCCATCCACTGCCATACATTATCCTTCATCCACCCATGATCGCCACCCTGAATCATATTTCACAGATTGTTTTCACCTCCACTAAAATCATTAGCTCCGTTTCGTGTCATTGATGTGGGATTCATTAAGGCCCTCCTTTCACGGATCGCTTCTTGTCGACTTCAGCTCATTATCCAAGAAGTTGATCTAGGAACAACCCCCTCAGTACTTTGAAGCTTGCATGCCTCAATGGCAAGTTTCTCACTTCCGGCGACAGGTATACATTAATGACCTTCGACCAGAAGATTTTGTGTGGTGTTCGACGCCAAGTCCTTTATTCACACCACGTGAATTGTACTGCAGTACCTTGAGGGTCACTGTCATTATTGGTGATTCCTCTCGTGCTTGTTAACGGTTTACATTATTGACCGGTAATCAAGCGATGTCTTTCCATGTTCGACTTCAGCGCAATTCTCACATGGATCGACTTGTACTTAGAGTGAAGATCGAACGAGTTTGAAGACCCCGGATCTAGTTTCATCCATCCGGGCTGCGATATATATTCAGGATATAAAGACATTTGTTATGTACATCATTGCAGCAGATGATCATCCTACTCAAAGGATGATAATTTCAGCAGAGAATTATCAGTCTACCATCAGACGATCGTCTGTTCTATGTACCAAAATGAATTTATAAAGCTGAGCATGGGAATGCCCGCCTCAGCTAGATCATGAAAGCAGAATGAAAAATAATGTATTATATTGTATTTTATTACAGGGCATCCCTCAGCGATTGAATGAACTTCGGATCCTGCTGATAAAGCATTTCACCCGATGAACGACCTCATACTTTAGGGGGCAACTGTTATAGACATTTTTGTGCCTTACAGCATGAGGCATGAAATGTCAATAATCTAAGGGATCCAAAGTCCCTAAACATGTTGTTCCTACCCCTAGAGGAACAAGGTCAGCAAACCACAGCACTGAAAATCAGTTCTCCACCTGAAAACACTCAAAAACAAGCTATTTCTGGATCATGTCAACTGCTCCACTGAGCATCTGCGCTGAATGTCAACTGCTCCACTCTGTACCTGCGCTGAATGTCAAATCTAATGAAGGCTACCTGCGCTGGGCGAGATTGGCCAAGTGGCACAGTCATTCTGCAAGGTGTCAAATGCCCAGGAAGCTTCCAAAATGACACTTGGATCAGGGAATTCGCCTTGTGGTGAGTAAGAGGATCTAGATCTCCAAGTGGAAGCAAGAAACTCCAAGTGGACTCAAGAACTGAAGTATAACTGAAGTGGGAGAGGACACTAGTCAGCTTCATGCCAGCCTCAAGCTGACTCATCCTTTCTCCAAATCTCCTATATATAGAGCTCTCTCATGAGGTCTAGGGAGGCTGGAATTTTGTGAATGTAAGGAAGTGCTGTTGGTTTGTGCATAGAACTATTGGGTGATTGCTTTGAAGGAGGTGAAGAGGAGATTTCTTTCTGTTGGGAGGTGTTGCTGGATTGGGCCTCTTATGGTTGTAACACTCTCAGAACTTTACTTCTTCCATTAATAAAGCATTTGAGGTTCTTCTATATGCATGTGTCTTAATGGTGTATTGATGCTTGTATATTTTATTTATTCTAATCCTTGAATCAATTATGGATGTATGCTTCTTGTAGTTTCCCTTTCTTGTGCTTTTGCAGGATCTTTGTGTAGCTGGGCCAGTGAAAGAGCAAGGAGCTAGGAGCAAGCAGCAAAGAGGGAAGATTGGATCAACCATTAGTGGAAGACAACGGTTAGTGGATCCCTTTCTCCTCTCTCTTACATCTCATAAAGAAGTAATCTTGAATAGCTTTGCATTCGGTTGTTGCTGAGGTACTATCACCCTTAGAGTGGGATAGGGTCATTCCGTATTGGATACTTTTCCCTACAACACTAAGGTTGTCCTAACCTAATCGTAGGGATGAAGTATGATGAAGAACATCTTCACCTGCAACAAGCATAGTGACACAACTCAAGTATGATGAAGTACGTCTCCACTGCAACAAGCATAGTGACACAACTCAAGACAACGACAGTGACACAACTCAACACAATGACTAGGAGATTCTTTGAACTATTCCATGCATGGCTTCCTGGCAGGTAACAATAACCATTCTTATCCTATTTTCTAATAATTATGAGAATGATTTTCTCTATATCATTAAAATTTTTCAATTTCTAAATTGAAATGAATTTAATTATCAGAATGATATTCTCTATATCATTAAATTTTTTCAATTTATAAATTCAAATCCATTTACTTACCTTAGCTAAAAACTTTAGGCAAGTCTTACGACTATTTAGTTGAATACCTTAGACAAGTTTTACGGCTATTCTTTTGGTTTGGTGGCCAACAACGATTACAACTAAGTAATGCTAGCTACCATAAGCCTTCGAATATGCGCCTCAACTTCTTGCCTATGTCTATGCTTGTTGGAATTCTTTGTGCTATGTGACTCAACTTCTCGTCTGTGTCTATGCTTGTTGGAATTCTTTGTGCTTGCTGCAGAGAATTGCTTCCTCCCTCCTCCTCCTTTTGCTGGAATTCTCTTTGCTTGTTGTGAAAATTGCTTCCTCCCTTCTCCTTTTGATGATTCTGTTTTGGGATATCTAAAAATAGGAAAAATATTAACCAAATGTGGGAAAATACTAACCAAATGTTTAGAGATGGAGACAACACATGTAATGTAGGGACATGTGTTTGTTCTCTAGCCCCTCTCATGTCACTACTTCTGCTTGGAAATTTGGTTCCTAGCCCCTCTCATGTCGTTTCCTTCGCCTGGAAATACTCAAACATTTAAGGTTATCCCAAGTAATGCTAGTGTTACTAGATTATGGAAAAATTACTTGATAATATTCATTTTTAAGCTAAGTTTTTGGTGCAATATGTGCCTCTCTACCTTGAGAAGAAGCCAAATAAGAACTCTGAATGTTTGATTCGCTAACCAGAAATTGTTTCAATGTTTAATAGGCTTAGAAAAAGGTCAATTACAAGATATACAACAAGACTTTGGTTAAAGATTTTTTAGTCCCTACAACCGGCTCATATTCCAACGCATATCGATTATAATAGTCCCTACTGCCTATGGTAGGGACTAATAACAAGATTCAATAAACATTTTCATGGCCGTCTATTGAAACACATCACAAAGTGTTAGTGCATATAACATACATCGTTAAGTGCCAGTGCAAGTACCCTCTGCTTCAAAGAAAAGTATCCAATTGTTTTTTTTTTTGGAATTATATTTCATTATACGGTAGGTACGCTACTAATGCAGGCTTATTTGATGTAAACTAAACCACATAATTGGGTACATTTTTTCAGAAGAAAAAAAATTGATTGGTTTATATTAGAGAAATCAATATACTAGTACATATGGTTCGATCAAGAGAGTTCAACATTTTTCTATCATCAAATAGGTATTCAACCCTTTACTAGATGTTCACTATCTAGACTATATGTTGAAAGAAAAAACTACAAAAAACTGTAAATTGTAACCATTTCTACATAGAATAAGGTCCATATTTTCAATCATGATATAAACTAGGAGAGGAAACATTTTCACCAGCACATTATAAGGCACACAAAAAGTATCCCAAATACAAGTGCCACTGTGGAAAAATAGTGCGACCCTCTTCCAGAATTTTGCCATCAATATAGTAGTTGAAAAATATGGAGCCTTGAACATCTGTAAGTCCAACTTTGGATAGAGCATAAGCAGTCCTATTTTATTCACTGTATACATGTTGTATATTGAAACTATGAAAATATTTGATAAGATCCTTGATGTGTTTCATCCATCCCTAAAGATATGGTGGATCAAAGGTAGCAAAGCCCATAATGCCATCAATAAGATCTTTTGAGTCATCGTAGATGTGGATGCACTGCAAATATTTCTCCCTGGCAAACCAAAGGAGTCCCGACAAAGCCATTGTTTCGGCACTAGAGTTTGAACCCATTCCACGAGGCTAATGTAACTTGTAATATGCATTTTCACTCATTCAAAGCAATACCCTGCATCCACACTATCCCCGCTGGGTCGCATCATCAAAAAAACCTACCGGCAGAGAAATATATGGGGTCACATAACGAGTTGAAAGATCCTTTGTGGCCAGCAGACGAGGTTCTAGTGCCTCCATCTAGGTGAGAATTTTGGAACAAATACGGACAAAATTAATATGTATCCCTTAAAAAATGTAATTATTTCGTACCTTCCAATTTTCCCAAATGACATACAGTGGGTTGTATTTATGCATTCCATTTCTAGACATCCCCCATCGTAAATAGAGTTCAATAGTAGAAAATTTCCTAAAAGGAATCCTGTAGTAAGAGAAAATTTGTGACCAGATCTAAAGAGTGATTTTATAGAAGAGAAATAGGTGTGAAACAAACTCATTAGCCTCATCGCACAAGGGGCACCATCCTGGGCCTTGGTAACCCCACTTGCAGAGATTATCCCAAGTTAATATTCTATTTTTCCAAACCATCCAGATGAATAAAATTATTTTCAGAGGGGCATGCCACCGCCAAATAGAAAGAAACATGGTGGTGCAGAAGAATCATATATAAAATTCATAATGTACCTGTAGTTGTCGGCAACCACCACAGAGCCTTGTTTGAGTATTCCAACCCATATGAGCGAGTCGCCTCTCGTGTTTCCACATAGTCCAGCTCGTTTGAGATCATTGTTGTATCTATTCCACTGCATAACTATGTGTCCACGTAATCCTATCTTCTCAACCTCTTTCCAAATCGGATGCAACTTATTCCATTTGCTAATCACATGTTCCAAGAAAAATAGACCCCTCTGTTGTAATGCCACGATAATGCCTTCAGAGAGATGGGTGGGATTACTTACACCCATTATATGGTCTCGACCTATAATAATATTATTTCCCCTACCAAACAACCATCTTAATCTTTGCAAAAATCGTTGCTTTATCTTTTGGAAGCTCAGTCAGATGTATGATCCCTCCCTTTTCCCAATCTCTCTCATTTTGAGCTAGTCTATGAGAGGTTTTCTCTTAAGATATTTTGCTTTAATAATCTCCCCCAATATTCCAATGCCAAACAGAAACTGCCAAAGTTACTTTAAGAGAAGTGGCCAACCAAAGATCTTGGTGTTCAATATACCCCAACCTCCAAGTTCCTTTCATCTAGAAATAATATCCCATTTGACCAAGTGGATTTTCAATCCATATCAGTCCTAGACCATATAAGCGGGATAATATGGAACAAATATTAGTAATAGTATGTGATGGGAGTGCAAATAAATGTTTCCAATATGTAGATAGTTGCTGCAAGATGGCTTGGACCAGGGTGAATCTTTCACCGAGAGAAAGCAAGAGATGTGTCCAACACATGAGTTTATTCTAGAATTTAGTTAGTAGCCATGTCCAATCCTCTGATATGTAATTTTTGGGCTTTAGCCTAAAACCCAAATAGGTAAATCCCTCCTGTAGTGGTCTAATACCCACACCAAAAATTTCTACAATATAGTCAATTTCTGAATGGTCATTGCTGGAAAAAATAAGGAGAGATTTATGACCATTTGCAAGTAGTCCTGAAGTCTCTCCATAATAGTGGAAAATGAAGTGTAATGCCTCCCACTGTGCCTTGGAAATCATCCCAAAATTAAGAATGTCATCGACAAAAAATAAATGGGAAATACTAACCTCATGTGTCATCCCTGCTTCACTCACCTACCTGGCTAAAAAAAATATGTGGGGTATCCATTGATAAGTACCGTGAACCATGCCCTTGTCACACATTCCATAATCCATTCCAAATGATGAATCTCTAACTCAATATTTAGGAGGATTATCGTGAGGAAAGACCAGTCCACACAGTCGTATGCCTTCTGCAAATCAACCTTCATTACCACCAGTTCCAATTTCCTAGTATGAATGGAGTGTATGAACTCTTGGGCTATTGTAATGGCATCATGAATATACCTTTTGTGGAGAAAACCAAACTACTTCGTGGATATGTGAGTCGATAATATCCCCTTGATTTGTTGTGCGATAATCTTTGAAATAAGTTTGTAAATAATATTGTCTAGAGAAATCGGTCTAAAATCCATGAAGGAGAATAAATTTGATACTTTTAGGATGAGTGCGATGAAAGTTGAGTTTATATAACCCAAAATGTGCCCCATCATCCAATATTCCTCTACCATCTCCAACAGATCATGTCCCATAAGGTTATAGAAATGTAGAAATATCTCCACTATCCAACCATTTGTGCTTGGACATTTATCCTTGGCAAATGATTTCAACACCGAAAGTATTTCATTAATATAAACCGGTCAGAAAAGTGTTGCACTTGTTTCATCATTGAACATCAAAGGATATTCCTTCACACCCCAAAGTAGATCCTCAATATTTACCTCTCCCCTAGCTTTGAAATGGATTTGAAAGAACCATACCACTTCTCTCTAGATCTCTTCATTGGAGTAAACATATTTCCCATCAGCCCCCTTGATGTGCCATATGGCGTTTATATTCTTTCTGTGGCATTCAAATCAGTGAAAGAATTTTGTATTTATGTCCCCCTCTCTGATCCATATAGCCCTACTTTTTAATCTCCATGTAGCTTCTTGAATCTTTTTTCTTTCTTGTCTTTTAGTATGAATGTTTAAAAATATAACTATGCCTCTTCTTTTAAGTGCTTTCTTAAATTTAAATTAAAATATAAATGTGTTGGTTTTTGTTTATTTGAATTTAAGTTTGAAGTAGATAATAAATATAGGTGTTTTCTAATTATTATAAGTTTTGGAGTATTTGGTGACAATTTGGTAAAACAAGTTTTGATGGAATCTTGTTGTTGTTTAAAATGTGTTTTTGATTATATATATGGATTCCACACTTTGGAAAACCCATGATGCACTCAAATTGTAGAGATTTAATCACAACTAAAACTTGTGATTTCAACATATACCTCTCGTATTATGAGCCAATTCAACAATAAAATATTATCATAAAATCTCCAAACATATAAAGATAGACTATGGCATAAATTTATATTATAAAAGATATCACACTTATCAAATGTAAATAAATATAATAAATATATCTGTGATCGAGGTATGGGAAAGATCCAAAAGACAATGGAAGCTCAACATTCTACCACCTCTTGTTTCATTAAAGAGGGGGATGGCGTGGCCATCACACCCCATGCACTTGCACATGTCAAAAAAATTAAATTACAACGCATTAAGATGGCATTTCCATTCTTCATTTCCACCAGACACTCTTGCCTTACATGTCACTGTTCTATTTTTTTTGTTGCATAAGAGGTGAATTTGAGCCGCAAGTGGGATGTTTCCATCATGACATTATCTTTTATGGCTCACTAGTTTATGAAGCCACAAGCCCCCTAGCTTGGAACCTCACCACACTCATCTTTTGACAAAGTTTCAAGTTTGGAGCAAGGGATAGGTCGCAAGGATTTCCAATCTAGAAATTTATGGCATCTAGAGGAGTAGGGCACATTGACGGTAACACTTTGGATCCCGTTGGGCCATCAACACATAGGTAACTCATCCTGTGTACAATCTTTGCAAGTTTTCCCAACTTGGTTTTCTGTGCATGGTGGAATTATGTTTTGGTTGATTTGGTTTTTTCCCCACTTGAAGCTAACCCCTAGACTTGCCCCCTCCGTCACTTATGCCTCACCCCATCCCTCAATAAGCCTAGACATAGGGCATAAATCTCCTCACGGCTCTGTCTTAGTTTAGTTGGGCATGGTTCAATGGTCTATGATTTATTTGGGGGTTCTCCAACGTCTTTCCATGTCTTCTTCTAAATGTTATGCCTCGCCAACATATGAACTCTCGTTGGGGATCTGGAGGTCGTGTATCTTTGAGCAGACCCCATGCTCATACAGAAGCTTAGTAGGCTGCTGGCATCTTTCATTCTGTTATTCCACCCGAAATCTAGGTGGAAACCCAATTGTTGGAAGCTTTAACCACCGTTAATCACTAGGCCTATTTCGACTTTGAGACTCAAGTTAAAGTTACTTGTGGGTTCTGGACCTTGGCCACACCAGGGGACGTAGAAACCAATACCTTAATTCCATCACACTCCATTGAAAAATGAAGATGCTCATGGGTCGAGTGCTCAAAGAAAATACGAGGATTGCAATGAAATCATTGCATACCTCAATGAAATATAAAGAGTCTAACACACTCCTACTTGGTTAGCTTCGATGCCCGCTTGGTACATGTAAAAGGTCACCTTCAACGTGGCCTCAAACCTCTAGCAGGCCCAAGTGCTTAGGATCTAGCCTAAGTAACATCTTCTGACAAATGATGCTCATCTAGTCATCCTAGCTCATGTTTTCATTTCAGAAATTTAATTTCTGTTATAGTTAAATGTATGGCCAAGTATATTTGGTGATATCATGAATTTTGATACTATTTTGAGACAATTACTTAGAAGTAGAAAAGCTTGAGAATTTTGATGGATTGAAAACAAGTTAGCAACCCTCATTATCATAGGTCTAGTTTCCCTTATGACAAATTGCTATGGTGAGTAGGAAAAGCTATAAATTTTATATGACAACAACTTTGAAGCAATAGAAAATCTTAATTAATAAAAGATATATACATATAATAAATATAAATTTTATTGTATTCTTTAAATGCAATTTTTTTTCCAAAGAAAAAATAGAACTTTTTATATAATCGATAAAAAGTTACAAGTATATGCAAATGCATTCAGTTTGCTGTATGAGCAAGTCCTACAGCTGTTCCAGAGAAGAGTCTACCTTCTCTGTACAAAAACTAGGTAGGAAGAGACTCTGGACATCTGGGTCAAAAGATTCAGCACCCATTCCAGTTACTTTCTACAATCATCCCATATAAACCAAAAATGACAAAGTTCCAGATCGCGTATCTACTCCTGGGTCTCCTCGATGAGGAAAACAACCCACATATGGAAGTTAGATACCGTGGAAAAAAGAAAAAAGAGCCAACAGTTCGCCAAAAGACAGACTGTACATACATCCGGTTACATCAGTTTTTGTATAGCAAATGTAAAAACAAACATAAAGATAACATAAGAGACTAAACATAGGGAGGTTGATCCGACACACGGATCTGATCATGATCTTGTTCAGCTATTTTCCAACTGCCCATAGTTTGCTGCAAACCATCTTTAGAAAGCCTGTCTATTGTTTCATTTCGGTCCCTGTAAATATGGCCAATTGAAAAATCATTAAAAGAACGCTTTAAATTCAAGATTTCTTCTAATAGAGGTCTCAACATGTAATTTTGGCATCTACTTTGACCATTAACCCACTTTACAACATTTAAGGAGTCCCCAAAGATCTGAACTGTGAAGATGTTCCTGTGAATAAGCCAACAAAGAAGAAGTTTTAAAGCGGAGAGTTCAGCAAAATTGTTTGTTCTGCTGCCTAGGCCCACTGAAGCTTTTAAAGAATGATTTTCATTTAGGTGTATAATTATCCCTGCTCCTGCTGAGTTGGTCTGAGAGGCCCCATCGAAATAAGCCCATGGGGTCCCTGCTTTGATTTGTTCTTCTCTGCTCTTTTTAGGATTCCTTGCCTCCTCTGAATCTGGGATATTGGATAGGATAGCAGTGCATTGGAGAGCAATAATTTCAGCCGGGGTTTCTTTGTCTGTAAAAATACACCTGTTCCTTGCTATCCAAATGCCCCAGCAAATGATGGGGGGAAGATTCCGTAAATTTCCTTCTGTATACTGCCTCCACCACTTTTCCGAGGCCACGGATATATTATCTCCATTCCAGCTCAACTGCTTTTGTAAGAGGTTTTGAACCTCTCCCCATATTCTTTTGGCAAAAGGACATTTTAAGAACAGGTGATTGATCGTCTCCGAGTCAGCTTTACATAAGGGACATCTCCCCGGGCCTTGCTTGAATCTGGACTGGAGAATATCCCATGATGGAATTTTCCTTTTTAGAGTACACAAGAAGAAAAGCCTGGCTTTTTTGGGGCATTTAAGTTTCCATAACTGTTTGGCCCACCATTCCGGTTCTTCCCATCCTTTTTTTGTCATTAAAAATTTATACCCGAACTTTGGAGAGTAAGCCCCAGTTTCCGCATGAGCCCATACCAATCGGTCCGGGCTGTCTTTCAGTCTTACATTTGATCTGATTAGTTCCTGAATGAAAGCCTTCCACTCGTTCCACCAGTAGGGTCTGAGATCTAATTCTTCACCAGATTTCCATGCTTGCCCCCAGATTGTGGACTGGCCGATCTTCTCAACCTGATTCAGATAGAGAATGTCCTTTGATTCCAGATGTCTGATCAATCCTGGGGAGAGAGCAAACTGTCCATTACAGCCAACCCACGGATCTTTCCCTATTCTCAAATTTTCTCCATTTCCAACCTGCCAAGCCAATCCTTGTTCAATAATTTTAAATGCCTCTGTAGTAGCTTTCCATACCACCGAAACATTCCTTCCTTTCTTATTTGGGTTTCTGATCCATTCTTCCAGTGGAACAGGATCTACATATTTCCGCTTTACCACTCTTGTCCACAGGTTTTCTGAGTTGATGAGATTCCACCCAGATTTTGCTGCCAATGATAGACTAAAGTCATACAGATTTTTAATTCCCCATCCTCCCCATTCTTTTGGCCTTGCCACTTTCTCCCATGCAACCCAGGGGAGGACTGAGTCCTCCTTTGAGCCAGACCACAGGAATCTGCTGCATATTCTTCTGATCTTGTTTAGAATCCCTTTAGGAACCCAGGTCAAGGCTGCCCAGAAAACCGGCATGGCTTGCAGAACAGATTTTACTAGAGTCAATCTACCAGCTCTAGATAGCCACTTGAAACTCCAATGTGTGATTTTTGCTTCGATTTTTGCCACCAGCCAGTTCCAATCTTGTTTTTTGTACGCATTTGGCTTCAGCCAGAAACCCAAATACTTAAAAGGATTTTCCATGTTGTTTACATCAAATGGAAAAATAGAGGTGATCAGGCTTTTCTCATGTCTATTGAAACCTTCCATAATGAGCTGAGATTTCCTAAGATTTACTTGCATCCCTGTGGCTTTCATGAACAAATCAAGAATGTTTTTAAGTTCTTTAATTTCATTCAAACTCCCATTTGTAAATAATAAGATATCGTCTACAAATAGAAGGTGAGAAATGAACATGTTTACAGCAACTTCCAAACCTTTTACCAAACCTGCTCTTCTGGCTTCCAGAATCAGTTGACTTAGACCCTCAGCCACTAGAAGAAAGAGCAGAGGCGACAAGGGGCATCCCTGTCTTAGGCCCCTTTGTCCTTTAAAAAAGGAGGATGCGGCCCCATTGATTAAAACTGCAAAACTGACACTAGTGATGCATCCCATTACCCAGTTGATGAAGTCCAGCTTAAATCCTAGATGAGTTAACAACATCCTCAGATATGTCCAGCTGATCCTATCATAGGCTTTTGACAAATCAATTTTAATCACAGCTCCTTTCTTGTTTGTTTGTCTGATACTGTGTATTGTCTCCTGCGCCACTCCAATGGCTTCATGAATTTGTCAACCATCTAGGAACCCAAACTGTTCATTTGAAATGCATTTTTACAGAATCGGTTTTATCCGGACAGCTATCAATTTTGCAATAATTTTGTATATACAGTTGCACAATGAGATAGGCCTGAAATCTTTAAAGGATTCTTGATCCTCCTTTTTAGGAATAAGGGCTATGAATGTGGAATTGAAGGGGGAATAAATCTCACCTTTCCTCCTCGATTCTTCCACTACCTCAGATAGTTCTGCTCTGATCTATTCAAAGAAATGTTGGAAGAGTTCTATGGTCCACTCGTCCGGGCCAGGGCTCTTATCTTTGGCCATTGATTTTATAATGCCTTCCACCTCCTCCTTGGAAACTTCTCTGATTAGGTCCTCTGCTTCCTCCTCCTCTACATACCTGGGAAAACATTGAGCAGTTCTGATCACTTCTGCTAATGTTGTCCCTCCTTGGTCAATAAACAGATTCTGAAAGTGATTCCTTCCCAATTTGGATAAAGACTCAAAAGAGTTGGCCTCTCTGCCCTCATCATCCTTTAGCTTCCAAATCGTGTTCGCATTCTTCCTCCCTCTTGCATAGTTATGGAAAAATTTCGTGTTTTCATCCCCAACTTTTAGCTAGATCGCCCTGCTCTTTAGCCTCCATTCCTCTTCTCTATCCAGCAAGATTTGGTTCCTGTGATTTTCAAGCAGCAGAATCCTTTCTTTGGACTCCTGTGTTTCATATCCATCCATCTCAGCGTCTTCCAGTTCCTGGAGCTCTGCATCAATTTTGGTGATTTCCTCATTCTGCTTTTGTTTCCTTAATTTTGCCCATTCCATGGTAGCTTTTTTCAGGCTCTTTAAGTTTTCCATGAAAAGGAAGCCTTTGCTTTCCCTTAAGTTTCTATTTGGGTGTCTCCAAGTTTCCCTGAAGAGCCTATTGAAGGATTCCTCTTGCAGCCATGACGCGTTAAATTTAAAGGGGGCCGCTGGTTTATGGGGAGGTTTGGAGAGCTCCATAAGAACAGGGAAATGATCTGAGTTCCCTCCCTCGCCCACCCATTGCCTGAACATAGGAATTCTGGATGCCAAATCTTCGCACAACAGGAACCGGTCCAGTCTCTTTGCAATTCTTTCATCCCCTGCTCTTCTATTCCTCCAGGTAGGCTTTAGTTTGATTAGGTTTACATCAATCAGGTTATGGGAGCTTAGGGTGGTCAAGAAAAAATCAGAGAGCGGGTCTTCTCTGGCTGAAGGACCCCAAGCTTCAACATTCCCCACCGAGAAGTTTAAGTCTCCTCCTATTATCAGGTTATGATTTTTTAACAGAGATTTTGACAGAAGATCGGTCCAGAAGGTAGCCCTTCCCTGACAGGGCCCATAGATATTTAAAATCAACAGGGGGTGACCGAATTCTGGGCATTGAAACTCCATCCCTAGCACATGAGCCATTCCCCAGTGGTTAATTAGCTGCATTCTTCCTTCCCTGAAACCTATGGCCATTCCACCCGAGTGTCCAACAGAGTCTACTGCTAAAAAGAACCAGCCTGGGAGAGTAGCTTTAAGGGTCAACTCCACGTCGATACTTCTGCCTAGGGTCTCTTGAAGTAAAAGAACATCCGGGTTATAACACTTAACTATCTCCTTTAGCGCCAGTTTTTTGGGTTTACTGGCTAAACCCCTGTTGTTCCAGGATAAAAAGATCATTTGATAACATTCTCATGGGGATTTGCTGCTCTAAGCGCCCCAGGGATAGAAATTTGTTTGTCGTCTGCCACATCATACTTTGCCTTAACCTGTGCTTTGGACAGGTTTGATTTCCTGCCTCTAGCCTTCCTTTTGAAGGCCTGAGACGAGGATGGGCCTAAGCCACCAACCGGTTCAGGGATTACATGCTTTTTGTCAAGGGATCTTAGATTGTAATGACACGCCGGGGTGGAGGGAACAGGATCTTTTAATCCAAGAGGGACATCTTCACAGTTCAGGTCAAGTGAGGGTATAGCAGCAGTGATGTTTTCAATATTAAGGTGTTCATCATTGTTACAATTATTCATTTGTGAGCCAGATATCAAGCAAGCATCTTTAAAATCTGAATATAAAGATGGGTTACTTGAGTCTATTTGCATACCCTTTGTGTCTTCGACCGGGATGACTGTTGATTCCTTGATAGGCTCCTTTGATGAATTCTCGGGTCCGCGATGGTCCTCATTTGCTTCTCCTTCCACCGGCTGGGCTGCTCCGGCCTGTTCCTCTCGGTCCCCTTTATGGTTAAAGTCCGCTTCCATAGAACCCTCCTCTAATGTTTCTTCTGTTCCAGGATCCTTTTCCAGCTCCGTTGTCGTCTCCCCCTGATCGACTTTCTTCTGAGTCCTTCTTCTGCGGATGCCCAGTGGACAGTCTCTTGCCAGGTGCCCGTATTCGTGGCATCTATGACATCTAAAGGGTAGATGTTCATAGTCCAGCGGTTGCTCAAAAACATAGTCTCTGTATTGCAGATTGATGGATTCCGCTAGACCTTCTTTTGGATTTAGGCTGACCAGGATCTGGGCCATAGCTCTGTTGTGAGTATGAAGGAAGGACATGTCTGCCTCCAGGAATGTGCCAAGAAGGTTTCCTATCGACCTGAAGACCGATTCAACCCAGAGAAAAGGGGGTAGACCAGGAGCCCTTACCCAAATAGGAAATTCATCTACCTTCTCCCTTTTCGCATCAAATAAGGGGGTCCATCGTTTGAATAGGACTGGGCGATTCCCAAAAGCCCAATTCTTCCCTGCAACCCAGTCCGCCTCTTCCTTGCTCTCAAATCTCACCATAAACCACCCTTTCACAAGGACTGCTACCTTGAAATTTTTAATCGGTGCCGTCTTCCACTGTTGCTCCGCCCAATGTTTTATGAATTTTCCTGAGTAACTCTTACCTCTAGCCCTCCCTACCAGAGTGCATTCCGCCACCTCTAGAGCGTCCTCTACCTGTACATCCATACCCAGGACTAAGTTCCCTTCAAACTTTTTCTTCTTTAGGGGTTTCGGTTTTTTCCTTTTCCCCCCGGTCTTTTCTTGCCCAGAGTCCTCCTCCCTATCTTGTGGCTTTGGGTCACTCTTGACTGCTTCTGCTTGTTGTCCGGGCTCAATATTATCTAGGGTTTGATTCCCCTTGCCTGGGTTCTCTGATGAGGTTCTACCTCCAATACCTGTTGCATATCCGGAACCCTCTTTCGGCAACCCAGAGGCTGGTTCATCGCGTTCAACCCTTTGCTCCGAGGGTTCACCCGTTCCTACAGCAATCACTCCAATTCCCAGGCTGGGCCTGAACGTTCCTTTTGCGGTTATCGGTCTGGTGATTGCCGGCGATCCACCCCCCTCCGCTACTGCAATATCGGCTTTAAGGCCTCCTCCAACCGATCTCCAGATTCCATGACTCGCTTTGTAGTTTATGATGTCTTCAAGCCCTCCGGATAAAAAGGGAGTATTTAGGAGGGGTTTATCCTTTCTTTCCTGAACGTCGAATGGTTTATCTGTCAACTGAAAACCTTTCTCCTGAGGACCTGTAGCTTGAAAAACCCTTTCTCCTTGGCTATTCAGCCCGGCCAGCTCCAGGCTTTCCTCTAGTAACCCTTTTGCTGCTCTGTTGCTCCATGAACCTTCCAAAGCGAATTCCTCAGATGCATGACTGCCAGCTGACCCAAAAAACTTGTCAATATTTTGGGCGGTTACCTCCTTTCCCCAAACCGAAAAGATGTCTTCTGGTGTAGGGTCTAGGTCGACTACCTCTTTAGGTTTCACCATGGTAATTACCCTGCAGTAAACGTTTACAATCAACCGTTAACGGTCCGTTCCCTTCCGCAGATGCTATATTCAGTCTCGGGTAGTCTGGTAATGCTCTAAATGTAATTAAATAACATAATAAGGATAAAATTTTTGATTAGTTTAAATTAAAATAACTAAAATAAATGTGTATTACAAGAAAACTAATATTCTAAAAAAATACCTCTTTAGAAGTTATTTTATAATAGTAAATTAAAATAAATAATTAACAAAAATAACTAACTTATAAAGAAGTATAAGAAATTCCTATTACAAGTTCCAAGAAATATTTATCTTTCTAAATTATAACTTTAAATGAAAATAAATAATGAACTTACAAACTAATATAATAGGTTACGATTATTTAACATTGACCTTGGTGAGCTAGCTTTCTTTCTTTCTTTCTTTGAAGATTTTCTTTTTTAATTGAGTGTTAGTTTAAATTTATTTGTTTTGTTCTTTTTATTTAAATCATGATGAATTGGAGTAATTTGGACAAGTTTTAATATCAATTTTTTTAAATATATTACAATATGATTAAAATTGGGTGGAGAGGATGCAAAAGCGCTTTCCCAATCATTTAAGTTAAACTTATGAAACTCAATATAGAAATAAGTTACTAGATAGTTTGACTTTTTCATATGGAAATGAACTACCTTATAGTCAACGCACACTAAAAGTGTCACCTTCATTGCATGACCATCATAGGGTGACAAACCTCTTGCAAAAAGGGGCATGATACCATAGTGGTCATAACCTATTTTGTAAGGGTTTAACACATATGAGGTACAACCTTGATGCAAAAGAGTTGCACCACTTGCTAGTTGTAGCCTTTTTTATGTGGGTATTTTTTTAGAAATTTTAACCTCCCCATAAAAGGGTATTGTGTTTCAAGGGATCATCCTCTTATAGGCTAGACCTCCCTACAAAAGGTGTTGTGCCACTTGTGATTGCAATCTTTTTGTAATGGGTTGTCCTAAAGCCCATTTTCTATATAGAAGGGTCTTGTGCTACCTATGGATGCAACCCTTTTACAAGAGATCATCCTCTTGTTAGTCAAACCCTCCTTCCAAGAGGCTTTGCTCAAAGTCATATAATTCATGTATTTTAGACTAAAATAGAGAAACAAAAAAAACGTGAAAAATAAAATCTTAATTCCTTCTCATAAAACTTAGATGTGAGAAAGTAATAGAATGAATTATAAAAATTAGTACCCTTCTTAGAGAAAATATTATTTCAAAAAAAATTAAAAATAATTTCTTCCAAACATAAAAAACAATTTAAAAAAAACATTCAAATTTATCAATAGCAAATAATCAGACTACAACCCCTAAAAAAAATATTATCATTTACAATATACAATCACTAACTATATATATATTCAAAAAAAAATCTTTTGATCCTATTAAAAAAAATAAAATCTATTTCCTCTTTTTAATAATCAAATATAATGACAAATAATAATTAAAAAAAAACTTTATAAATTCAAAATCTTTCGACTATTTATTTATTTATATTTTCTTTTATTTTTATCTACAAATTTAACTATAAAAATAACTCTATTCTTTAATATATCTAATTATTTATGTTGAAAATTTCTCCAAATTTATTCAAAATAAAGACAATCATCGATTTATTTATTTATGCACTTGTCGATTTCATGATTAAATCAAATGCACAAGACTATATGTAATAATTTACGTGATAAAACTAACATGAAAAAATTCAAAATTTATTCATAATAAGGATATAATTTATGCTTAAATCAAACGCAAAGAGTATATTTAATAATATACGTGAACGAGAAAATTTCAAAATTTAATCATAATAAGGATATCATTTGTGCTTAAATTCAATTCTTGCTCATTGAGTGTGATGTACTTATTCATTTCATGATTAAATCACATGCATAAGAATAATTGAGGTTATAATTATACTCGGAGAAATCAAATAATCCATTCGAAATGCTTGTACCTTTACCACTTATTTGATTTGGATTCAAATTCAAATTTTGTTTTTCAATTATGTTGAATACTCTTATTTCTCTAATTTCAACGAATCATTTGATATACACGTAAGGATGCAAAAAGAGAATAATAATAATAATAATTAATCCGATAAAACACACATGTTTAAATGAAAAACAATGAGAGAGATAAGCCTTAACGCATGGGTCAGAAGGGTTATATATATATATATATAATTAAAAAAATAACATGTATTTCTTGGTAAAATATATAATTAAAAAAATAACATGTATTTCTTGGTAAAATAATAAATGTTATACTTTTATGATAAAATAAATTTTATGGAAATTAGGATAAATCTCATTGAATTTGAAGTATTTCAAATTGTGTATATCATTATTTATTATAAAGTGTATGTTTATTGTTATAAAAACAACTATTATTTTAAATAGTAAATAAATTAGCAAATTTTAAAATAAAATTATTAAAAAATATCAATGAAGTTTAATCAAAATAAAATTATTAAAAAATATCAATGAAGTTTAATCCATTCCTTCATGTTTATGTTGAAAGCGTCTTCACTTTCTCTTGAAGATAGGGAAATTTTTGGCCAGAGACACTAAAGAAGAATCACTTGGTTTGAGAATGAATTCAACTTTCAAGCTATTAAATAGGTTGTGATATTACCAATTCAAATAAATTAATAATCAAAGTTATTATATACTTAAATATATTAAGTGAAATTATGTAAATATTAGATTGAGATACTAAAGTTGGTTTGAGAATGAATTCAACTTTCAAGTTATTAAATAGGTTGTGATATTACCAATTCAAATAAATTAATAATCAAAGTTATTATATATGTAAATATATTAAGTGAAATTATGTAAATATTGGATTGATTATTTGGTGTGATTTGGAATTTCAATCTAGATTTAAAGGTGATGGTTGATAATCAATGATTGTGTTGTGGATGTCATCATAACTTCCTTTTTGATAATTTAAGTTGATTGACTTAATGGATTGGATACTAAGTTGTATGGCATATCCAACTAAAACACATCATCATTTATTTGTTGAATAATAGTGTATGGGTCATAACACAGGGGTTTCAATGTGTGATGTTGGCTTTCCTTGAAAAATGTCTTGTTGAGCTATACGTACACCTTGTCATCAACCTAAAAGTTGAAGGGAAGCAATGTTGATAATGTAGAACTTTATATCTGCTTAAGAATGTTGGAGGGCCTTGGTGATTTGTTGATCAATATGAGACAAATTCTAGACAAATATTGATACCTTCCTATGTGATGTCTGCTATTATGGAGAAATCATAAAAGGTAGAGGGGAATATCTCATTAGAAATTAGTAGAGTTTGAAGAATCGTTGTATTTCTCTCTTCATTCATATTGCCATATTCATGGGAGAATATTTTAGAAACTATTAATGGTTCTTGTGGGAATAATTCCAATATTGAAACCTTTGTGGGACAATTATTGAATGAGGAAGCAAGGAAACTATTAGGAATGTCTTTACATTCAAAGGAATTATATTACAATAGGTTGCTAGAAAGAAAATTAAAACAAAGGATTTCATGATATATTCAAGTCCAAGGATAGTCCAGCTAGTAAGAAGAGGAAATTTGGAAAGGTGTGTTGGGAATGTAACCAAAAAGGCATATAAAGAATATTTTCCTCTCTACAATTGAAATAATAAAGAGGATGTGATTATGGTGGTCTCTACTAGCAAGGGCGATGCAAAAAAAATGGGCATGTATTTTACTATCTCTTATTTATCCATTTAAACCTACAGTGAAGCATGGCTTGTAGAGCCTAGAGCATCTTCCATATGACTCCTTATAGGGAGTAATTTGATTCATATGAAGAGTTACATGGAGCGAATATCTTATTAGTATACATGAGAATCTATAATGTAGTGCATAGAGGATTCATTCCAATAGGCTTTAGAGATGGAAGAACTAAGTATTTTCTTAATGTGAGACATGAGGAATAAAGAGTAATCTTCTTTGAGATAGTTCACTAACACATGGGTTGATCTAAAATCACAAGGAATATGTGTAAGCTTGTGAGGCGTGGATTGGTATCGGCTAAGGGTATTAATTCAGGTACTTTTCTATAGATTGGATGTTACTACTCATATTGAGGTTAATAGTAATGTTACAATTATTGAGAAGAGTCAAGCCACTAGGGAAGCATCTAAAGGAATTGAAAGATGCATGATTTGGCATAGGAGAATGGGATACTTGAATGAGTAAATTCCACAAGACATGCACTCAAGAGGAATTCTTAAAGGTATGAATTTTGACTTTTATTGAGTTTTGTAAACTATGTGTGTTGGGTAGACATGCAACCGTTAAATTTTATTGAAGATTTCATAGATCCAATAAGATATTAAACTCAATGCATTTATATATATGCAGACCTATGAATGTGGCTTCTATTGGTGGTACTAAATGTTTTGCCACGTTCATATATGATTCTAGCGGGAATACATGGGTTGTGTTTTTGAAGAAGAAGAGAGAGATATTTAACTCATTTAAGAATTTGTTGCTATGGTGGAGAGGTAAACTAGTAGAAAGGTGAAATCCATAAGAAGAAACAATTGTGGGTAATATTTCTCATTCGATTTTGATGCAATTCATGAAATGCATGGGATTTCAAGGTAGCAAACTACACCATATTCTCCATTTCCAAATGGAGTTGTATTTAGAATATGAATCAAATTCTAGTAGATAAGTCAAGGTGCATGATATCTAATGCAAAATTAAGATATTTAAGCCAAAGCAATTGGAATAGCTTGTAACTTGGTCATTTTTTTTAAGTGTTTTATCCCTAAGTGACAAGACACTAGATGAAGCTTAGAGTGCAAAAAAATCATATGTTTCTCAGTTGATAACATTTAGTATGAGACTTATATGCATGTACCTAAAGAAATCAAGAAAATTTGGATGTAAGATCCAAAAGTGTGTGCTCATTGGACATGAAGATCTTATTGGAGTGAAACTAAACAAGTTATGGATTACAAAGGATCATAAGAGCACTTATAGTGGGGATGTCATCTTCAAATAATAATTGAAGAAGTTGAACAACAAAAGCAACAACCTAATGAAAGATTAATGCTACAAAGAGTGGTGGAAATTCAAATTCTGTCAATTAGGGTGCATAGTCAAGTTGGGGAACATTTGCACAAGCGATAGTGATGTTATCAGAAAAAGTAGGCTTGACAGATAGTCAAGCCAAGAACCATAGCATGAGACCCAATCCCATTGGAGAAATCAAAGTCTATCATGGTGCCAATATAGGTTATAATTGCTTTGAAAAAACCCATAATGCAAAAAAAGTCGACATACCAATGTAGGATATTACAAGAGAGTTAGCCAAAATAGCTTAATAACCTAAGAGAAACCAATGAGCTAGGAATAAACTTGAAAGGTATGGTTATAGTATTGAAAAGAAAGATTGGTATAAAGGCATATTCTCAGGTTCAAGCAATAGATTTCTAGGAGATTTTCTCCTAGTAGAAAAAAACGATTTCTATTAGGATGTTAATGGCTTTAATGGAAACATATGATATAGAAGTGAGGAAGATGGATGTCAATGCATTATTTCATCATGTTGACTTGAAGGAATAGATATTCATGGAGAAACTACAAGGAATTGTGGTAGGAGGTGAGAACTTGGAGTGTAAGCTTAAGAAACTAATGAATAAATTAAAGCAATCCCCAAGAGAATCGTACAAAAATTTGGTATGTATGTGTATGGAAAAATGTTTTTAGGGCAGCAACATTGACCATTATGCTTATTACAAAGAGTAGGTGATAGATTTATAATTCTAATCTTATATTTGGATGATATATTGTTAATTGATGACAATGTGGAGTTACTAGGAAACACCAAATCCTTGTTTTCCAAGGCATTTGATATGAAGGATATTAGTGCAATGCATTATTGTCTTAACTTAGAGATAAAAAGAAATAAAAAATAAGAATATTGCGTCTTTGTCAAAAAGAAGTATATTCAGAAAATTCTCATTAAGTTTGGGATGAATGGTTTGTAAATTAGTAAAAGCACATTTTCAAGTGGAAGTTACATTATATACTTAAATGTGTCATAAAACCCACAAGGAAATGAATTACACTGTTAGGTTGCCATAAGATAGAGTTTCATGGTATCTTATGTATGTGATGTTATGCCAAATATTAGATATAGCACATTGAGTGGGAGTATTGAGTAGATTTATGACCTATCTAGGAAAGGAATATCATATGGTTCATAAAACAATGTTAAGATATTTTCAAGGTACTAAGGAATATGGTCCACAGGGTCTTGCATAGATGGTGATTGGGTGCATTGTTAAGGAACTCCTAGATGTTAAATCACTGGTTCAATTCCCCGCTCTATTTGGGTGTTATTCTTGGACATGACCATAATGTAGCCTCATTGTTTCCAAACTTACAAAGAAAAAAAGGTACCGAGGACTATGCCTCGTGTTATAGGGATCATGGTAATGATATTTTTTATTTGCACAAGTTTGTTGATACAAATTGAGCTCAAGATGTGGACAAGAGAAAGTCCACGAGTGCATATGCGTTTTCTCTATTTGGAGAAGTGGTGAGTTGGATGAGTCATATGCAATATATCATTTCCTTATCTAGTTCAAAGTAAGTAATAGAATTTTTTTCAGTAGACGAAACTCAATTATTAAGATTATGCAAAAATATTGGTATGCAATAGGGTAGCTCCAAAATAAAATGTGATAGCCAAAGTTCCATTGTGATCTCCTAAAATTCCACTTACAATTCCAAGGAAAAGCATATTGATGTGAAGTATCACTCTATGAGGAAAAGGAGAAAGCGTGTGTGGTGAAATTGACAAAGTGAAGCTTAGAGCATAATTTAGTGTATACCTTAACAAAGGCATTAAATGGGGATAAGCTTGTCTTATTTTGAGACATTATTGGTGTTCACACTTTTTCAAAGAGCTTACCAAGTGGGAGAATGTTGGAAAAGTGGAGCAATCATTCTTCACAATGCAAAAATAGTGAATTGCAATTAGATGGAATACACATGAATTGGAATGTATGCCTATTTCTTTTAGGAGAAAAAACTAATTGCCTAAAATCTCTATCCCTTATGAAAGGAAAAATGATGAATAAAGTGGATAACGATTTGTCTTAGGAAATTCAAATGTTGTGTGTCTTCTTGAGATTTTATTTTTTTATTCTTTTAGATTTGCATTTTCTTTATCTTTAGACTAACAACAAATTTTTCTAGATGGTGGGATAGATATATATTGTATAACAAGACTCTTCTATTGAGGTTAGCAACCTATAAAGAAATTTTAATTGCCCAATTTTTGGTCAACCATAAAGATATGTTGGAAGTTAGTATCCAACATTGTGTTTGAAAACATAGTCATTGCATTGCATTACATAAGATACAAACAATAATTAATTTTCACAATCGGTATCAAGGACCATCAAAAACATTGAGATTCAATTGAATATTAGTGAATGCCTCAATTAAATATTGAATTTATTGTCTAGATAATTGTTTAATTTTGCAAGTGAGGACCTGATTGTGATATCTTAGGGGAGGAAAATGTGAATGAATGGATTGAAAGAGGTCATGCTACTATGTAATGGAGATTTTTGGATAAATGGTGTTCTTTATTTCGTTATGACGTATGTATATATAAGCCCATTATATATATATATATATATCTTTATGAGGGTCTCGGAACTTTACCACCAAAATAAGCTAGATCAATAAGATGCATAGTGGTTATCAACAACTATTATGAACCAGTTAGATACAATAAATTATAAAATTATGTTAACATTCTTTACATCTATGATTCTAACTACTCACCATTAAGAGTTCTCATAAAGTATCACGAAGAAACTTATGTGTCTACATGAGCCCAAAGAGGCAAATGCACATTGGTTTGTTTGAACATAGATGAAAAGACATATGATTTTATTTTTCATTGTGGCTTTTTGATGAATTTGTTACTCAAAAAACTTATTGTAGGAGGGTGTTGAATTGTTCGTCTACTTGGGTAAAAATCATTCTTTGGCCTCATTTGTGTGGTGAGCCAAAATCTAGTGAGCGTAAGAGAAACAAACCCTCAAGGTAATCTAGATACTACTCAAAAGACCAGCTAAAAAAATCAACAATGGATGAAGATAGAGAGAAATCCTATAGGAATGCTACTATTGAAATGTTCATTCAAATATGTATTAAGGGAAAGGTGGATATCATTTAAGTTGAGTAGATATGAGGTTGGAAATCAAATTACTATAATACCAATTGATGTGAGCGAACACTACATCTTTTCAAGGAGTGATTGAACACTACATATGCTCGTACAATAAATAATCAAGAGATAAGGTTGAACATACAATCTAGAAGTATTATTTGTGTTTTTAGTCCCTATCAAATTAGGTACTATAGTAATTGGTCATGATTCACTTTTCAATAGTTTTACTAAGTTCCCCAATGTTTTATAAAGTTTTCAATAGATTCTTTATTAAAAAATTTAATTTGGAAAACCAAAATCATTTTTTTTCATTTCTAAACGTTCACATGTTGAATTTTCAATTGGTTCAAGGACATGATGTGACTCAATTATACCATGGTGGAGGGAAATTAATGTTAGGTATTTGTTGAAGTTACCAAAATAATTCAAAAAAAATAAAAATAAAAATTAGTTATTGGTTTAGCATTCCAACTTGTATTAACTAGTGTGATAGGAATCTCATGCTTGACTACGCTGATACTATGTTTGTTGAATCCTACAAAGGTATGCAAACATCGAGAAATCTACATATACCTTATTGTATGAAAATGGTCTCCTACATGGGAACCATTAGGTTATGACTTTTCCATACCACTAGTTTACTACCATATGTAATATTCAATTATACCAACCCATGTATTTTCTTCAACTTCATGCATCCATCCACCCATAAATCCTCCAAGTATGCCAATATTTCCACACTCAACAACTCTTCTAACTCAAAGCACCTACTCACAACACTTAGCTTCCTAATATTCATATACTACTCCAACCCCTTGATGCTCTTCATTTTCACACATCTGTTTATTCACTATTTCTCCAAAGATACCAATGTTTCCATACTTGGTAACTCTTCTAACTTAGAGCACCCATGAACAAGTAAAATACAAATATTTGTACATTGTGCCAACTCCCATATGGTCTTCAACTACACACATAATTTTTACCACAACACCTTTAAAGATACCAATGTTTCCATAATTGGTGGCACATTTAACTCAAATTACCCACTAACATCTAGGAGTTGAAGCTTTGTTAGTTTCACCAACCATCATATTCTCTTTAACTTCGCATATTTGACTTCCCAAAACTTCTCCAAAGATAATGTTTTTAGACTTGGAAATGCTTCTAACTTAGATCGCTCATTAACATTTTACTTCTAATGCTTTACAACTATGCCAAACCCTATATCCTCTTCAGCTAGACACATCCTTTTACCTAAAAACACTCCCAAGAAACCGACTTTTCCATACTTGGTATCATTTATAACTCAAAGCACCCACTAAGAATTAGATTCTGAAGCTTTGTATATTATCCCAACCAATATATTCTCTTTAGCAGCACACATCCATATGCTCACAACTCCTCCAAAAATACCAATGCCTTTATATTGGGTAATTATTCTAACTTAGAGTTCCCACTAACATATAGTTGTAGAAACATTTTAGATTGCTAAAAACCTCTCATGCTTTTCAATTGTACACGTCCATATGCTTTATCTCCAAACATACTAATGTTTACACACTTGACAACTCTTCTAACTTAGAAATCCCACTAACACATAGTAGTGGAACCTATTTTGGTGCAATAACTACAATATTGCAAGCTCTGGAAAGAAATTGGTATAGATGGAGGGTGGAAAACCATTAAAAACAATATATTAATTCTTTATATGTCAAACAATGATTATTTATCAATTTTCCAATTTATTTCATTCCAAATCCTAGAGTAGATCCAAGAATATAAATATATGAGCCTTAAAATTTTGAATTATCAACTTACTACATAACTACAGTATTATGGGAATTACAAAACCACCAGTACAACAAACAATTTCTAAACAAGAATGTGGGTGGCATATCATCTTAGTTAAGATGGGGATATCTTGCTAGGTCCCTACACTAGTAGTATAGGGACATGTTAGGTCCTTATACTACCAGTGTAGCATAGGGACCTAACACATCCAAAGGTTGCTAGAAATCCCTTTAAATCGATGTGTCAAGTATGTATGCTACACTTCTTGAAGGTCCTCAACAATTTAATTTTTTAGCTCAAACTTATAAGTTTCTTATTACCTTCTTACCAGTTCATTTAGAATCCATTATTATTTTCTACTCCTTTGTGTCTCTTCACTTAGTCATTGTTAATTACCTTCTAAGTAGATAATACCATATTAACAATTTTTTCCCTTTCATTAATAGTTATCCAAAAATACAAAGATTGTAAATCCTTATCTCTAGTTATATAAGAAACAAGAATCAATATGTCATATCAATTTAAATTAAGTCATTGCATACAACCATGTTTGTTAGATCAACTTATCAAAATTCCAGTTCTTGTAAACATTTCAAAAGCTTCAAATTTTTTTAAAATCATTGAAGAAAACTACAAAGATATACTTTTTTCTTCTAGGGAAAATAAAAAAAAAATAAAAAAAATTGAAGTTTCATCACTTCTTTGAAAAGGCTACAATGTTACATTGTTCACATGCTTTCTCAAGAATTTTATGCTAAATACACTCACCTATAACACTCCAAAGTTTAACAAAAAAAATATCCAAATATGAAACTACTCTTTCGCAGCTTCAATGAATCTAGTACATCAAAGAAAAAATAAACTCCACTTATGGAATCGAAGTATGTGTATCCTTTCCATGTTGGAGGTATGACTTCAATTTCTAGAAATAGAATAAGTAAAATTCTCAAAATTGCTAAAATGAAAGTTTTGATTAGAGATAAGAAAGACCTCATATAGGAGCATCTCTTGTTCCCACCATTAATTCATGAAAAGGAGGGGGATATTATCCCAAATTTTGCCAATTCCTATTTTTGTTATCATCTAACTACCATGCTGATGAGCCTCATCATTGGGTAATTATATGGGCCTTAATTGGCCTTAATTCACCTCCTAGCTTAGTTAAACTAACTATTCTCACAACTTATTGCATACGTTTGATTATATTTTGTTTATGAGATGAGTTACAGTTGGATATTTTGCTTTGTGGTCTAATTTGCATATAATGTAGGAATAAAGGATACAAGCAAGGAAAAAAGCAGGCATAAATGATAAAAGCAAGGAACTATGGCAAAGACCTTGGTCAAAACTTGAATGGGACAAGGGAGAGTAATTATAGGAGGTAAATCCTCCTCATTTACTACCCCTCCATTCGAATATTCCTCCATTAGCTCAGAGTGAAAACAACCATCACTTTGAAGACTAGAAGACAGTTGAGAAAGTGAAAGGGACATAAACCAGTTTTTCTTGAGTTGGGAGCCAAGCCTCCCTAATTTGAAGGAAGTCGTTATAGAATTCAGAGGTATAAATAGAGAGGCTTAGGATGTCAGTAGGATTCAGATTTTTCATTGTAAAACTCTACTTTATTTCTGAGCTACAAGAGACTTGTGACAATTGTTCTATAATCCATGGTTTTCATAATGAGAATGAGTTATGTTTAAGCAAGCTCTGAGTTAACTCAGAGGGCTGAAGCTCTTGGGTTAGGGCCTGAACCGAGCAGCCAAAGCTCCTCTTTATTGTACATGTACGCTAGCATATATTTTTGGTTTTGTTCATTTGCTTAAGTAGATTCATGGTTTTTTGTTTTATTTGCTTAAGTAGCTTCATTTTCATTATATCAATATAGCGTAGATTATTCATGGTTTTTCTATTCTAGTTGCATTTACTATAGTTTACTTCCATTTGTGCCTTCTTTCAATTTACAGGTTAGCTAGGAGAAAATATCACCATAAGGTTGTGTGCAAGAGTGTCGGCCTCATCTCCTCCCTCTGGAACCATGAATTGAGGAAGAGACACTTCAGCAACCCCAAAAAGCATAGGTTTCTGGTTCTCGCATGAACTATGGAGTTTGTTGTTCGATGCAGTTATTTGTTCACCCCACTGGTTTTTCTGTCATTTTCCTTTGAAACCTCCTTCAACACATTCTTCATGCATCACTTCCTCGTCATTCGATCCACAACAAACCTTCACAATCATCATCTGATTCATTATTTTCTCCAATTTTTGCCTCGTGTGAAGTCTTCTACTTACTCTATGCGCTTTAATCTCCAACATCTATCTGTCTCTTGATCCGACGGCTATTGCGTCACCTCAAAACTTTATGCACTTTAAACCCCCACCGTCGATCTACCTCGCCTGATCCGATGGCTATTGCGTCACCCGATCACCAACTAGCTTGGTCGATCTCCACTGTTGATCAGCCCCACCTGATCCAATGGCTATCGCACAATCTCGCGTGGATTATTACACAACTGTTATCCACTCGAGAGCACACAAGAAAAGTGTTTTTCTTGTGCTATGTGTCGCGTAGTAAGGCTAATCACGTGAAATTTTAGAATTCCGCTTATGGACTTGAGGGCACACGAGAAACTACTTACTGCTTTAGAAACCCGCTCCATCATTTCCGCACGTTTCTTTTTCCTGCGATACGATCTTTGTCGTCCATCCTCTGGTTAATCTTGTCTGTCCATCTCTTGACTTAATTCACATGATAAGATCTCAGTCATTCATCGCTTCGTTACCCTATTCGTCTATCTCTTGACTTAACCGTCGCGATAAGACCTCAGTCATTCATCCTGTGCATTCACCTTGTTCATCCATCTAGTCACTTAAGCCTTCACGATAAGATCTCCATCATTCATCTACTTCGTTACCCTGTCCACCCATCTCTTGACTTAATTCTTTGCGATAATATCTCCATCGTTCATCTGCTTCATTAACCCTGTTCGTCCATTTATTCACTTAAGCCCCCATGATAAAATCTCCATCGTTCATCTTCTGCTCATTGATCGATCCAACGGTCCCTATGCGCTATTGCGTCCTTACGTCCTCCTTTCATTTGTTTCGACCTCTAATTGCTCTTTTGCTTGAAAACCGATTTAGCTTAAGTTTCTTTGCTTACACCTTAGTATAGTTTGATGCTCTTTACCTCTGCAACTTAGGTAGCAGCATTAGGTTTGTGTTGATTTAGAAATTCTGTTAGCATAGTTGTTTAGATGGTTAGTTAGGTTATGGTATAGTTTAGCATTATATGTTGTTTTCATCCTTACTGCAGTAGAGTAGCTCTCTCTTAGAACAGTTTTCTCTTCTTCCATCAAAGAATCAAGCTTCTTCTGACCCTATAGAAGTCTAGCTTGGAACCCTTGGGGGCTCTTACCAGATAAATAGTGACAACAAGTAGGACCTTCACTTCTACTTGTGCATATAGCATTGTCACCTCCAAGTTTTTACAAACCCCGGGTTGATAAGTAAATCTCGTATCCCTGGGAGTTGCAGCATTCTTGTTGCAATACCTAGGCTCATCACTTTTTGGCACCGTTGCCGGGGACTTGTTTAAGTAGAATGTGATTACTGCTTTCTTCTATTTCTAGTCTCCAAATTTCTTTTCTTCTACTTCTTATCCTCAATTTTCTTCCATTATTTTATTTTTGCAAAAGTAATCTAGTTTCTTCCTTTCTTTCATTTGTCATTATCTACTTTCCTTTCCATTCTGCAAGTATAATTTCAATTCAGCAAGTAGTCTTTTTATTAGTAGTTTTCATTCAATCAACAATTTCATTCTGCAAGTACTTTCTAGCTTTGAAAAAATCTTACAAAAACCAACCCAAAAACATTTCCTTTCATGCCTCGTAGGAATAGGGACAATTCAGGGAAATTGTTGTCAAATACCCCCATTGCATCCAACAGTCAACCTTCTCTCTTCTTCGGTGACTATGATTTGGAAGAACCTTTAAGTGAGCAACCTTACATATTTGAAGAACCTGTAGGGGAAGAAGAAGAGGAAGAACCCATTCCTACTAAACCAATGGCTGAAAACCTAAATGACAAAGGAAATAGAGAGAGAATTGAGAGTGCCTTCTCCATCAGGGAGACCAATGGGGACACTAAGATGAAGAATATAAGCCCCTCTGCTCTACCTCATTTCCATGGCCTGACCACATAGGACCCTGACACTTTCCTATTTGAGTTTTTTGTTATATGCCAAACCTATGACTATACAGATGATGAGCAAAAGTTAAAACGGTTTCCATCTACCCTCAAGGATGCAACATTGCGCTTGTTCATGGGTTTACGTAGAGATAGCATCACAACTTGGGCTCAGATGCAACAGACTTTTAACAACAAATATAGGGAATATTTTAGGCCAAAGGATACTAAAGAAGAGATTTTCAAGATGACCATAGGCCAGGATGAATCCTTAGAAGACTATGAAGAGAGATTCCAGCTCTGTTACAAAAGGGCCAGGTGCACACTTGACCCTGAGTCACTCAAGTTGGTCCTGCTTAGAGGAGTAAGGGAAGATCTTATAGATACCTTACATATGATAGCAGGAGGAGATGTATACCAATTACCCTATGAGGATATTAAGACTGTAATTAGAAACCATTCTAGGCAACCAAGAAAAAGGGTAGGGGTAGTCAACCTATGGCTAGTACATGGTCCTCTAACTCATCCATCAAGGGTGAAATTGGAAATATGTTGGAATATTTAAAAAGTGATATTCTGCAAACCCTTGCCTTGCAATTGGACACCATGAACATCAAAAAGAAGCAAGAGGAAGCAAAGAGAGCATTGGCCATATTTTGTCCTAGATTCACTAGGAGGCATCCTAGGAACGAATGTTCGTTGAACTGTATTAAGATTTTCTCAGACTGTGAAGAAAACCACTCCACAGACAAGTGCCCTTCTTTACCTGGACTCAATAATGTATATCAAGGAGCTAAAGGGGTCACTGAGCAGCTGTGCTACATCAACCAAAGGAGACCTCTTGGGCCTAGACTATACCAGCAGGATATGCAGGGATCATCCCATGCATACTAAAACCCCAACAAAACAACAACTATACCTTCTTAGGGACCCCCTGCTCATCCTTCCTGGTCTACACCCCCTCCTTGGTCCTATACATCTCAGTATCATTCCCATCCATCCAGCCAGTCATTTCAACCTTATGTTCATCCACAACATCAGTGGAATACCTCACTCCAGGGGTGGAGGCTCCAATTCAACAATGTTCCAGCCCTATTGCCTCCACCACCTACCCAACCACAACTCCTGCACTCTGCTCCACCCAAGCAACCCCAAATGCCTACCCAGCCAAATCCGAACCCAAACAATAGGTAGGCTCAACAAGTATACAATGGAGAGACATCATACCCAGCTTATGTTGTAGAAATCTAGGAGATCAACCTAAGATTTGGGAGAATTCTTCCTAATGACCAACCTTCCTCTCCACATAGGGAGATTGAAGAAGAAAGAGAGGAAAGCAACCTTAAATTAAATCCACCCTTTCTTGAGAGATTATCCCAACCACTCCAGCCTACCCCAGAAGAAACTAAACTTCTAGGAGAATTGAAAAATCTATGTGTAAAGATCCCCCTTCTACAGGAAATCAAATATGTTCCCATTTACAATAAATTGATTAAGGATAAGTTCTTCAAGCATCCAGGAAGAAGAAAAAGGGATGCCCCTACCATTAATGTCATTGGGCAGTTGTTTGACTTAATGTTGGGGCAGGTAATATGTCCAAAATATTTGGACCCTGGAAGCCCTATAGTATATGTGCACATCAATGGCACCATTGTCCCACACACCCTGATTGACCTTGGGGTTGCCATTAATGTGATGACCAAGGACACCATGCTCAAACTCAACCTCCAAGGTTCATTGAGGAAGACCACAACAATTCTGCAACTTGCAGACCATTCCACAGTCACCCCTAAGGGAATTGTGGAGGATGTGATGGTCTCCATTGACTCTTGGGAGTACCCTGCAGATTTCCTAGTTCTCCAGCCTAAGTTTAAGCTTACTGGTTACCCTTTCATCCTTGGGAGGCCATGATTGGCCACAACTGATGCTTACATTAGCTGTAGAGTTGGGAATATGACCATTAAGAATGGGCATATGTCCAAATAATTAGTCCTATACCCTCCTGCTCAACATTCCCTAGAGCATGACTTACCTTTATGGTTGGAGGAGGAGGAACAAGATGAGGTTTATTCTTCCCAACTTTATGCTTTGGAAGAAACCATAGGAGGAGGATAGCAAGATAAGGATGACTTAATTGAACACCTGCTTGAAAGTCCAACTCCTAGTTCACTACCATTAGAAGAAGAAGTAAGGGAAACCCAGAGCAATCATCCAATTGACTTATGCTTGGCCAATTCCAACCCACTCTGTGTCAAAACCATAGAATTTTTCCAAGAGAAAACTTTGAAAATCAATCCATCTCTTTCTGCTTTAGAAGAGGAAAAGCTATGCAACATGTTGAGAGAAAACCTAAAAGCCTTCACTTGGAGTTACAAGGCAATGAAGGGAGTACACCCCTCAGTGTGTACTCACCACATTTACATCAAAGAAGGTTGCAAGCTAGTCAGGCAACAACAAAGGAGGATGAATCCAGCTCTTAAAGACATAGTCAAAGAAGAACTGTAAAAACTGCTACATGCAGGATCCATTTACCCTATCTCAGGCAGTGAGTGGGTCTCTCCTTTAGTGTTAGTTCCCAAGAAAAATGGTAAGTGGAGGATTTGTGTTGATTATAGGGAGTTGAACAAAGCCACAAAGGAGGATCATTTTCCCATACCCTTCATTGACCAAGTGCTAGATGGCCTAGCAGGGAAGAAGTTTTTTTCCTTCCTAGATGGATTCAGTGGGTACAACCAAATCCAAATTTGCCTAGAATACCAAGATAAGACCACATTCATCTTTCCTTGGGGTACTTTTGCCTATAAGGTCCTTCCTTTTGGCCTATGCAATGCTCCTGCCACTTTCCAGAGAGCAGTCTTGAGTATTTTTGTTGAATTAGTACATGATGTTGTGGAAATCTATATGGATGACTTTACACCTTATGGCTATGATTTTCAAGAAGCCTGACTAACCTAGGAAAAGTATTGCACAAATGTATTGAAATGAACCTGTCTCTCAGTCTAGAAAAATGTGAATTCTTAATGACTGAAGGGACCGTGTTAGGTCAGTCAATATCTCAGCAAGGACTACAGGTGGACCCAAAAAAAATAGCAATCATCCAAAGGGTCCCACCTCTAGAAAAGCAGAGAGATGTTAGGAGTTTATTAGGGTTAGTTGGATACTACCAAAGGTTCATAAAGGACTTCAGCAAGTTGGCATCTCCTTTGTTTGGGTTGTTGGCCAAAGATTCTGAGTTTATATGGTCAAAGAGATGTCAATAGGCCTTAGACATTCTAAAGGGTAAGTTAACCACTCCACCAATCATTAGAGGCCTAAACTAGGCCCTCCCTTTTCATATTTATGCTGATGCCTTGCACAAAGCCATAGGAGCAGCCTTAGGTTAGGAAGAGGAGAAATTTCCCTATGGCATCTATATTATCAGTAAGAACCTGTCAAAGCCTAAGCTAAACTATACTGTGACCGAAAAGGAAATCCTCATTGATGTGCATTCATTAAACAAATTTAGGCATTATATTACAGGTTATCAAACATTTGTGCATATTGATCATGATGCAATCAAAGATTTAATGAACAAACCAGATGTGAATGCTAGAATTATAAGATGGTTGCTTTCATTACATCAGTTTGATCTCACTGTTGTTGATAAGCCTGGTAAGGAAAATGTTGTTGCAAACTTTCTATCTAAGATGAATCTTCCTGCAGGTGAAGAAGGAATGGTGGATGACTAGTTACCAGATGAGCATTTGTTTTCTATTTCAGTTCTCTCCGCATGGTTTGCTGATATAGCAATCTATTTGGTATCAGCACAGTTCCCACCAAACTTGCCCTCCAAAGAAAAGAGCAAGATAGTCTGGAAAAGCGCCCCCTTCACCTAGATTGGGGGAAATCTATTCAAAATTGGCCCAGATCAAATCTTGAGAAGGTGTGTAAGGGAAGAGGAAGCCTTTGACATCCTTCTGACCTGTCATGATGGGCCTTGTGGAGGTAACTTTGTAGCAAAGAGGACAACATTCAAAGTGTTGCAAGCACGCTATTATTGGCTTACTCTTCATCAGGATGTGAAAAAGTACATTAGTCAGTGTGCTCGGTGCCAAAGGATGGGAAAGCCTACTCCAAGAGATGAAATGACCCTACAACCTCAAGTGACTTTTGAGCCATTTGACAATGGGGCATGGAATTCATTAGGCCTATCAACCCTCCTTCAAAGCAAAAAAAATACATTATTGTATGCACTGATTATTTGACTAAGTGGGCTGAAACCAAGGTGATTAAGGTAGGAACAAAAGAGAAGGTGGCTGAGTTCCTAAGGGAGAATATATTCTACAAATTTGGGTACCCTAGAGAGGTAGTCACAGACCAAGGCAGCTAGTTTACCTCTAGCATGACTGAAGAACTACTCAGCCATAAAAAAATAAAGCATAGGACCTCCACTCCTTACCATCCACAAGATAATGGGCAAGTGGAGGTGACCAACAGGGCACTAGAGAACATCTTAACCAAGCTAGTGAGCAGCGACAGGAAGGATTGGGCAGAGAGACTAGTTGAGACCACCTGAGCCTATAATACAACATGGAAGACCACCACTGGATTTACACCCTATGGATTGTTCTATGGGAAAAAGGCTTTGATGTCCATTGAGTTTGAATATAACACATTGAGGATGGCAACCCAACTAGATTTGGATCTCAGCCATGCATAGAAAGAAAGATTGTTCCATTTGAATGGCTTGGATGAATTCAGAATGTAGGCCCTCCTACATACAGAGATAGTTCAGCTTCAGAGGAATATCTAACATGACAAACATATTAAGGAGAAGTAATTTCAAGAGGGAGACCGGGCATTGTTATATGATTCTAGGTATAAAGACTTCAAGGGCAAGCTAAGGACAAGATAGCTCGAACCTTATGTGGTGGAAAGATGCCATGATAATGGTTCAGTGCAAATTAGAACTATAGATGAAGAAGCCATTCCATTGCTTGTTAATGGACACTGATTGAAAATGTACAAGAGGCCTTTATCAAAAGTAGAGTTTATTGACAATATCAATAAGACAATGATGATGGTGGAGAAAGTTCCAACTCCTCCCTCATTAGGACACTGAAAAAGAGAAAAAAATAATAAGGATTTAGGTGAAAACCTCCATGAGGTGCCTGAGTCCCATCTTTAGGTTGAAAACCTCGTGAGGTGTCCCAAGGATGAGAAAAAAATGAAAAAGAGTAAAAAGATCCCTGGGTGAAAACCTTCCTTGAGGTGCCCAAGGAAAATATCTAGGGTGAAAAACTCTCTAAGGTAGCCTAGGTGTTTTTAATATATATATATATATATAGATAAGAATAATAATAATAATAATAATATTAAAAGAAAAAAACATAATTGTTACTTGCAGGTGGGTGAGAAAGACAAGCAAGGAGCAAAGAGAAGATCCAAAGGGAACCCTGCCTCACATATATTCTTCTACTCCACTCCTTTCCATGCATCCCTCCATCAATTCCATTGTTTTTCACTTCATTGCTTCAATTTAGGTAAAGATTGTGTTTTCTATAGGATCCCCTGAATGATAGATTGGTTAGGTCCCCAAAGTTCATACTAGACATGATCTAGCCAATCACCTCATCCATTACCATCATCCCTGTATCCACACACGCTCCTACTCCCTTTGTCCATTCATTGCAGCATCCTCATAGGACCAGCTAGCAACATGATCAAGAAATTATAAGGGGGACACCAAACATTTCCAAGTGGTAATCCAGGAGCTCCACAGCAGCAACAGCATCGATCTCTAGTCACAGACACCTCCAAAAGCCAAGAAACCATCAATAGATAGCAGAGGAGGAAGAAGAATGACCATACAGAAAATAGACAATGCAACATCTCTGATATTTGACAACTGCAGCATGGGATCAAGACCAGTACCACAGGTAAGTATCCCACTCACTCACTCATATGCATCATTTGATCAAAAGTTGTAAAGGTTAAGAGGTAGTTGGTATATAAGTGAAAAGGTGGCAAAAAGGAAATTCTTTAATAAGTCAAAAGAGAATGAAAGAGTCCATAGATAGAGTATTTTTATGGAAACCATTTGAGAATGCTTGAAGAATTAAGACTTGGGGTAGAAACACCAGTTCACCAAAGACTCAACATACCCTATTTCTTGATGCAATCACTCATAGACTCTAGCAGCAAAGTAAAGGAAGGGAATCCCCAACAGTTGGCTGACCATGGTTTGATCATAATCCTCATTAAGGATTCCCTCCAAAACCTCAAGATCCCTATAACACGGTTAGTCTTCAGAGACTTACCAGCAGAGGATGACATCAAACATCAAAACCCTCGCCTATGATGTTAATCCTTCTGTCAGTAAGGAGGAGGCAAAACAAGAAGAAGAAGATACAGAAATAGATGGGGATGAGATGGATTAAGAAGATACTAATACAAAGGAACATGATGAAGAAGAAGAGAAGGAGGATGATGTCAAAATAGCAAGCAGAAGAAGGCATTGAAATAGATGAGAAAGAATAGCGAGAGGCCATCCAGTGTAGGATGCCAGCTAAATCCTGTGGTCTTTACCTCAGAGAAAAATGGTTACAATTTCATATTAAAAGACTAGCACAATGGGGCACCATGCCATTTCAGGACTGCAGGAAATTTATTGATCTTTGTGATCAAAGTGCACTAGAGGATAAGGCTAAAATGGCTGAGTTTTACTTACACAACATGGCCCTCACAGACATGAATATTTGGGATCCTAATGCAAAGCTAGGAGATCTACAATCAATGGCTTTGGCATCATCGATGAACCATGAGAAGTCAAGGGCTGCATAGATGAAAATAATATTGGCCAGAGAGCAAAATGAACCTTTTTTACATCAAAGATGAACAATCAAATCCCATGGCCCTAATCAACACCCATAATCTAATTGCAAATGATCCTCAACTAGCATCTAGATATCTTGCTACCCAAGAGCAAAAAATTTCACATTTTGAGGATATGTTTAGGCTGCTAAGAGATGATAATATACATGCCTGCTAAAGGATATGGAACACATTGCGACACAGGTTGAAGATCAACGAATATCACTCCCCCTCAAAGGTTGAGAGAGGCACTCAACATGACACCTATGTATAAGCAATCAATGCAAAGGTTGAAGGTCAATTGGATAGGCCTAAAACTCAGTCCACCACTACTCCTAGGGATGTTAGAAGGGAGAAAAGAAGAAGAGGAAAAGAGGCAGTGGGAAGAAGTAGAAAGGAAAGCAGGCTTCTATGAACAAAAAGAAGAGACCATAGTAGAAGCATGGAATGTCAGAAAGGCTACCAGAGCCTTGAAGTACATGGAAATGGACTAAGTTTCTCAGAGGATGAGCAACACTTTCAGTAGGGGGTTGATGATGAGCCTCATTATTGGGTAATTATATGGGCCTTAATTGGCCTTAATTCACCTCCTAGCTTAGTCAAACCAACTATTCTCACAACTTATTGCATACTTTTGATTATATTTTGTTTATGAGATGAGTTAGAGTTGGATATTTTGCTTTGTCATCTAATGTGCATATAATGCAAGAATAAAGGATATAAGCAAGGAAAAATTCAGGCATAAAGGATAGAAGAAAGGAACTATGGCAAAGACCTTGGTCAAAACTCGAATGGGACAAGGGAGAGTAATTATAGGAGGTAAATCCTCCTCATTTACTACCCCTCCATTCAAATATTCCTCCATCAACTCGGAGTGAAAACAACCATCACCTTGAAGACTAGAAGATAACCGAGCAAGTGAAAGGGACAAAAACTAGTTTTCCTTGGGTTGGGAGCCAAGCCTCCCTAATTTGAAGGAAGTCGTTAGAGACTTCAGATGTATAAATAGAGAGGCTTAGGCCCTCAGTAGGATTCATAATTTTCATTGTAAAACTCTACTTTATTTCTGAGTTGCAAGAGACTTGTGACAATTGTTCTGTAAATCATGGTTTTCATAATGAGAATGAGTTCTGTTTAAGCTAGCCCTGAGTTAACTGAGAGGGTTGAAGCTCTTGGGTTAGGGCCCAACCCGAGTAGCCAAAGCTCCTCTTTACTGTACATGTATGCTAGCATAGATTTTTGGTTTTGTTCATTTGCTTAAGTAGATTCATGGTTTTCTGTTTTATTTGCTTAAGTAGCTTCATTTTCATTACAACAGTATAGCGTAGATTATTCATGGTTTTTTTGTTCATTTGCTTCAGTAGCTGCATTTACTGTAGTTTACTTCCATTTGTGCCTTCTTTCAATTTACATGTTAGCTAGGAGAAAATATCACCATAAGGTTGTGCGCAGGTGTCTCGGCCTCATCTCCTCCCTCTGGAACCATGACTTGAGGAAGAGACCCTTTAGCAAGCCCAAAAAACACAGGTTTCTGGTTCTCGCATGAGCTATGGAGTTTGTTGTTTGATGTAGTTATTTGTTCACCCTCATTGGTTTTTCTGTCATTTTCCTTTGAAACCTCCTTCAGTACGTTCTTCATGCATCGCTTCCTCACTGTCTGATCCATAACAAACCTTCATAATCACTGTTTGATTCATTATTTTCTCCAACTGTTGCCTCATGTGAAGTCTTCCACTTACTTTATGTGCTTTAATCTCCACTGTCGATCTGTCTCTTGATCCAGCGGCTATCATGTCACCTCAACACTTTGTGTGCTTTAAACCCCCACCGTCGATTTGCCTCGCCTGATCCGATGGCTATCGTGTCACCCAATCGCCAACTAGCTTGTCCGATCTCCACCATTGATCAGCCCAACCTGATCCAATGGCTATCACACAATCTCGCGTGGATTATTGCATGACAATTATCCGCCCGAGAGCACATGAGAAAAATGGATTTCTTGTGCTATGTGTCGCACAGTAAGGCTAATCGCGTGAAATTTTAGAATTTCGCTTACGTCCTTGAGGGCGCGCGAGAAACTACTTACCACCTTAGAAACCTGCTCCATTATTTCTGCACATTTCTTTTTCCCGTGATACGATCTCTGCTATCCATCCTTTGGTTAATCTTTTCCATCCATATCTTGACTTAATCACACGATAAGATCTCAGCCATTCATCGCTTCGTTACCCTAGCCGTCCATCTCTTGACTTAACCACCGTGATAAGACCTCAGCCGTTCATCCTGTGCATTCACCCTGTTCATCCATCTAGTCACTTACACCTTCATGATAAGATCTCGGTTGTTCATTTGCTTCGTTACCTTATCTTCCCATCTCTTGACTTAATTATTCGTGATAATATCTCTATCGTTCATCTACTTCATTAGCCCTGTTCATCCATTTATTCACTTAAGCCCCCACGATAAGATCTCCACCATCCATCTTCTACTCGTTTTTTGATCCAATAGTCCCTATGCGTTACTACGTCCTTACGTCCTCCTTTCATTGATTTCAACCTTCGATTGCTCTTCCGCTTGAAAATTGATTTAGCTTAAGTTTCTTTGCTTACACCTTAGTATAGTTTGATGCTCTTTACCTCTACAACTTAGGTAGTAGCATTAGGTTAGTGTTGATTTAGCAATTCTGTTAGCATAGTTGTTTAGATGCTTAGGTAGGTTATGGTGTAGTTTAGCATTACATGTTCTTTTCTTCCTTATTGATGTAAAGTAGTTCTCTCTTAGAATAGGTTTTCTCTTCTTCCATCAAAAAATTAAGCTTCTTCTGACCCTATAGAAGTCTGGCTTGGAATCCCTATGGTCTCTTGCTAGATAAATAGTGACAATAGGTAGGACCTTCACTTCTACCTGTGCATATAGCACTGTCACCTCCAAGTTTGTACGAACCCCGTGTTGATAAGTAAAGTTGGTAGCCTTGGGAGTTGCAGCATTCTTGTTGCAATACCTAGGATCATCACACGCTGCATAGAAATTTTAGCTTTGGATAAACCATCAACTTTTATATTTTTCTCTCTATACACATTCTGAAGAGTAAGATGGTTAATAAACACTCTCAAACGTTTGACCTCTTCCCAGTCAAAATTTAGAATCACATTGTGACATCTTTGTTCATATTTTACCCATTTCATGACAATTTAGGAATCACTAAACATCTATAGATTGTTAATTCCTTTTTTTTTTCCATCATCAATACAAGTGTTAGTGCCACCAATTATTCATAATTATTTGAGCTATCCCCCAATATTTCCCTAAAATTAATGGAATTATTATTTGCGAGGAATAATATCCCTTCCCTTTCATATACAAGGAAATCCCCTTGTGGTGCCCCATCAGAAAAAGCCCAGGGAAATATCTCATTATTTTTTTCTTGAACCACTATCCTCACCAAATTGTATTCCATATCCTAGGGGAAATGACTCAATACATTGAGCCCATTGGTTGCGGACATTATCGGAGGAATGCATATTCTTCAAAAATTGAAAGGTTCCTAGCCAACCATATCCTCCACAACACTAATAATGGAAGAACCTTAAAATCCTTTATTTGTGGATTATCTACCCAATTCCTCAAACCTACTTAATAGAATCCCCTAACCAAGCATTTCTCAATCCTAGTATCACCACCTTTAAACACACATGTTTTAAATAGTCAAAATCTATTATCAAATGGCCATTTGTCTCCTCATTGAGTTTGTAATGAGCATGTCTACCAAGCCCCTCCCAATTCATCTTATGTAATCTATCCTAGCTTAATACTTTGTTCTTCAATAAACATGACATAAATTTATTTTCTTTAGAAGGATATTGCAACGTCCAAAAATAACACCACCACCATTGAGGCTCTCTTCTTCCTTCCTCTCTACTTAAAAACATATATCCAAGCCTATGTTTGTAAACCCACAAAGGAGAAAAATACTAGGGTAGATCATCTTTATGTTCCTAGATTGAAACATGACTCCTTTCTAAACATGATTAAAATCCATTCCATAAATTTGCTTCTTTTTCTATGAAGCCTAGTTTTTCTATTATAAGTCCTCCCTGCCTCCATATCAAAGTTGTAAGTGGATTTAAATGTGGGAAAACATGAAAACAATTATATCCCTTACTAATCGATTCATTTGTGGTAATAGTAAGTGGTCTCTTCCACTCCCAACTCATGTATCCTTTCCAATTCGAACCAAGTTCCCCTCGCCCACCTTCCAAGCTAAGGACTTCTCAATCAAAGGAAAAGCCTTTGTAACTGACTTCCACATCACTAATATATTATTCATATATCTCTCAACCATCCTTATCCAACCTTTAATTGAGTTTGGACAAATACATTTTTCTGTCGCCACTTGATGCCACAACCCTTCACTTAGAACAAGCCTCCAACACTCTCAGTTTCCAAATCTTTTGAGAAAAGGAAAATGTTCTTATGGCCCTAGTTTCCCGACAAATTTGGTACAACCAAATTCTCCCATATTACCCATGAAATCACCTTTTCTTTAATTGATCCACCCCACAAATCCTAAAAGTAATCCTTCTATAATTTTCAAGAATGCCTTTTGGAATCCATGATAAAGACATCTAGTAGACAAGAATTTCCTCGAGAATGGTTTTAACTAGAACTACTGTCCGTCCCCATGACGACTAGTTGTAACTCCAAAACACTAACCATTTTTATAGTTTAGGTACAAGCTAATTCCAATATTGTTTCAAATAATTATTTGGTTTTATGTAGAACCCTACATATTTCAGACTATATTCCAAATCCACTCTCAAATATGGAAAAAAAGCAGAACGGAAACTTGTTCCTCCTCTTCCAATCCTGAAAAGGGAATTAATGATTTACTTATGTTAACCACCATCCCCATTGAATCACAATACACATCCAAAATTTCATGCAAGTTGGTTAGGTTATATCTAATATCATTGCAAAATAATTTTATATCTTCTACAAATAAAAGATGTGAAAGACATAATTTCAACCTTGTATAAAATCCTTTTCCTCCATTAAGAATCTATTAAACTCTTCAACCAACAGAAGAAATAATAGAGGTGACAAGGGGTATCCTTGCCTAATCCCTCTTCTTGCTATGAAAAAACTGAAGAAACACCATTGATGAGAACATAGAAAGAGGCTATAATCACACAACTCATCACCCATGTAATAAAAGGTAACTAAAAACCTAGATGTGTCATTAATAACCTTAGGTAAATTGAGTTGGCTCTATCATAGGCCTTTGATTAATCTAGATTTATCACCACCAAATTTAAATACCTTAATTTAATGTTGTGGATTCCCTTTTAAGAAACCTCAATAGCCTCATTAATCTATTAACCAAATAGGAAACCAAATTACTCCTCTGAAATTTTCTTGGACAAAAGTTTTTTTCACCCTATTCGCAATGATTTTTGCCACTATCTTATATATACATTTGCATAAAGATATTGAGTGAAATTCCTCAAAGGAGAATGTATTCCTTTGTAAACTTATGAATGTTTTGATCACCTTTTTCCAATCAAAGAACCCTACTTCTTAACCTCCATGTAGTAGCTCTTTCCTCCAATGGCAATAACTTGCTCCTCATTTTTTCCAAATTCAAAATTTTTTATTTAGTTTCTTAAAAAAAAATCCCATTCCATCTTATTCACATATTCTAACCAAAATTTCCTCCACCTCTATTAAATTTTGCTCATCTCCCTTTCTTTTTGCATGAGCCCAATTGATCACTATCGATTTAATTCTTTTCAAATTTCCTTCAAATTGTAAAGCAATTGATTCCATTATCATCTCATCATATTGTCTCCAAAGCCCCTTAAGAAAATTAATAACCTCCTCCTCCTTGAACCATTTTGCAGTAAATTTAAATGGGCTTGGAAGCCTATTACCTATCTGTACTACCCAAAAAATGATACGGTTTACCTCCCAAACTATCAGACTGAGGATCGTGCAAAAATCTCCAATGATCATTCATTAAGAAACAATAAATATTTATTACATGGAGGATATGCTTGGGTTGTCAGTTTTCCCAATGATATATTTGTTACTACAACTAATCTTCATACATAAATACCCTTTCACTGTTGTCTAACATCATGAGGGCTTCACTAGGGGAGCAATATCACACCACGTGGGTTCATATTGGGGGATATATATTGAGGGAAAAATGACATAATATATTAGGGGATATATAGGGGCTAAAGGGTTTTTATATTGGCAAAGATAAAAAATGAAGCTTAAAGTCAATGAAAAAATATAAATGGGGTATAAAAAATGTTAATGAAAAAATGGATACTTACAATATCTAGTGAGATTAGCTGTTTTTTAAATTGGGAAGTTGTATTGGGTTCATATTAGTAGGCGGTAAACTAATGTGATTTTTAGAGGAATTTTCAAATATGTAGTCAAATTAAGGGTGTTGTTTAATATTCCATGAACACACGTGATGTGTTAGAGGTTCACTAAGTGAATCCCCCATGTCTTACATTCCCTCCCTTAATCTAAAGGGATGTTTGTGAGCCTAAGCATCATTCTAAACTTTTCAAAAATTTCTCTTCCAAGCACTTTGGTTAAGATGTATCCAATTTGATCAATTGTGGAACAATATCTTAGATGAATGGTTTTTTCCCCTACATGATATCAAATCATACGATATTTCAAATTGATTGTAGATGTATTATTGATAAGTAAAGGAGTGGATTTCACTTGTTTCTCCTGCAAGTCTTCAAGTATTTTCCTAAGCCACACAATTTCCTTTGTCACTTCTATGACTGCCAGATATTTTTCCTCAATTGTATAATTCGTCGAAACTGATTGTTTTTGTGACCTCCATGAGACAACTATTGATCCTAGATGCATGAGATATCTTGAAGTTGATACTCTATTTTCCTTGTCCCCATTAAAGTCTGAATCAGAATGTGCAATAAGATTGAAGTCATCCACCTTGGTGTACTTAAGTCCATAATATTGAGTTCCCTAAGTATCTCAGGAATATTTTTGTAGCAGATCAATGTCCCTCACATGGTTTATGCATAAATCTTGAAAGGACTCTCACAACATATGAGATATCTAGTCTGGTTGTGGTTAGGTATTTGAGACTTCCTACAAGATATTTGTACTTGGTTGCATCCTCAAATTCATTCCCTTATTTTGATGTAATATTTAAATTATGATCTATTGGAGTGGAGAGAGGGCTACAATTTTCCATGCCAAATTTGTTTAGTAGTCCTAAAACATACTTATTTTGGGAAATGAAGATGTATTTTTTATTTTGATTGACTTCAATGCCCAAGTAGTAATGAAGATGTCCCAAATATGTCATTTCAAAACCTTTCTTCAAATATTTTTTCACAAATGAAATACAAGTTTAATTGTTTCTTGTTGCTAACAGGTCATCTACATACACTACAAGATACACCACTATTTTTCCAACATTTTTTGCAAACAAGGTTGCATCATCAAGATTGTAATATTTGAAATTTAGCTTCATAAGATGCTCGGTTGACTTTTCATGCCATGCTTGTGGTGCCTGATTTAGACCATACAAAGATTTGATGAGCTTGCACACCTTTTTTTCTTGTCCCTTTACAACAAAACCTCCATGTTGAGACATAAAAAAAATAAAAAATAAAAAATCTTTTAGACCCCCATTCAAGAAAGCTACCTTCACATCCATCTGATGGGTTTTCCATCCTTTTTGTGTTTCCAAATAGAATATCGTCCAAATGGTTACCCATTTTGTTGTAGGAGCGAATATTTCTTCATATTCAACACCTTCCTTTTGTGCAAATCCTTTTTCCACGAGCATTTCTTTGTGCTTGTCAAGTGAGTCACCTTCTTTATACTTGTTTTTGAAGACCCGCTTGAAATAAATCTGTTTGGTTTTGTATGGAGGGTCTACAAAATTCCCAGTCTCATTTTTTATGAGAGAAACATATTACTTCTGCATGGATTATTTCCATTCATCATGAGAAGCAACTTCTTCTAAGGAAATAGGTTCAAATTCAATAGACAAATTTAGTTCACAATTATACAAAGTATTTATGTTATCTACATCACCTAAATGTGCACCTCCATCATCATATCTTTTAGAACTCCTAGTCCCAATCTTTTTGATATCATAAGGATGGAAACTTTCAAGTGCCTTGATCAACCACTTTGGTTGTATTGAAGAAGGACTATATGGCTCATCTGACAGTGTAGCGTCATCAATGTTCAACTTCTCAATTCTACTTTTAACATCATCCAAATTTGATGAGATTTTTGAAACTTCTTCACGGGGAACTTCTTCATGAGGATTTGGTTTTGGTACTGTAGAGGGAGACTCCAAATATTGACCTATAATTTGGTTCCCCCCCTTCAATTCTTGGAATCTCATTGTCAAATGCACGATAATTCTTCATTGGAGAAATCCCTTCTAGATGATCAAGTTGTTTTTCAATAGAGTCATCACTTTTGGTGGAATTAAGGAATATGACATCTCTAGAAATTATGAATTTTTTATTCACCTCATCATATGGATGATAGACCTTGGTGGTATCTAAGTACCCCAATAAAATGAATTTACGGCTCCTTGCATCAAGTTTCTTTCTATGTTGTTTTGGAATCAAGGCATAATAGGAGGAACAAAAAACCCTGAGATGCTAATGTTGGGCATGTGTCTATACCTCATTTCATAAGGAGTCCTGTTTTGAATAGCATGTGATGGAGATATGTTCTTTAATAAACAGCACACAAAACAACTTCAACCCAAAACAACAGTTTTACATTCTTAAATAACATCATGGAATGAACCATATTCAATAATTTTTTATTCATCCTCTTAGATTCGCCATTTTGTTGAGGATTGTGTGGAGCTCTTGTTTGATGTTGGATACCATGTTGTCGAATATAGGGCTAAAAATCATTACTAGTATACTATTTTCCATTATCAGTACAAAGGACACCAATTTTAGTTTGAGCCTCATTTTCAATCCATACATGAAAGTTTTTAAATGCTTCAAATGATTTAGACTTATATTTTAACAAAGATACCCAACACATTATGGTGTAGTCATCAATAAATGTCATGATATATTTATTTCCATTTGCAGAAAGTACAGGCATAAGACCACACAAATCTTAATGAATCAATTCAAGTTTTCCAAATGCTTTAGAATTGGAGTCATGGAATGGTTGTTTGCTATGTTTCCAAGAATACAAATAGAACATTGTTTTAAGTTTCGTAGAATTGTGGAAGACTAGAAAAATCATTCTTCTTCATTAAATGAAGACTATCATAATAAATATGTCAAAATCTAGCATGCCATAGAACACTTGAAGAAAGTGTACCTCTATTATGCTAAGCAACATGAGTTGAATGATGTGCATAAGATGTAGATGTCCCCTTTAGCTTCAACAATCAGTCTTCTACTTCTCCAATTATCACAACTTTGTTGCCGTAAGTCCTCCTTATCACAACCTTTCCATCAAAAATGTGTATGGAATGACCTTGTTGGTGTACACGCACAAGGGACAGTAGGTTCCTTCGCAACTGATGAAGATAGAGAACATCATGCAATACAAAATTAGAAATTTCAGGCACCTTGAGTCATATTGTTCCAATCTATGAATGCTTGAAACTGGACCTGTCAGCAATGTATACTATGCCATCTATGTTTACATCAAATTTTTCAAAATATTTTCTTTGAAACATCATGTGGCAAGTGACACCTATGTCAAGCAGCCATGTGTCTCTCTAAGAAGCAGATGCAATATTAAATACATCCTCATGCAATCTAATATTACATTGAGAAACAACATAATTATTAGATTTAGGTGCATTATCTTTCACTTGTTCTAGAGCTCTGTCTTTTTCTCCTTATTCTTTTTTTTCTCCCATGGAATTCTGCAAGTTTTAGCTTCATCACCTTTTCTTCCACAATAGACACAATGTAGACCAAGTCTCTCTGTCTGATTCCGTCTACTCCCGTTTCATTTAATTTTCTTTCTCCCATGTCCTCTTTTGCTATTTTCTCCTCTAGAAAGATTTGTCTTTCCTTTCTAGGAAACATATACAGTTCCTTCAATTGACTGTGATGATTGCTGCTTCTTTCCAAAGGTTTTTTTCTCTTTCTACAACCTTCGTAACCAGGGAGTCAAATGTTATACTTTTCATCTAACCACTTTCTTGCAGAGATTCAAGGTAGTGACAATGGGTAGGATAGAGGGCCTTTATGAAGGTTGTGAGAGGAAGATCAATATTTACTCTGGTGGCATCAATGTCATGCATTATAGCTTTTATTTCTGAAGCTAGTGCCATGGGGTCATCATCTTTCAATTCAATATTAAAAAGCTTTACGAGAAACTAAAAGAGTTCTAACTCTGAATGAAAAATGTATAGTTCTTTTAACTTCTTAAGTTCACCATATGCATCAGTAACTCAAAAAATATGTCTGCTTACCTCCTTGCTTATTGTAGTATTAATGAGGGCAAAAGTTAGCCTTCTTGTCCTTTATTTTCCAAATGGAAAGTTCTCTAGTAGCTGTGGGTTTGAATGGTGCTTCTTCCCTTAGCTTCACTTCATATTCTTCTTCACCATCCTATTTTGTGACTTCATATTTACAAATTCCGTTCCATAAATCACTAAAAATAAGTGTTCTCTTTATCTTTATGAGCTACTCTCCTTAATTCTCCTTTCCTGTCAAAACGACGCCAAATTTCATCACATTCTATAACTTTTATCAATTTTTTTTACTTTAAAATCCATCCTTAAAAAATATTTACTAAAATTCAAATATATATTCTACTTATATCACCAATCTAAAAATTAGAATTTTTGTATGAAAAGTCTCACTTCATGCCAATTCGAATAAACCAAAGTGTCAAACAAATTAATTAATCGACAACTCACCATCTAAACATGTCATTCATGGATTGGAAAAAAGATGAAAATAATTAAATTTCATATTGTACCCAAAAATATATGACTGATCTGATGTAACACTACTAGGGTTTAAGCAGTCTACTCCATAGTTTTCTACCCCAGAACTTCCTCAAGTCGCTTAAAATGTTGAAAATTTTTACACAGAGAGGTAGAGTAGTGACTTTCACGATGCTGATTTCACGCAGCTAGATTTACACGTAGCTATACAGAGACTTAAAACCACAGTATTCACTCATGGAAAAATAAAATAAAATAGAACAACGTAATTTTGGAGCAACACAATAATAACTTAGGATTAAATTCTAAATCAAGAAAATACAATCACATGAGATTGTGGCTCATTCACCAAGTAAAACAAATTTTTACAGTGATTTACACTTCACGCGGAATAACACACAGTAAAACACAGTAACTATTGTTTTTCACATGCCCACTAAAATTTGCTCCACCATTTTCTCCTCAGAGACTCTCACTCTCTTCTCTCTTACTTGAAAAATGACTTTTACATACATATTTATCTTAGCATACAATTTTACATTAATACATGACAGAGCATATACTTAATACGTTGTTGTTGTTGAGTGTGGACAGTAATTGCGTAGGTGTTTTGAGTGTGGGCAATAGTCGTGGAATGAATGCTTGCCCATATCTATTTACCAAAATACATTAAATGCCTTAAATTCTTTGTTGTGTTGTGGAATGGTTCGCACTGTACTTCTGTTCTAGCTTTAGTCCTTCCATCTTCAAACAGAGATTGAACATGCCAAAAAATACTTCTGACAAGTATGGCTGCTATTAGGGTGTTTATTGCAGTGGTTGGGATTATTATTTCCAACACTCCCCCTTAATCACAATTTCTGCCATTGATAATCCCCAAACAATTTTTGAGATAAACAAAACTTTCACGTGCCAATGGCTTTGTGAAGATATCAACATTCCTATGACCTGCAGTGCTGCAACACAATTTCATCATTGTTAATCAACTCTCTAATAAAATGATATTTAGCATCAATATTCTTGGTCCTCTTGTGAACGATAGAATTCTTTGACAATTCAATTTCTGAGGTGTCGTCACAGAAAATAGTTTTCTCCCCCTCTTGGTCATGATGAAGATTCCTCAACATCCTTCTCATCCAAATTGCCTTACATGCTACTGTTGTTGCTACAACATATTCAACTTCTATTACTATTGTTTTGCGACATATTCAATTTTTGTTGTTGACAGTGACATTATTGGCTGCTTCTCGGAGGACCATGAAATGGCTCCAAAACCCAAATGAAAAACATATCCTGACGTGCTCTTTCTGTCATCGACACTTCTAGCTCAATCACTGTCAGTGTAACCAACCAACCTGAAATCACTTATTGTTGTGTACAAAATGCCATACTAATTTGTCCCATTGACATACCTTAAAATCATTTTCGTTGCTTGCCAATGTGTCTGCTTGGGTGTCTCCATAAATGATCCGGTCCATGTGTGACAAAGGACCCTTCCAAGAACTTTTACTTTCGTGATGTGTTAAATTTCATTTTTAAAAGAACATGAATGAATACATATGCATGTTGTAAAGAAGAGGAACATGACAATCATCGACACATGAAAGCATTAGCCATTGATAATGGAGTTCGTCCAGGAGGGACTACGTCTACGGGCCCTGGTGTCAAGATGGTGTAGGCCGCTGCATTAAGTGTTATCAATAGTGATGATGTACACAAGAGATGATGTTGCAATCATACAAGGAAAATGCCCTCACGCAAGAGTGGCTCTAAGAGATGTTTCGATATAGGAAATCTCAGTAAAAAAAAAACTCCTATCAGTATGACACAAACTCATGCATGATGAGCATCCCACCAACATGGCATAAAAGGGATCTCAATGCAAACATGCATGATGACAACATGAGTATCCCATCAACATACAACAAATGGATCTCAAAACACAACATGACGAATCATGACAACAAGTACATTGCACATATGATTTTGCATCACATCAAGTAGGAATCATGAAAACGAGTAAGAAACAAGATCCCACATCAAGCACCAAATAGGGATCTGTGCAGCACAATGCATAGAAAAAGAAGTACATGAACACACTACATATACCTCACACCCTGGGGCCATCTGAAGAAGTGGATGTCAAACTACTGAAGCTATTCAGACCATCGATCTCATAGCATCGAATCGCATGGAAATGACTGCTCGCACATGAATGCTGACACCTGCACTCCACTTCGAAAAGTGGCTAAAGAATAGAATGAGAAAATGAAAAATCTAGATGCACCATCAGATTTGTGGCATCAAATAGTGCAAAATCAATTATCAAATTTCTAAATTCTGAGAAAGTGAAAATTTGGGGCTCAAGGAATCTTTTAGATTCCCTATAGATTCCTCAAAGATTTTTCTCCATGGGTGGATTGGAAATCTGCAACTCAAAAGGCAAATCCAACCTTGCCATTGTGATCCCTATGGAAAACTATGAAAAGTGACTGTAAACTTGACTATATTCCGACACGGAGAAAAATTACCTCCTCGGGAAAAATTCAAGGATCATGGTTCTGCTCCATGTTTTTGCAGCAGTCATGGTTCCACCTACATCGATTTGCATGCGCGCTCCTAGCCTCCTCTTCTGAATTATGGGTTTAAATAAATGAGGGCTGGCAGAATAACCAAAGAAGTCAATTTGGCATGTTGGTAAACTTGGTAAATGGTTGAGGAGGGATCGGGGGATCAAATCCCGCCCCTCTCATTTTAACATTTTATTGTTTTATCAAACAGATCTGTATATGGTTGGGGGGTCAGGTCCGCATTGGGTGGCCTGCCCCCATACCTCCCACAATTCAATTAGCACTTCAACCGATGCGGTGTATGGTTCTAATGGATGGTACATTGTTTGTTTTGTTGGTTATTAAATGATGGGTGGGGCGTTGGTTTTTATGTCACATGTCATGGGTTTTGTGTGGGCGCCCAAGTGGAACCCCGCCACCCACAGCTTACACGTGGTTCCATTTGGTGGGGCGTGGGTCAGGTCCACCGTAGGTGGTCTGCCCACTGCCCTTATCATAATATATATGGTGTATATATATAGGAGGTGGAGGAGGGTAGACCGGCAGGGGTCAAGGCTCATTGGTTCCGATTTTTTTTTTTTTTTTTTTGTTATGTAATGAGCTTGGTGGGTGGCAGGGGTGGTGGCCCCCATTTCTAAAATTTTTAAAAAGGACCGAAGGAGGCAAATTAACCAAGCCACAAATTCGCCTGGAATCTGGCCCAGGTTGGCTAGAATCTGGTGGCCGGGTTTTGTCCAAATTGTGGCCTCCTTAAGCTTCCCTAGTCAGCAAAATGTCAACTGAACTTTGACTGCTTCTAACTTTCGCATACGAACTCGGTTTGACGAACCATTCACATCACCACAATCAGGATGACGAGATCTTCGCTTTGGTCCTGGTTCGAAATTATTTTGATCACTTTGATTGTCAAGCTTCCATCAACCCTCTTTGTCCTGTGTGTGTCTCTGGAGCCACTTGGATCAATCCTTCCCACTCAGGAGCTTTTGGTCCTCTAAAAGCATGAAAAATAATCTGCAACTTCTCTGTACCTTGTTTGCATCACAAGCATCCTGAAAGGTCTCGCTTCCATCACCTTCACCTTTGTTCTTCGAAGCCTTAAGCGATGAGCCGACACCTGCTACTTCTGCAACCTGTAGTACATTTTTTCGCAAATTACATGCTTGAATTTCATGACCAAATAATGACCCAAGCATCCCACACTTACCACGAGTTTATAACACATACTCGATGGTCAATTTTACATCAAGATGGATGCAACACTCCAGCTACGAAAACACGGCCAACATATCATTGTTGCTTCATCAAGTGATGGAAAACACATCATCACTGCAACACATGATTTACAATTATAAGCTCAAACACTATTGCCTTGACAAGTGATGGAAACATGACATCACTGTCAAAGTTTAACATGCAACCCAAAATAATATCAAACATCATTGTTGTTGAAAAAGTGATTTAAACACATCATCACTTTTACATTTTAAAATGCAACAAATGATTTACAAAATCATGACCATGAAACGCTAACATATCTAGAAACCATTTTTCACTTATCAAGGTGAATGGGTCACCTCCTTGTGGCGCATTCGATGGTCGAACAACTTCTTCACTTGGTTCATGCACTGACGCTTTGTCTTTAAGGCACTACTCTCGATGGAGCCTCCAACATGTGGCTCTTTGATGGCCACTTCTATCGCAATGATTGCAATAGGTTTTCTTCCTCCAAATCTGCTTAACATGTTTCTTTACCTGCTATTGAGAGGGTCTTTCACGCCTCATCCTTTTGTGTGCTACCATTATTTTCCAACACTTAGAAAATGTATGGTTATATAATCCACAAAAGGCACATGTTTTTCGATGCCATATTTTACATTCATCATTACCAACATGATTATAATTGACATGAACATTCGAATGTCGAGAGTGGTTATACCTTTCCTTGTTGTCTTTGTTGTAAGTATGGCGATGAGAGATTGCCTCAACTCTTTCCTTGCAATGGGTGCTACCATGGAATGATGGGGATGTGTTCCCATCATTCTCTTTCCTTGATGATTTTGACGATGTCTCGGAAGAATTTGACACCTTCGAGCATTCTCCTTTAGTGTATCTCGAGCCTGCAAATTGAGGTCTCTGCACAACCTCGAATGGTTGAGTTATGCCTTGGTTATTAACACCAAGTTTTTCTTCCTCCTCATGCCTCATCCTTATAAGGATCCTCATGTTTGTCCCTGTAATTGGGATCTCCAAATCTCCAATAGAAATCATATTATGTGAAGACGAAACCGGAAGTAAATCAACATCTTTTACCTCCTCTGTCGATTTGGAAAGAATTGATGAATGCTTCTCATCATCAATTGTTGTTGGTTCACTAGCTATCTCGATGCATTCCCCAACTTCTTTTCTCACATACCCAAGTTCTACCTAACGGGGTAATTCTTCTACTTTGATGGGGTTGACAATGCCTTGGCCATTAACACCCAAGCCTTTTCCTTCATACCCCATTTTCTTCAATAGTTTGGAGCCAATTCCTGTGGTATGATTTAAAAATAGCGAAATCATCATCAAGACACATAAATGAATTTAGAGAACTACTTTTTACCTCACATGGGTCACGCTGTAGCAAGGCCTTGTCCTTTACTTGCAGCTGTCGTAGAAAACTATGCTTGTCCTCTTTCTCTTCATGTAGAAGCATCTTCAATTCAGTGTTCTATGTTTGAAGATTATGTTCATTGTGCTTCAGTTCTTCCAGAGCCTCTTCTGAACTGAAGCTGCAATCGCTCCTTTTCCTTTGTCTCTTTTTGTAAAGTTTCATACATTATTTCCACTCTTTTGGAAATTTTGAGCATGGTCTCGTACATCACTTTTTCATCCTCTGTCACTACATGTTTCATTATTCACGCCTGCAATTCACATCCATGCAAAGACTGCTTTGATACCACTTGATCCTGGTCCGGGTGTGACAAAGGACCCTTCTAAGACCTTTTACTTTCGCGATGTGATAAATTGCATTTTTAAAAGAACATGAATGAATACATATGCACGTTGTAAAGAAGAGGAACATGGCAATCATCGACACATGAAAACATAAGCCGCTGATAAAGGAGTTTGGTACTATGTCTCCGGGCCCCAGTGTCAAGATGGTGTAGGCCGCTGCATCAATCGCTGTCAACAGTGATGATGTACATAAGAGATTATGTTGCAATCATACAAGGAAAATGCCCTCACGAAAGAGTGGCTCTAAGAGATGTTCTACTGCAGGAACTCTCGGTGAAAAAAAACTCCTATCTGTATGACACAAACTCATGCATGATGAGAATCCCACCAACATGGAATAAAAGGGATCTCAATGCAAACATGCATGATGACAACATGAGTATCCGATCAGCATACAACAAAGGGATCTCAAAACACAACATGATGAATCATGACAACAAGTACATCACACATATGATTTTGCATCACATCAAGTAGGAATCATGAAAACGAGTAAGAAACAAGATCCCACATCAAGCACCAAATAGGAATCTGTGTAGCACAATGCATAGCAAAAGAAGAACATGAAAACATTACATATACCTCACATCCTGGGGCCATATGAAGAAGCGGATGTCAAACTGCTAAAGTTGTTCGGACCATCGATCTCACAGCATCGAATCGCATGGAAATGACTACTCGCACATGAATGCTGACACCTGCACTCCACTTAGAAAAGTGGCTGAAGAATAGAATGAGAAAATGAAAAATCTAGATGCACCATCAGATTTGTGGCGTTGAATAGTGCAAAATCAACTGTCAAATTTCCGAATTCTGAGAAAGTGAAAATATGGGGCTCAAGGAATCTTTTAGATTCCCCCTAGATTCCTCAAAGATTCTGCTCCATGGGTGGACTTGAATATACAACTCAAAAGGCGAATCCAACCTCGCCATTGCAATCCCTGTGGAAAACTGTGAATAATGACTGTAAACTTGACTATATTCCGACATGGAGAAAAATTACCTCCTTGGGAAAATTTCAAGGATCATGGTTCTGCTACCTGTTTTTGCAGTAGTCATGGTTCCACCTGCATCAATTTTCGTGCATGCTCCTAGCCTTGTCTACCTTGGGCGTACTTCTGAATGATGGGTTTAAATTAATGAGGGCTGGCGGAATAACTAGAGAAGTTAGTTTGGCATGTTGGTAAACTTGGTAAATGGTTGAGGAGGGGTCGGGGGATCAAATCTCGCCCCTTTCATTTTAACATTTTATTGTTTTATCAAATAAATCTGCATATGGTTGGGGGGTTGGGTCCGCATTGGGTGGCCCGCCTCATACCTCCTACAATTCAACTAGTGCTTCAACCGACGCATTGTATGGTTTTAATGGTTGGTACATTGTTTGTTTTGTTGGTTATTAAATGGTGGGTGGGGTGTTGGTTTTTATGTCACATGTCATGGGTTTTGTGTGGGCACCCGAGTGGTGGGCCAGCTATTCCATCCAGGCGGGTTCAAACCCCGCCACCCACAACTTACACGTGGTTCCATTTGGTGGGGCATGGGTTGGGTCCATTGGAGGTGGCCCACCCACTGCCCTTATCATAATATATATGGTGTATATATATTGGAGGTTGGAGGAGGGTAGACCGACAAGGGTCATGGCTCGTCGGTTCCAATTTTTTCTTTTAAATTTTGTTACGTAATGAGTTTGGTGGGTGGCGGGGGTGGTGGCCCACCACCCCTAATATATATATCTATCTATATATATATATATATATGAACTTGTAAAATAAAAATAGTCATTTTTAAAAATTTTAAAAAAGACCCAAGGAGGAAAATTAACTAGGCCACAAATGCACCCGAAATCTAGCCCAAGTTAGCCTGAATCCAGTGGTCAGGTTCTGTCCAAATTGTGGCCTCCTTAAGCCGGCCCAGTAAGCAAAAAGTCAACCGAACTTTGACAGCCTCTAACTTTCGCATACGAACTCAGTTTGACGAACCGTTCACATCACCGCGTCAGGACGACGAGATCTTCGCTTTGGTCTTGGTTCGAAATCATTCTGATCAATTTGATTTTCAAGCTTCCATTAGCCCTCTTTGTCCTATGTGTGTCTCTAGAGCCACCTAGATCAATAAACCTTGACACCAAACTTACTGCATACATTATATCCGGCCTAGTGGTGGTCAAATACATCAATCTGCCTATCATTCTTTTGTATAATATAATATTGACATTGCTGCTGCAATCTTCTTTGCTCAACTTCAACCCCATGACACTTGGAGTTGGTGCGGGCTTGCTGTTCTGCATTTTAAACCTCCCCAAAATGTCTCCCACATACTTCGCTTAAGAGATAAAATGCCATTTTCTGTTTGCTTCACTTCTATGCCCAAAAAATATCTTAACAATTCCAAGTTAGTCATTTCAAATTCACTCTTCATGACTTGTTTGAAATTAGCGATGAGGAAATCATGACTGCCTGTAAAAGTCAAATCATCTACATATAAGAAAACAATGAGAATCTTACCTTCGCTCTCTTTGATGTAGAGAGTGGGTTCACCGTCACATTTGTCGAAACCATTGTACAACAAGTAGGCATCTATCCTGCTGTACCATGTGCGCGGTGCTTGCTTCAACCCATAAAGAGCTTTCCTCAACTAATACACTTTGTCTTCTTGGCCTCCTACCTCATAACCAGGTGGTTGTGCAACATACACTTCTTCTTTCAGCACCACATTTAAGAACGTTGATTTTAAGTCCATTTGATAGACTCTCCATTTATGTTGCGTGACAATCGCCACAACTGTGCACACTGTCTCCATCCTTGCGACTAGCGCAAATGTCTCCGTGGAATCTCTTCCATGTTGCTACTTGTATCCTTTGACAACTAGCCTTGCTTTGTTCCTTTCAATCTTTCCCTCAATGTTGCTTTTGGTCTTATAGACCCACTTCACTCCAATGACATGTTTTCCTTTCGAAAGGCCCACTAACTCCCATGTGTCATTCCTTTCTATTGCTTCTATTTATTCCTCCATTGCTGCAATCCATTTTTCTTCTTTGACTGCATCCTCAAAATGGATTGGGTCATCTATATGACAAAACAAGGCAAATAAGGAATTCAGACCAGTGCTACTATCAATTTCATCTTGCTCATAAATTTCATTTAAATTTCTGAATTTTGGTCTTATTGTGCTTGCTGAAGATGGGCTTGACATGTCACTTGGTGTTACGCTTTGCGGTGTGCTTGGAGAAGCACTTGCTTGGCTGTGTGAAGCTGTCCTATTATTTGTTGATGGTGTTGCTTGTTGCCTACTTTGTTGCACTTGAATAGGAGTAGAAGGAGTCATTGTTGAGGAATTACTTGTTGTTGTTAATTCCTCTTTGTCCTTATGTGGTATACATGCTTTGACATTGACTGTCTTTTCTAAACTTCCATCCCATGCTTCCTCTTCTATAAACTGCACATCTCTGTTGATTATGAACTTCTTGGTTAATGGATTATAGAGTTTGAACACCTTGGATTCATCGTTGTATCCAACAAATAAACATTTCTCCCCCTTGTTGTCCAACTTCTTCCTCAGCTCATCCGGGACATGTGCATACACCACACATCCAAAAACTCTCATGTGGGTGACACTATGCTTTCTTCCACTCTATGCCTCTTCAGGAACTATGTTATGGACGCTTTTGGTTGGACATTTGTTCAAGATATATGTTGCACAAGCGACAGCTTCAGCCCAATAATCATTTGGCAAATGCTTTTCCTTCATCATACTCCTTGCCATTTCCATAATGGTCCTATTCTTCCTTTCTGCCACACCATTTCTATGAGGTGTATACCTTGTTGTAAATTGCTTGTGAATTACATGCTCCCTACAAAAACGAAGGAAATCATTTGAGATGTATTCTCCACCTCTATCAGTCCTGAGGACTTTGATGTAGTGTCCACTTTGCTTCTCAACAAGAGCTTTGTATTGGTGAAAGTGCTCAAACACTTCACTTTTCTTTTTTAGGAGATAGACTTATGTCTTCCTTGTGTAGTCATCTATGAAGGTCAATACATAGTGGCTACCACCAATTGATGGTGTCTGCATTGGTCCACATAAATATGAGTGGACAATCTCCAAAGGTGCCTTTGCCCTTACTGACTTTCCTGCTAGAAATGTCTCTCTATGTTGCTTGCCCAAGATACATCCTTCACATAGGTTGTTCAGTTTTTCTATGAGTGGCAAACCCTTCACCATGCCTTTCCTATGCAGCAAATTCAAACCTCCAAAGTTGAGATGACCAAATCTCAAATGCCATAACCAGTTTTCATCTTTTACCTCTGTTTGAAAGTTTACTTGTGTGACAACTGCCTCTTTTCTTCCATTATCTTATGAGTTCATTGAGAGTTTTGCTTGTGCACCTTCTTTCTCCAAATCTGATTTTAATTTTAGGGGAAACATTCTATTGTTTATCTTTTGAACCTTTGCAATCAGCTGTCTGTTTGGAGGTCTATCCAAAATTTTGCACACATCATTTTTTAACAAGACATTGTAGCCCTTTTGCATGAGCTATCCAATGCTTATGAGGTTATGCTTCAGACCAAGGACAAGGTAAACATCTGAGATGTACTTCTTCTCCTCCTTCTTTGTTAGGATATTAACTCTACCTTTTCCCATGATAGAGACTTTGCTATTAGTCCCTAATGCACTTAAGTTTTCACACTTTCATCTAGATTGGAAAACATTTCTATGTTTCCTGACATGTGGTTGCTACACCCTGAATCTAGATACCATATATCACTTTGTTTTTCTTGTGCTACATTACAAGCTAAAAACATGCTATCATCGTTCTCACTTTATTTTGTGAAGTTTACACTTGGTTTTATACTAATGTCATATTTCTTCTTTCTACATTCATTTTCATAATGACCATACTTCTTATAGTAATGACATTGAACTTGAGATTTATCATACCTCTGACCTTGTGCTTGATTTTGGCTTGGGCCTTGACTTGGATTTTGATTTCCACCTCTTCCACTTGAGCTTGAAGGGCTGCTTCTTCCACCTCTGTGTGGGCTCTATTTATTCTATGTTCATGAGAAATCAGTGATGCATTAAGCTCATCCATTGAGAACTATGAGAGATCCTTTGTCTCTTCTATGACCACAACAATGGCATCAAACCTTGTTGGAAAACTTCTCAAAACTTTCTCAACTATTCTTCTTTCCTCAAGTGTCTCACCATGAGACCTGATTTGAGTAACCAGCCCACTTACATGTGTAAAAAATGAGTCAACATTCTTAGACTCTTTCATACAAATTGTTTCAAAGTCTCTTCTCAACATTTGCAGCTTTGTTGTGTTGACTTTTTCCATGCCTTGGTAGGCTGTCAGGAGTGTGTCCCATGCTTGCTTGGACTTCGTTGTTGTTGCAACCCTTGGGAAAATACTTTCATGAACTGCTTGGAAAATATAGAACAGGGCTTTTGAATCCTTCTTCCTGACACCTGTTGTCCCTTAACAAATCTCTTTTTGCTTGAGATAAGGCATTGTATGCTGTTACATCTATTGGTTCTTGAAAACCATTCTCCACCAAATCCCAAATATCTTGAGAAGAAAACAGGGTCTTCATTGTAATAGCCCAATAATCATAATTTTTGCCATTGAACTGAGGTATCTGAAGATTATTCAAGCTTGTGCTTGATGTTGCCATTTCTGAGTGAAGAAAAAAATTATTTCTAACTGTTGGTAAATATGCTAAAAACAATGTTCCCTCAAAACAATTTTAATTGTTAGTAAAAACACTTGTTTTTACACTAACAGAGTTTAACCCGCTCTAATACCATGTTGAAAAAATTTACACGGAGAGGCAGAGTAGTGGCTTTCGCGAAGCTGATTTTGCGCATCGATACAGAGACTTATAGAACAGAGTAATTTTGAAGCAACAAAATGATAACTTAGGATTGAATTCTAAATCATGAAAATACATTCACATGAGACTGTTGCTCATTCACCAAGTAGAACAAAGGTTTTACAGTGATTTACACTTCACACAGAATAACACACAGTAACTGTTGTTTTTCACACGCCCACCAAAATTTGCTCTACCATTTTCTCCTCAGAGACTCTTGCTCTCTTTCTCTCTTACTTGCAAAATGACTTTTACAAACATACTTATTTCAATATACAATTTTACATTAATAGATGACAAAGCATATAATTAATATGCTGTTGTTGAGTGTGGACAGTAATCGTGCAGGTGTTTGGAGTGTGGGCAATAGTCATAGAATGAATGCTTGCCCATATCTATTTACCAAAATACATTAAATGCCTTAAATTCTTTGCTGTGTTGTGGAATAGTTCGCACGTTACTTCTGTACTGGCTTCAGTCCTTCCATCTTCAAATAGAGATGCAACCTGCCAAAAAATACTTCTGACAAGTATAACTGCTATCAGGGTGTTTATTGCGGTGGTTGGAATTATTATTTCCAACATTAAACTAATTACCAGCGAGATATGTTATGCCAAACCGACATAAACAAATCAATGTAGCGTTACTGTGTCATGATGAGTTCGAGCCTGACCGATGTGTTGTCTCTTAGGTATGCAGGGCTTGAGAACATGTTATCTCTTACGTACGTAGGGATATCATTATATTTCTTTGGTTTTCTCCCTCAAGTCTCTTGCCAATGCGAGCCAGCTTGAGATCTGTTAGTTTGGTTTTGGTGGGACTCACAATGAGAGAGAGACTTTCCACTGGACTTTTCATAAGGGAAACTTTGAGGGGAAGATATAAAACTTTTGAAGAAAATACCGAAACATCCTTCTCCTAATGTGGAATTTAAGGACAAGCAACCACCCCAATTATTGGCACACTCCAAATGTAGAGAGATCTTAGGATCCCTATCAGATAGCATACACTGGATTGTTTCGAGAATTGTGACCTAAGCTTAATTTATGATTCCAAATGTAGAGAGCTCTTAGAATTCTTATCAGATAGCATACACTGGATTGTCTTGAGAATTATGATCTAAGCTTAATTCATGAGTCCATCGAGTGTTTTACAGTTAACCTTCGTATTGGCTAACCTTAGTTTAATGGTGGTTCAAGACCATGATTTTAAGTGGTCATGCAATTATGGAAGAACATCTTTAAAGATTATAAACTTGGATAGTTACACAAACATAAGCAAATTTTAGCAACATTATTGTTGATTCACTTACCTCAACTTTCACTTACCTCGTAATGAGACTCAAGGTTAAATAGAGTTACTCATTCGATTTATCTATTTTGTTTTTTTTTTAAATGGGGGTGGCTAGTCCCCTGTAGAAGCTTTATATTAGGCCGTATGTACAATTTTTTACATATATATACAGCTGTTCCATCACATCCACATCCAACAACATAAACCGATAAACTATGCCAATATACAATCATGAATATACGAATATGCTGCCGCGCAGCATCACCAAAGGGGATCGAACACGGGCGGGGTGCGAAGTAACCGACTGCCCCGACCGCCGAACCATGCACTCACGTGCAACTTTTATCTATTTTGTTATGAGCATGCAATTCATATAATTGCATTTCTACCCTTTACAATTTGTCTTCTTCAACCGTTATCAAATGCACAACAAAGTAAAGTATTTTCTTTCCACACAATACACAAAAGTAAAATGGATTTTGGTTTTTTCTCATTAGAATTTGATGAAATGATTCTTGGTGAGATCACATTATTTTGTTATTTAAATTATATTTTTGAATTCAGAAATAGATTTATTGTTTTAAAAAATCTCTCAAACAATTATATAAACTTAAAAATTTTAAATTAAGATTTTCCCAAATTCTTTTCAAATTTATAATAAAATTAACTTAAAAAAAAAATTAACAAAAACAAAAACACCAAAAATTCGCCTCATTAAACTGTTGCATAGACAAAATTACCTCTAGTCTCCGCTACTCTTTACGATTTCAGTTGAAGGCTTAAGTAATAGAGAATACATAACAAGAGAAAGAATAAAAGGTATTATTATAAACAATGCTATCTTGATCAAAGGCATAATATATTTAAATAAACAAATTTATTTGGGAATGAAATGGGCATAAAGTTAATATATATAAGCCTACCACCTTTGATATTCAATTGGATGAAAATATGGAAAGACTAATTGTAAGAGATCTTATTCTAGTTCTAGAGTTAACTTTTGGTCCACAAAGGAATATGATACTTGGTATTTTCATTGTAAGAGATCTTATTCTAGAGTTAACTTTTGGTCCACAAAGGAATATGCGGAATATGATACTTGGTGTTTTCATTTTAAATTTGCTTACATACAACATTTGAGCATCACTATTAAAAAAAAAAGGAATATGATACTTGGTGTTTTCATCTTGGCTCACCTACAACGTTTGAGCATCAATCTCAAAAAAACAATGCGGAAATCAGCAATCTATGCATAGCTTTTCATCACATTACAACATAGAGATTTTGTATTTTATTAAGAATATAGTCACTGATCAAACAAGAAAATTATCTAGTCCCTGTTTTTCGAGGTAGCAAAAAAATCACCCGATTTTGAAACGTGGTGATTCATAATACACTTTTTCTTTTTGGAACATATTTTTGGTACTTTAAATTTTCTTATAAAGATTTTTTTTAAATGTTAGTGATTTTCATATTGATTTTGAAAAGTGTTGATACAACATCAACACAATTTTTTAGCATGTAGTCTAACGAGGTGGAGGAGTTGCCCGGAAAGTTATAGAAATTCTGGTTATATTTAGAGAAAATCCGGCAAGGATTTTTGTAAATCCAAGTTATAGTTGTTAAACTTCAAAATTTTAAGTGTTCTAGACGTTTTTGATGGTGCTGAATCCATTTCCACCATCAAAAACATGATTCAAACACTGTCTCTACAAGATTTTTTGAAATTTTTTTGCCTGGATTCCGACCACTTTTGGCCGTCCGGGCAATTCCTCCGCCCTGTTAAACAACTCCATTTTTTAGAGGGCTTATTTTGACACTTTATATTTTTTATGTATCAAGTATGAACATTTTTTTTTGTTAGTGATTTTCATCTTGATTTTGAAAAGTGTTGATTCAACATCAACCTCTTTTGCTTAGAGGGTTTATTTTTTACACTTCAAATTTTCTAATGTATTAAGTGTAGATATATTTTTTTAAATGTTGGTGATTTTCATGTTGGTAATAAAACATAGAAATAATAAAAAAAAAACATGACAAAAAAAATAAAAATTAACTTGTAGAAATAAAATTAAATAAAAATAAAAAACAAAAATAAATAAATAAAAACATATTTCAAAAAAACATATAATTTAAGTAAAAATAAAAAATTAAACGAAAAAATAAAACAAACAATAAAAAAAATTAAAATAATTACAAAAAAAAATAAACCCCGCCAAACGGCCTAGGAGTGGCAAGGGGCCGACCCCCGTGGCCCAATTAGCTCAAGGGTGGTAGGAAGTCAACCCCTGCTACCACCGAGCCTGTTGTGTCGCAGGGGTGAGCGGAGAGGGAGCTATGTGTAACTCCTTTCTTGCCCACCCCCATGGCCCAACAGGCCCGGGGGTGGTAGCAGTCGATTCTGAGAATCGACCCATATCACCTTCGAGCCTGTTGGGCTACAGGGAGGGAGTTACACACAGCTCCTCCCCGCCCAGCCATGCAGCCCAACAAGCCCAGGGTGGCAGGAATCGACCCCTGCCACCTTGGGTCTGCTTTTGTGGGTTTTTTTATTTTTATTTTTAATTTAAATTTTGAAAAAAAAAAAATTAATTATAAATTTTGAATTTTTTTTTTTTGAATTTTTCTTTATTTTAATGTTTTATTTGAATTTTGTTATTTTTTAAATTATTTGGTTATTATTATTATTATTATTATTTTTTAACTTAAAAAAAATGATTTTGATTTTTTTGTTTTTTTGTTAATTAAAAAAAAATAAAATCTTAAATTTTTTGTATTTTTAAATATTTTCTCTCTTTTTATTTTTTTAATTTTTAAATTTTACATGTTAAATTTGATTTCTTTTACATTTTATAGTTTTTTTGGGTCTCATATATATATACATATATATGTTCATGTTTTTTTCTTTTTTTTTAACTTCTTATTATTTTTTTTAAATTTGTGATTTTTTTTATTATTGTTTTTTTTTTGAATGTGTGAATTTTTGTTTTCTTTTGTATTTTTCTTTTATTTATTTATGTAATTTTTTATTTTATTTTTATTTTACAGGGTCAGTATCAATGTTCATCTAGCTACCCGATCTCATTATGTGTAATTTGATAGTTGATTTTAAAATTTTAATTATAATGAATTGAGTATGCCTCCACAATGTGCCAATTTCATGGTTGGTCTTTAAATTTTGATTACAAAGGGTTGAGTTCACCTACATTGTGTGTCAATTTGATGGTTATCTTTTAAATTTTTGTTGCGATGTATCAAGTTGTTTTAGGCTAAGATTTTAAAATCGCTATACATTTAGCATTTCAAACATAAATTACTCTTAGTATAATAACTCTTTCATTCATGTGTTCATTTAAAAAAAATAAAAATTAGTCATAAATTTTTTCCATAATGTCGTTCTTGAAATATTTTCAAAACTTAAGATTTTTTTGTAGGCATAATCTTTGTGGTTGAGACATTGTCAAGATTTTAATATTTTTCTAAGTCATGATATTTTATCTTTAATTCTATGGTTGAAAACAGTTATAAGTATTTTTCTTTCACACCATGCTTGAAAATTATTGGAATTTTAAGGTTTTTCAAAGACCTAATATTTTAAATTTAATGTCATTCCTAAAAATCTTGGAATTTTAAGGCTTTTAAAAAATGTGATATTTTATCTTTAATGTCATGCTTGAAAATCGTTGGATTTTTTTTTTTTTTGAGGCATGATATTTTATTTTTAACGTCATTTTTAAAAAATGTTGAAAATTTACCCTAAAAAGAAAAAGATGTTATTCTAGCATCAACACTTTTCATTTTCAGGGTGTCTTTTGTACAAAAAAAATTGTTTTTATTGCCATTTTTAAAAATTGTTGAAGATGTACCCTGAAAAAAAAATATTGTTATTCCAACATCAACACTTCGTTTTCAACCTGTTTTTCCAGGGTTTTTTGGGTGTTTTTGGGCTAGAAACCCCATTTAATCGATAACTATGTTTAAGCCTGGTCAACCTTCAATTGATTACTTGTAGGGTGGTGTGGTTTATCATTTGTTATCTGCAACACTTGTGTGAGAAATCTATTGAATTTTTTAAATTTGTGTGACCCCTCTAAACTAAAAAAATGGCTAAAATGTGGCTCATAAATGTGTGGATGCTTCTTTAGATGGTGTAGTCGGAAAAAAATAGACCAACTTGGAACTTTCATCTCCATAAATTCCATGTTAGGTCCCTATAATACTAGTGTATTTCCCTTATTGTTATTAGTGTAGCCCACTTTTGTTATTGGTGTGCCTATGTATCTCCCATGTTGTTATTTTTGTGCCCAATAGAAGCTCATTGTTGTTATTGTTATGCCCTTACATTATTATTGTTACGTAAGCTCTGATTATATTGTGACCCGTTAGACTCCTATATATACCAAGGAGGTATTATCATTTAAATCACCTAAGAATTGTTAATTTAGGTAATTTAAATGAGGTTTCCCCCTCGAAGTGGATAATTTTTAAGCCGTTGATCTATCTTTTCTGTGAGTTGGTTTCATAACATTTGGTATCAAAGTTTTAGATTTTATGGTTTCGCTTCTTCAAACAGGCCATCTTAGAATTTTCTCTATAATGTCTTTTCTACAAGACTTTAGAAGTTGAAATTTTGACCATATAGAGTCAAAATTTGGGTGAACTTCTTGTAAAATTTTCAGAGCTTGGTTCGCTATATTTTTGGAGATATGATCTGAGGAAGTTAGGGTTTTTGCAAGCTCCAAAATTCAATCTCAAACAGGTGACCTAGGTAAAATCGTCATAAATTTGTCTCCAAGCATCGGATTTGAATTTCGTATTAAATGACTAAAAGTACACAGACTCTAGTTTCTTGTGTATCATTTTCAAGACCAAAGGTCGAAATAATGATATGTGGCACTCCGTAAAATTTCACTTTACTGAACTAGTCAATAATCAGGTCATCATGGGAGATCAGGAACAACTCTTTCTTGAAGAATCCAATCTTGGTCTAAATTACGGGGTTGGAAACAAGACTCAGAGGGTTATGACAGGATTAAATGTCATACCTTAGAGATTCGAAATTATAGAGATACAACAACGTAAATATCAAGCTCCTGAAAAGCAGGAAAAATGTGTGTATTTTTTTAAATTTTACATAACTTTTGTTTGAAAAAACAGTTTGAAGTGATTCCAAGGGGATATTTGATCTGAATGGAAAATGACATCAACCCATAGTATTCATTCACCCATGGTATTGTAAGTGGCATCCACCCATGGTATTTTCCCATGGTATTGTGACATCCACACTTAACATTTATTCACCTATGGAATTTACCCGTGGTATTGTAACCGAAAAAGGCTATAAATAACAAGTTGCACTCACCTTGCTAGTCCGAAACGTCGGTTTCATAAATTGCTCACAGGTTTTTCCATTAATTAAAATATAAATAACAAGTTGCATCTTGTAAAAGGACAGATTGTCCACCACAATGTAGTTTTCATAGTTATTCTCTGTTTTAATAAAAATTTCCTTTGTGGTTTTATTTAGTGTGTATTCTCTCATTTTATTTTTGGCATTGCAAATTTTCAGACCTTGCCCCCTCAAAGATCCATTTCAAATTTTTAGATCTTGGGTGCCTCCCCCCAAGATCTGGATCAGTGGTATCAGAGTAGGTTACAATTCCATGGGAATGAGAGTTTAATGCATATTTCAGTTTGAAATTTTTGCAATGATATTCAACAAACTTTAGGCACATGCAACAACCTCCACATAGCACTTTCTTGGGCCAAACAGGAAGAATTTATTTTTATTTTTATTTTTATTTTTTTTCCAGTTTTTTGCAGGAATATTTTTGGGCGGGGAGCGTGCAGATCAGATCTAAAATATTGGGTATAAATTTTACAAAACAAAATTACATATATGGATTCCTTGTGAAAAATTACCAAAAAAAAATCGACCTAATCGGAGTTCGGATGTGGGAGATATCGTTGATTTAAAATCAGCTATGTTGTAGAATTTTTCCTAACGACAATTGGTGGATGGTGACTCTCCCATCATTTTTTTGCAGTTTTTGTGCTGAATTTTAGAACAATGATAGCAGATCTGAGCTCCTCTTGAAAAACCACCCAATTTCAAAAGAAATGTGTCGAATCGGAGATCTGATGTGGGAGATATTGCTAATTTAAAATCAGTTAGTTTTTCAGAACTTTTGTGATGGCGGTACGGTTGCAGTGTCAATATGAGATTCCAAATTGTCCAGATAAGGATTTCCAACACATGGGAAGATGCATAATGGTCATTTTGTTTCCAAAAATAGGTTATAATAAATATTCTAATTTATATTGACCGAGTTATGTCAATTTTAAATCTGGAGTAGCATTCAGAGCGAGTTACCTTTGGATACATGCCCTCCGACCCCATGTTCGTAGACACTTGCTTCACATTCATTAGTTTCAGCATAGCAGCATCTGGCTTGGATTCCTTGGAGACGTTCCCTCCCACCCCAGGCTATGTAGGCACCTTCTACTTCATCAACAATCAACATCACGGTTATGGGTCAACCGCACAAAATTCTTGTCATCGAAGTCCATTTGCTATGCCACACACTGTTAGTATCACAGTTGGTCATAATAATTACAAGGTATCTCTATCATTAGATCTTCATTTGTCATGGTTATGGGTCATCCACAAACCCACACTTCATCGAAGTCCATTTTCTAGGCTGCACACTATCAGCATCACAGTTGGTCACAAGCATTACATGGTATCTCTATCCTCGGATCTTCATTCATCATGGTTATGGGTCATCCACAAACCCAAACTTCATCGAAGTCCATTTTTTAGGCCGCACATTATTAGTATCACAGTTGGTCACAAGCATTACAGGGTATCTCTATCCTCGAATCTTCGTTCATCATGGTTACGGGTTAACCACATAAAACCCGTCTCTTCAGTGACTCTTCATATTCATCAAAGGCTTCTCATGAGGGAACTTCATGCAATGGGGACCATTGCTTCTTAAGGAGGGAGGAATGATCTGAATGGAAAATGGTATCAACCCATATTATTCATCCACCCATGGAATTTACCCATGGTATTGTAAGTGACATCCACCCATGATATTGTAAGAGGCATCCACCCGTGGTATTTAACAATGTAAACTTTGAAACGGGAACTGATACTGTTACTCGTTTCGTAGAGATAGCAAAAAAGTGACCTGATTTTGAAAGGGGGTGATGCAGAACGAACATGTTTTTTTAGAGCATAGTTTTTGGAAGGAATGTCATGGGAAGGATAGTTTTATGTACATTACGTTTTAGAATGGTAGTGATTTTCATGCTGATTTTAAAAAGTGAGTATTCTGCATCACCCCCTTTTTTTAAAAGACCTATTTTTTGGCTTTAAATTTTCTAATGTATAAAATGTAAATAATTATTTTGTAAATTTGATCATTTTTTAAGTGGTCGTTTTCTTCACATTTTCTTGTTTTTTATTTTAATTTTAACCTTTTTTTTATCTAAATAAAATAAAAGGGAGAAATAAAATAAATGAAAATCACCCCAATGGGGGAAGTAAAAAGGGATATAAAAACCTTTTATGGGGCTACGAACATCTAGTTGGTAGTAAATGCTTATTATTTCATTGTGGTGATTACATTGTAGACATAGAAACTCATTAATATTGGAAGAATACTTTTAGAAATCCTAGAGTCATATTTAAGGAGTCTATTACCTCGAGATCTATACAAACCCATTGGATCAAAAACCAAACCTAAAGTGAAAGTAACAAAATTTATTTTTTAAAAAGTAAATGACCTTTATGGATAAATTAATATAATAAAGAAGTATTTCTTAATCCTCGATAAAAAGCTTTCAATGTTAAACTAATATATCTAATCTCTTGTGAATTCCTAATAAAATTAACTAAAAATATATTATTGTACCATAACTATAACCTTATTGTTAAAGCATTTCAAATATTTTAGACTCATCTATTGTCTTTCCATGAATTCACTAGAAAGAACACTTGGATTTTGCTTTTAAAAACTACTCCTATTTCCATTCCTTTATGCTTAACATGGTCATTTTAAACGTCTTCTTAATCAAGGTGAAAACCATAATCTCAATCAATTTTCATGTAAATATCTTAGATAAAGATGAATTGACTAGAAAACACACTTGAATGGTCTAATGGAAAATGAGTAAGAATGGTCTGTTATTCAGAGATGTATTATGTTACGCCGGTCTCTTTAGTCAAACACCATTAGTCAAACAAAGTATTACGTTACAAAGCATTGTAGAGTGAGTTGTTGAGATAGACTTTTAAGTGCGGTTCTTACAAAAATGTAAGAGTAAATATGCATGCATTTAGAAATTCGTTGACATGGATTCTAAAGTATGTCTATGTCGTAAATACAAGAAATGTATTTGGTTGTCTTCATTAGTCCTTTATTTTCTACAGCACGCAAATATAATCAAACTTTTTTTTTTCTTCCATTTTTTACTGAAGATTGTTATTGTAGTTTAGTGAACTACCTCTTTCAAATTATTTTGATTGTCATATAGCATTAATCGCTCAGTTTGATACATATCTAAGTAGGAAGTCATGGATACCGGTGTGAAATTGGTAGTTGTGGTGAAAGTAATTGGCCGTACTGGATCAAGAGGTCAAGTTACACAGGTCCGAGTAAAATTTTTGGATGATCAGAATCGACTGATCATGAGGAATGTAAAAGGACCTGTCAGAGAGGGTGATGTCCTTACTTTGCTAGAATCTGAAAGGGAAGCAAGGAGATTGTGCTAATTATGTTGTTTAGATTATAACATTGGACTTAAAGTGAGACGGGAATAACTTATATTGTTATGTGTTCTGTTTCTGCATTATTTTGTAGTGTAGTGTTTGCTATTGTTTTCGATGCAAAGGGATCAATGAGTGAGACTATAAATGATCTGTGATATGTAATCCAGAATTTTACAATTAAAATATGAAGCCTATCATACTTGATGGGGAATCGAAACAGTAACTGTTTATTTTTGCATCTAGAATGAAATTCAAGTTACTGTACTGAAAATTTTCTGTGAAAAAAAAACCAGTGAAAATTAGCAATCCAAATCATATACAAATAAAATTCAAATATGTATCCAAACTCACAGCATGACATTATCTTTTCCATCGTGTCATATTATTCTACGTCTCATTATTGTAATGTACAGAGTGACCTCCAAGTCAATTGCTATGCAGAGAAGTTATTTTGCATCGATCTATAAGAAACAACTGATAAAAGCGTGCATGGAGTTGGAAAACAACTTTTCGTGGGAGGAGCTATGAGACAACATCTCAAATTTCATAATCGAGCTATCATCACCATTTCCATTAACATATTATTGTTTGGGGTGATTTTCATTCATGCTGGGGCGATTCTGAGAATCGCCGGGTGGTAGGGCGATTCTCAGAATCGCCCCACCAATTTACCAATTTTCCAATTTACCAATTTTCCAATTTACCAATTTTCCAATTTACCAATTTTCCTCTAGGTATTATGATAATTCTAACTCTCACATGTGGGCGTGAGCACATGGGCGATTCTGAGAATCGCCTTGCCACCCGACAATTCTCATAATCGCCCCACCAATTTTCCTCTGGGTATTATGATAATTCTCTCTCACACACAAACAGTAAAAGTACTCACTCTCAACACCCCCGATACACACATCTCCAGCTATTCGGTGGAGTTCGCACAGATATCGAAGCTTTCAACGTGAGCAATCGTCTTTGAGGAAGTCATGGATAGCGGTGTGAAATTGGCAGTTGTGGTGAAAGTAATTGGCCGTAATGGATCATGTATCCTCCACCTGGGAGTGAAACACAAAGATTGGGAACGATGTTGTGATATCCTTTAGATATTGAAGAGTCATGTTTTTTAAAAGAGAAGGATGCCGCAAAACGAGACTCCTCCACTCATCCTTGTCGATCTTCCCATCATGTTTTGTATCCACCTCCTCGAAATTCTTATCAATGATACTTTCAACTACATCATCTGAAAGGTTCATGCCAAATTCTGCAAGGGTAGCTACCACCGTTTGGGGCGATTCTGAGAATCGCCCCGCCACCAGTTGTGGTGGCGGGGCGGTGGCGGGGTGATTCTTAGAATCGCCCCAAATGGTCGTAGACACAAATCTCGTTATTTCTCTCCAAATAACCCAACGGCTATTTCTCCATCGCAAGACGCCTAGTTGACGATTTTGGTCAAAATGACCGCTATTTCTAAATCTAGCAACGGTTCTGAAGCCAGCGTCCGACGATAGGCCAAAAGATAACCCTTGAAATGGGGTCATTGACCTCCCGAGTCAATCCTCACAAAGTGTACCGTTGGTACTTGAGCCCCACTTCCTTCGAACGTTGATATATATATAGAAAACAGAATTAATTTTAGAAGGACATTGAATCTTAATATGGAGAGCCCCAGCAAAGAAGAACCTTTGGGGGTGGCTAGCACAGTCTTTCCCGTGATAGAAGAATTTATCTCGCGGAATAGAGATAAAGAATACAAATGCGGAAGAAAAATAAAGTCATCTGTAGATTATCCGAATCCAAGTTCCGCCTTCACTCCTGAATGGAGAGAAGCTGCCACTCGCTTTGCTGAAAAAATTCCAATGGAGCTTCTCATACAAGAGTTTACTCGCTATTACAACGTTCCAATTTCTGAAGGCACATTTGAGAAAGATTGTAAGGCCGTTGTTGAAAAATGAAATGGACAAGATGGTCAACTCATTCAGCTTCCATATGAAATAATGGGGAACATTCCTTTTAGAGTCACATTGAGTGATGTGATAACCTCTTGATCTATATGCGACTATTGGGCTGCATTTTATGCTTCCCAACAATTCCAGTCTATGTATCTACAAAGTGAGAAGTTCCTTTTGGTTAATAATAATAATTTAGCTATATGGGCTTTTAGCATTGCCTCAAGCCGATGGCTTCTGTTGAAGATCCCTTGTGATTGGGAAGAGTTGGGCATGAAGACTCTAGGCACGAAAGCTGCTTGTGACGGTCTAGTTTTGATAGCCCGGTCAAACTTCAATTTATTTGTAGTCAATCTCCTGACAGTCCAATTCAAAAGTTTGCCATGAATTTTTCCACATACTGAAGAACATGATAGATTCCTTGAGTCTCTCATTGTTTATGGAACAACCGAGATTGAAGTTTCTCCATTGACAGGTAATTATGTAATTTATTTGTTTGGTAATTATGAGGATGGAGGTGAAAGTTTTGTGTACCTTGCTCGATATTTTTCCACCACAAAGCTCTAGACAATACAAGAAGTTGGGCTCTGTGGTTTTCCTCTCTCCTCCATGAGTTTTCCATCTGCATTACGGAGCTTTCATCGTGAAAATATTGTTAGCTGCGTTTCCTCTATTTCCTCTATATTGCAAATACTTCACTATATATGTGACTACCACCACAATGCCAACCAGAATGCTTGGGTTCACGGAATGTTGCTTTGACTCGTGTCTACGACCATTTGGGGCGATTCTCAGAATCACCCCAAATGGTCGTAGCTACCCTTGCAGAATCTGGCATGAACCTTTCAGATGATGTAGTTGAAAGTATCATTGATAAGACATTCGAGGAGGCGGATACAAAACATGATGGGAAGATCGACAAGGATGAGTGGAGGAGTCTCGTTCTGTGCCATCTGTCTCTGTTAAAAAACATGACTCTTCCATATCTAAAGGATATCACAACATTGTTCCCAAGCTTTGTGTTTCACTCCCAGGTGGAGGATACATGATTATACTCCAGTGGTCATCTGGTAGCCGTAAATGCACAAAAATGTAGCATGCAGTGGTGTGCAGGGGTGTTCATTATCATTGCATATTTATGGCTAAAGGTGCAAGAAAGTTCTGCAAATTCTCAATAATTGTTCTCAGTTCATCCTTACAGAAGCAACTTGCAGAAAACACGTTGAATTTACATTTTAGCTTTTTCTTGTGTAAAACAGATTGGATGCCCAGTAAGCATTGTTTGGGGCGATTCTGAGAATCGCCGGGTGGTGGGGCGATTCTCAGAATCGGCCCACCACCCGGCGATTCTCAGAATCGCCCCAAATAGTGCTTACTGGGCATCCCATCTGTTTATGTGGTGGGGCGATTCTGAGAATCGCCCCAAATGGTCGTATACACGAGTCTCATTATTTCTCTCCAAATAACCCAATGGCTATTTCTCCATCGCAAGATGCCTAGTTGACGATTTTGGTCAAAAAGACCGCTATTTCTAAATCTAGCAACGGTTCTGAATCCAGCGTCCGACGATAGGCCAAAAGATAACCCTTGAAATGGGGTCATTGACCTCCCGAGTCAATCCTCACAAAGTGTATCGTTGGTACTTGAGCCCCACTTCCTTCGAACGTTGATATATATATAGAAAATGGAATTAATTTTTGAAGGACATTGAATCTGAATATGGAGAGCCCTAGCAAAGAAGAACCTTTGGGGGTGGCTAGCACAGTCTTTCCCGTGATAGAAGAATTTATCTCGTGGAATAGAGATAAAGAATACAAATGCGGAAGAAAAAGAAAGTCATATGTAGATTATCCGAATCCAAGTTCCGCCTTCACTCCTGAATGGAGAGAAGCTGCCACTCACTTTGCTGAAAAAATTCCAATGGAGCTTCTCATACAAGAGTTTACTCGCTATTACAACGTTCCGATTTCTGAAGGCACATTTGAGAAAGATTGTAAGGCCGTTGTTGAAAAATGAAATGGACAAGATGGTCAACTCATTCAGCTTCCATATGAAATAATGGGGAACATTCTTTTCAGAGTCACATTGAGTGATGTGATAACCTCTCGATCTATATGCAATGATTGGGCTGCATTTTATGCTTCCCAACAATTCCAATCTATGTATCTACAAAGTGAGAAGTTCCTTTTGGTTAATAATAATAATTTAGCTATAAGGGCTTTTAGCATTGCCTCAAGTCGTTGGCTTCTGTTGAAGATCCTTTGTGATTGGGAAGAGTTGGGCATGAAGATTCTAGGCACAAAAGCTGCTTGTGATGGTCTAGTTTTGATAGCCCGGTCAGACTTCAATTTATTTGTAGTCAATCCCCTGACAGTCCAATTCAAAAGTTTGCCAAGAATTTTTCCACATACTGAAGAACGTGATAGATTCCTTGAGTCTCTCATTGTTTATGGAACAACCGAGATGGAAGTTTCTCCATTGACAGGTAATTATGTAATTTATTTGTTTGGTAATTATGAGGATGGAGGTGAAAGTTTTGTGTACCTTGCTCGATATTTTTCCACCACAAAGCTCTGGACAATACAAGAAGTTGGGCTCTATGGTTTTCCTCTCTCCTCCACGAGTTTTCCATCTGCATTACGGAGCTTTCGTCGTGAAAATATTGTTAGCTGCGTTTCCTCTATTTCCTCTATATTGCAAATACTTCACTATATATGTGACTACCACCACAATGCCAACTAGAACGCTTGGGTTCACGGAATGTTGCTTTGACTCATGTCTACGACCATTTGGGGCGATTCTGAGAATCGCCCCGCCACCAGTTGTGGTGGTAGGGCGGTGGTGGGGTGATTCTTAGAATCGCCCCAAATGGTCGTAGCTACCCTTGCAGAATCTGGCATGAACCTTTCAGATGATGTAGTTGAAAGTATCATTGATAAGACATTCGAGGAGGTGGATACAAAACATGATGGGAAGATCGACAAGGATGAGTGGAGGAGTCTCGTTCTGCGGCATCCTTCTCTGTTAAAAAACATGACTCTTCCATATCTAAAGGATATCACAACATCGTTCCCAAGCTTTGTGTTTCACTCCCAGGTGGAGGATACATGATCCAGTACGGCCAATTACTTTCACCACAACTGCCAATTTCACACCGCTATCCATGACTTCCTCGAAGATGATTGCTCACGTTGAAAGCTCCGATATCTGTGCGAACTCCACCGAATAGCTGGAGATGTGTGTATCGGGCGTGTTGAGAGCGAGTACTTTTACTATTTGTGTGTGAGAGTGAGAATTATCATAATACCCAGAGGAAAATTGGTGGGGCGATTCTGAGAATCGTCGGGTGGCAGGGCGATTCTCAGAATCACCCATGTGCTCACGCCCGCATGTGAGAGTGAGAATTATCATAATACCCAGAAGAAAATTGGTAAATTGGTGGGGCGATTCTTAGAATCGCCCTGCCACCCGACGATTCTCAGAATCGCCCCAGCATCAATGAAAATCGAACCTCATAAACAACTTTGTTTGGCACATAAAAATTTTGTTTTACTAGCAATTTTTAAAATTTTTGAAAATTGACCCTAAAAAAAAAATCATCGTTCCAGTATATCACTTTTTCATTTTGACGCTATATTTTGCATGAAAATTTCGTAGTAAATTTCGTAGTCACTACCATTTTTAAAACATGTTCAAAATTGACCCCTAAAAAATAAAATCATCGTTCCAGTATACACACTTTTCGTTTTTAGCACTGTTTTTGATGTTTTTTCGGGGTTTTTTGGCTAGAGTTCCCGTTTTGAGTTTATAGTTCCCATTTCAAAGTTTACATTGTTATTTTACCATGGTATTGTGACATCCACACATGGTATTCATTCACCCATGGAATTTACCTGTGGTAGTGTAACCGAAAAACGCTATAAGTAACAAATCACATTTTATAAAAGGACAAATTTTCCACCACAATGTAGTTTTCACAGTTATTCACTGTTTTAATAAAAAGTTTCTCTATGGTTTTATTTACTGTGTCTTCTCTCATTTTATTTCTGGCATTGCAAATTTTCATACCTTGGGGACCTCCCCCCCAAGATCCATTTCAAATTTTTAGATATTGGGGGCCTGCCCCCAAGATCCGGACCAATATTGAAGCATAGATATCAGTATTGGGTTCTAAAATACCTCCAAAATAAAATAATTCTACATCCATTAAGCCCTCAAAAATCTCTACTATGATGCATGAAGAGGAAGGATTGCAACATGATATATCAAAATTACGGTACCAAGTGCAACAATTTTCACTCTCATAAAGAACAACCAAAGATGAACTAAAAGGGGACATGATGTATTAAAAGGGGACATGGAGGGTTTTAAATTAGACATGGAAGGTTTGAAGGATGACATGGAAGCTAAGATGGATGGTTTTAAAGTAGAAATGGAAGGTTTGACAAAGTTGTTGTAAGAAAGACTTCTAGGTGGTAACAAGGTAATCCATGAAAATCATGATGAGGACAAACGGAATATGAATTATGATTTTAGAGATTCTGAGGTGGGGTTTAAGAACCACCACATTGCAAATATAGATATGAGGAAGTTTGATGGAAAGGATCCGGTAACATCAATACTACATGTGGAGCAATATTTTAATCTAAATGATGTGCAACACACACAAAAGGTATGCATCTCATATTTATATTTAGAGCCCAACCAATTTGTATGGTATCGATGGCTTTGTTCTCTTAAAACACTTATCACTATGTTAATATTTATGAAAGAAATGATAGCACATTATGAGGATACAAAGAGCAACACCTTATTTAGCCAATTGATAAATCTCAAACAAAAGGGTTCAATGGTGGAGCACATTGAGGACTTCCAAAAATTGAATATTAGGGTAACTGATATTCTGGAGGAGAATATGATTCATGTATTCATAGGGACTTTGAAGGATAACATCCAACATGAGGTTCACCTTTGGGAACCTGATTCATTGGAGAAGGCATTCAGGGTGGCAAGAAAAGTTGAAAGAAAAATTATAGCAACAAGGAAGTCTACCACTCACAACTATAAAGATGAAAGTATTGTTACTACTGGCCTTCCACAACCTACAAGGTTGATGCCACAAAAATTGGAGGAAAAAAGAGAAAAAGGGCTTTGTTACAGTTTTGATAGAAAATACACTAAAGTTCATAAGTGTGCTAAGAAGAAATTATTCTACATGTATTGTGAAGAGGACGACTAAAATGAACAAGAAACATCAAAATAGGATGATATACATGAGGAACCAACCCCAAAGAAAGAAGAAATAAATCCGACCATATATTGCAATGCATTGGCAGGAATTACCACTCCTCAAACTCTTAAGATAGAAGGATATATCAATGAGAGAAAGGTAATAATGTTGATTGATTCATCTAGTACTCATAATTTTATTTGTTGTAAGATAACCAAAGAATTCAATTTCTTCCTATATCCTACACCTGAGTGTCAAGTGATGGTTGCAAATGGAGGAACTATAAATTGCTCTGAAAAGTTCCATAATATCAAGCTAACCATGGGGAAATATGTATTGAATATTCCAATGCTTTCCATTTCAATGGGTGGTGTTGATGTTGTACTAGGATTTCAATGATTACAATCTTTGGGGACAACAACTTTTAATTTTCAAGAACTTTTGTTGAATCTTTTTTTGGGAAGGAAAGGAAGTTGAATTAAGGGGTATCACAGGGAAACCAAGAAAGATAATCAACTCTAATGGCATGAAAAATCTTCTGAAGAAATAGTAATGAGGCATAATTGCACAATTATGCTCACTAGAGGTTCAAACATCAAAATCATCTATTTCTCCAGATCTCCAAAAAGTCTTGGACAATCATTCTAAGGTATTTGAGACTCCCAAAGGCCTCCCACCTATTTGTGATCATGATCATGCTATTCATTTGATTCCAGAAAGTGTTCCTCCAAACATCAAACCTTACATATACCCCTATGCCCAAAAAATCGAAATTGAACGTATGGTTGTACAAAGGTTAGAGGCTGATATAATTAATCCTAGTCAAAGTTCTTTCTTTGCCTCAGTAGTATTGGTTTATAAGAATGATAGATCATAGTGTATGTGTCTAGATTATAGGGAGCTCAACAATATCACTATTAAAGATAAATTTCCCATTCCTGTCATTGATGAACTATTCGATGAATTACATGGAGTAATTTACTTCACCAAGATGGATCTTCATTCAGGATATCATCAAATTAGAATGAAGATTGAAGACATTCTGAAAACAACATTCAGAACTCATGAGGTTCATTATAAATTTTTGGTCATGCCTTTTGGCCTTGCTAATGCAACTTTGACATTTTAAGGCTTGATGAATTCCATTTTCAAACCCTTCATTTGAAATTTTTTGTTACTATTTTCCGGTGATATACTAATCTACAACAAGTCTTGAAGGATCATGTTCAACATGTTGACAGGGTGCTCAAATTATTGGAGGAGAAACAATTATATGCAAAAGCCTCCAAATGTTTCTTTGGACTACAAGAGGTGGAATATTTGGGTCATATTGTATCTCATGAGGGTATTAAGGTGCAACCTAACAAAATTAAAACCATTAAGGAATGAAAAATCCCCACAACAATAAATCATCTTCGAGTATTTATCGGGTTGTCAGGGTATTATCGCAAGTTTGTTAAGAATTATGGGAGAATAGAAGCACCTCTAACAACACTACTAAAGAAAGATGCCTTTTCTTGGACTCCAAAAGTGACTAAGGCCTTTGAACATCTTAAAGAGACAATGTGCCAAGCACTGGTCTTAGCTACGCTTGACTTCACACAAACCTTTATTGTGGAATGAGATGCCTCAGGAAATGGAATTGGTGTTGTTTTAATGAAAGAAGGAAGACCCATTGCTTTTAAAAGTCATAAAATCAAAGAAAATTATTTACACAAACCTATATATGAGAAGAAAATTGTTGCAATGCTACATGCACTAAAGAAATGGAGACCTTACCTAATGGGAAGACACTTCAAGGTAAAAATGGATCATGATAGTCTTGAATACTTTTTTTAACAAATATTATCTTTAGAAGAGCAACAAAAATTGGTTACAAAGATGTTGGGTTATGACTTTAAAATCATCTACAAAAGAGCAAAGAAAAATGTTGTTGCAGATTCACTCTCAAGAAAGAATGAGAATGTGGAATCATTTCTTTGTTTCGTTTCTATTATCCAACTTGATTGGATAACCGAAGCAAGGGATGAATGGAAGAATGATGAAGATTTGTGGGCACTCATTCAAAAGTTGCAGTAGGATCCTAGTACATTTGATACGTTTAGCTGGAAAAATGATTCATTATGGTAAAAATATCACTTATATCTTTGTAAGAATTCCCAACTCAAGAAAAAGATTCTTTTGCAATCGCACACATCCCCCTTAGGAGGGCACTCAGGATTTTTGAAAACTAACCATAGGGTTAAGAAGGAATTTTATTAGGATGGCCTTACATTTGATATTTAGACGTTTGTGGAAGAATGTTTTCTTTGCCAACAAAATAAAGTTGAGACAATTAAGAACCCAGGTGTGTTACAACCTTTAGCCATTCCAAGTTGGCATTGGGAGGAGGTATCAATGGATTTTAACACAAGTTTACCAAAGTTTGAAGGAAAGAGTGTCATTAGTGTGGTAGTTGATAGACTTACCAAGTATGCACAATTTTGTGCATTATCGCATCCTTTTAAATCCATTATAGTTGCTATTGCATTTATGGAAACAATTCAAAGATACATGGAAAACCAAAGATTATTGTAAGTGACAGAGATCCCATTTTCACTGGAAAATTTTGCACGGAATTATTTTCTTGTCTTGGTACTCAACTAGCTCATAGCTCATCTTATCATCTCAATCTGATGGGAAAATTGAGCTAGTGAAAAAAATATTTGGAAGGATATCTTCATTGCTTTGTATCGGATAAACAAACACAATGGGTCAAGTGGTTACCCCTAATTGAGTGGTGGTATAACACTTCCTTCAATACTGCAAGAAAAATGACCCCATGTATGGCACTTTATGGATATCATCCACCACCCATCACATCCTCTTTAAGATAAAATTATAAGGTTCAAGCAGTGGAAGATCACATTGAGCATCAACAACAAGTTCTCCAACTCTTATAGGATAACCTCACTCTGGCGCAGAATCGAATGAAACAACAAGAAAATCATCATCACAGTGAAAGAAGTTTTGATGTAGACGAATGGGTGTTTTTAGGGCTACAACCATACAAACAAATGTCCCTCAAGCAAGTTAAGAAGGATAATAAATTCTCACCCAAGAACTATGGTCCTTACAAGGTGTTGTGAAATATTGGTACTATGGCATACAAATTGGGGTTGCCTGCATCTTCCCGAGTACACCCAGTTTTCCATGTTTCAGTCTTAAAGAAGGCTATCAATGACAAGATCCTAGTTCAAACAGTGCTACCAAAACTTGAAGAAGAAGGAAAAATAATATTTGAGCCTGAATCAGTCAAGGAAACAAGGACCCATTAACAATGGAATCGATCAATTTCAGAGTATATGTAATAGCCCTGGTGAAAATTCCATGTAAAATTATATAAGGCCATGAATTATGGAACACATATTCCAAGATGAATGGTAGGGGAAACATCCTAGTGGGTGTTGATTTGATCATTATGGATAAGGAAATTGGCAAAAGAAATGGCAAAGGCTTTGGAAAGGAAAAATGAAATTTTTGGCACAATTATTTATGAAAAAATGTAAATAAGGAGAAAAAGGAGGTGAAAGGTCACAGGTTGCTTGTGAGGAGGAAAATGAAGAGAATAGAGGCCACATTCACAAAAAGGCTTCTGAGGATCAATTGGTAACCTTTTGTGAGTTGAGTTTTGGAGCTCTCTCATTATTCTCTCTCTCCCTCTCACTCTTGGACACATATTTTTCTTATACATCTTTGGCATTGGAGAAAGAAAGGCAAAGAAGGCAAGAGGAAGAAAATATCAAGTGAGAAAAGGCAGGATCAAGCAGCTACAGTAGGCTTTATTGCAAGTATCGACTTGCATGTGTATTTTCCTGGCTAGATTTGGCATGCATGGGATTGCATGTGGTTATTTTCTACCATGGCATGGGTTTTGCTAGGTGTGACAATGTTCTTTAGGCTAGCCTTCTGTTTCTTGATAGCTTTGATGAAATGGGTTCTCACATTCAGTTAACGTGGGATGGACAGATTGGATTCGAAGCTAAGTGGGGTGGATCTCCAAACTAACAAACACCTGGCCTAGTGGTCCCTAAACCGGACTGTGGATCACAGTAAATCCACTAGCCTAGTAACCCCTAAACTAGACTATGGGTTGCAGTAAAGCCAGATTGTGTGCCTCGTTGGGCCTAGGAACCCTTGACGGTGAATGGCAGGATATACAGTAAAGCCAATAGGTGGATTTTATCTCCCTTGGGCCTAGTAGTCCCAGGATGGGATGTACGATAAATCTTAGAGAGTATGTCTCGATGTAGGGCCTAGTGATCCCTGGATCGGACTTTGGATTGTGGTAAATCCTAAGAGACTAGGAGGAACTCAAATTCCTCACGGTGTAGGTGGAGAACTCCTGTGGAATCCATGATTGTTTGTCTTTTTTTGTGTGTTCTATGAGTCCCACATTCATGCTTTGAATATGGCATGGGGGTGGCTGGATGAAAAGAGACTTGGCTTATCCAATCTATGGTCAGGTGGAACAAGGAACGTGGTAGTCCAATCTCTGGTTTTTTTATTGCATTCATTAATGAGAAATTCATTCCCTTGATTTTCATGTGTTAATTTAATGAAGTATATGTGGATTTTATGGCTTATATGTTTACGATATTCCTATCCCTGTTATGCTAGTTATATGTATGTTTTATGATAATAAATATGTATGGCTATCAACATGTTTTAACTTGTAAATGAATGGATAATGTATCTATGGCATAATAGATGATAATGCATCAAATGACATGAGGGAACAATGGTTCATAGCAATTCTCAGATAAGTATGAGATCCCTAGACTTAATCCTGTTGTTTACACCTGTAGGTTACATGTTGATGATATGTTTGACGAAATTCATGTCTTGGCTGGTAGGGGTATGGTTAAGGTCTTGTTAAACTTATTGCTTTTGCATCATTTTTTCCCTGTATTTTTACTGATTTTAATCTATCACTCCATTTTTGGAAGCGACCTAGGTTCTGGGCCTAAAAAAGTGTATTAAATCTCAGGGTCGTAAGCACAGAACTAGAAATTTTAGTCTCTGGTCACTGGCAGGCAAGCCTATGAGAGAAACTTTTGGTTTTTGAATGCTCTCTTTCCCATAGCATGGGAGCAACTGAGGCCTACGATGTCCAGAACACTAGTGGGACCCAGGGACAGGTTGTCTGAGTGGATGAATTGTCTTTAGAGGATTCTAAATATGATGTTGGATGAATGCATGTGATGTTTCCATTGATTCCACTTCCTTAAGGTCACCTAGGAGGTTGAATCCAATCATAGTAGCCTCTTGTCTCATGTTCACCCCAGTTGGCTAGTTACTTGGGTAGATGTGGGAGGAGGGTGTTATAGAGTGGTATCAAAGCATGATTCACCCCTCAGACTGGATGGGTGGTGTGTTTTGGTCATGCATGCATGTTAGTTGCATGTGTGTCCCTTACACTTGCATTCCATGTGCTTGTTGCATTTACATGATATTGATTAGGGTTGCAATGGTGTCATTATGTGAAACTTAAGGTTGTCATGAGGAACTTGATGTTGATTTTTGTGGAATGCATTGTCATGAGTATATGAATGGTTAAATATTGTTATATGATGCTCACATGTTGTTATATGTCACTTGATTACATCCTTGTATGGTAGGTTGCATTGTTGTATGTTTGATTACATGTATCAGTCTTGTAGGTTGGTTACAAGAATTGATTTCTTATGCTCGACTACATGAATTCATGCATATGTATAGTTGATTAGATATTTCTTATGCATGTTGATGGTTTCATATGGAAATGTATACAATGGAGTAGTGGTTGTCGTCATGCATGAGGTCATGGTTTGTGAAGTTGATATGGTCATGCATTGATGACTGGACTCTAGTTAGAAGGATGTGTATATTGTTTTATACTCATGTGTTATATGTCTATATGCAATTGTTATGCATGTATGGTCTAGGTTATAATTATGTGTGAATAGTAGGTCAAAAATGCCTTGTGAAGTCATTGTATGAAATTTAGGTCATATTGGTGCTATTGGTTGTTATGATGCTAATGAGCTGGTTGAGATAGAACAAGGGATGCAGATAATCAAAGTGAAGTTGCAGCATTGGACCTTGAGGCAAGAGCACGTCGACATACAGGTTTTTATGTTGGACACACATGTTAGTTAATAGGTTTTTATATGCATTAGGGTTATATACATTAGGTTTACGTATATGTTTATTGAGGTTATGATTGCATACATGATAGATGCTAGTTGTTTAGTGTAGTCATATGCACATATTTGGATAGTCAAGCAAGATAGTAACCAGTGGTGGTATGCATTGCGATTGTTGTTTTATGTTAGCTTGATGATTATGTTATATGTTGTTGATGATCATGATATATAGCTTATTGTTGTTATATTCTTTTAACTTGATGATTAGGGTTATTTCATTGAGATCTTCATGTTGTATTTTGGATTGGTCATATGTGTGATGATTATCTTCATTGCATTGAATATCTCGATGTTATATGTATTGTGTTAACTTGGTTTTACCTATGTAGATGGTTATGGTTGTGATATTCAGGTATGAACCGACATATTTGTGATATGGTGTCGTACTAATCTAGATTTATCACACATATGTGATTATTATACATGAATGGAAAATGATTATGAGCTTATGAAGTGAACATGTTAGTTAGTTATTGTTATAGATATCATGATTTATGTTTGAGTTGATATGTTGTGAAGTTATATTGTGCTAACATGGATTGATTGTGCAGACAAGATCACCTACCCTGAGATACATTAAGGTATGAGTTTCCTTATGTCATATAATTGGTACTTGAATGTTTGATTATGTTGTCTAGTTGATTTATTTAACATGGTATGTCACAAGTTGGTTGTATGTTTGATGAATTGGATAATATGAGTATGTGTTCAAATGATTTTGTTTTAAGATGATTGTACTAACACATATATGTTGAGACAATTGATATGTACTTGAGTATAGAATTACATCTAAGGACTATGAGTTGACCATGGATTATGACATGATTTCTTGTAAAAGTTGATTTCAAATAGATAGATATGATTGTCTTATTATTTGGAACATGTGGTTGACATGTGTTAGAAGTTGTAGGAAACATGCTTAGTATTAGTGTGACAAGGTAATATTTGATGTGTTTATATAACTAACAATTGGGTGGTGTGGCAGTACATAGTAAGCCTCGATTGCAACAAGGTAAAAAAGGTAAAACAAAGGAACTAGAGAAGGATTCCTTTGGCTATGTTTGGAAACCCCAATTCCAACCGAATGAGTGCCTTTCAGACAGAAAGTATTCTTAACCTTGATTTTTTCTGACATTATGTGGATACATGCCATATTCATGAACATGTACTTGACAATTATATCGTCTAGTCTTTAGTTACAAGTGGATCTATCAAAGGATTGCAGTCCCTTGAGATATGGCATGGATTTGTTTAGTTGCAAGCAATGTGCTTGGCCCAACAAGATGAGGTAACTAGTGTATTTTTATGTTTATTTATGCACTAACAATTTGTTGTAGCGGCTGCAACACCCTCCAAAATTTTGGCCTACATCCAAATTCGGAGCCTTCCTTAGTTTTTAACTTGATGGTCACAAACACTCGGGGTAATCCCACGAGCTCTTGTTGAGTTTTCACACCCTCTTCACTTGATCAATCACCAGTTGTCTTTTGGCATGTTGATTGTTATATCATGCTTGTGAGTTTTTTCTGGAATTTTGAAGTTTTGTCTTTGTGTGTATGATTTGTTTTTGCTCTATAAACATCGGTCGCACTCACACACTAAGTTGTAAACATTGTCGCACAAGTGTCGTCATGGTCTTTCGAAGACATATTTTAACTGTTGCACTTGTCGCTTTCAACGTTTGAGTCAATCTCACTGAGAATATGTTGTCTTGTTGTTTTGAGGTGTCTTTTCATTAAGTCGTGATGAGTGTGTGATCACATTGTCATGTCTGCACTAGTACACTTACTTTACACTTAGCCAATTTTCTTGAAAATTTATCAACTGGACAACCCTCCGTCAACCAGACCCGATCTTAATGACCATGCACTACTACCCAGAACTACACAGAGCTTGAGGCTATCCTTCGGATAGCTTGCTCTACGCAATTATGGAAATGAGCAAGCTGTCCTAGAAGTCGATCCACTTTGCGCTTTCTGTAAGATCTCCCATCAAGCCTCCCGCTAGTCAACCGGAGAAAGAACTTGAGATTTGACCTTGAGTTGAACTGAGCTCCAAAATTACACAGAGCTTTCCTATCCTACCCATCCTACCTTCTTTGAAACTAGCTCAGAAACTACGGAGAGTTGTCTTGTCCTACCCTTCCTTCCCACTCTACAAATAGCCCAGGAATTGCACAGAGTTGTCATGCCCTACCAGCACTTCTTGCCCGCTCTGCATGTTGGGTTGTGTTATATTCTTTTCACGACTAGCCCACGTAGTTAACTAGGGGGTTAGAACGGGGGCAGAGCCCCCCCTTCGTTGCGCCGGTTACATAGCGGGGGGGTCACAAGGGGTTTGAGGTGCAAGTAACCCCACTCTATGGGGTTCAGGGCAGCGCCCCGGAAAATTTTGGTTTTGGAACCTATGTTAGGTTGGGCGGAGCCACCTATGGTTTTGTACATGGTTTTCAGTCCATGGTTTTGGACGCGATGGTTTTCGGTCCATGGTATTGGATGCTTCAACATGTATAAATATGTATTATAACATTGAAAGTAACATAATGAAAAATCAAGCTGGTAGTCCCAGTTTTGGGATCTAGGGGAAAATCTCTATGTATATGTGTTTTATGTGTTATGCTCTCACATTGTTTATTTTCTGTGTTTTAGAATTCGTATGCAGCTAATTTATGTACAGGGTTAAAACCTACATTTGGTATCGGAGCCTGTTTTGGCTTCAAGGGGATGCCTTTGTTGCTAAGGGGTTTTGCTCGGGCCTATCATAGACCTTGTTCAGTGGGAGATCTGTGAGATCGATTCTGGTGGCAAAAGAAGATGGTGAGCAGTGGAAAGATAGAGATCAAGAAATTTAATGGTCAGAGTTTTGAGTTGTGTAAACTTAAGATGGAGGATCTGTTGGTGAATAAAGATCAGTGGATCGCAGTAGATCTGGGTACTAAACCAACAAGAGTGTCCAATGAAGAATGGAAGAAGTTGGATCAAAAGGCAAAGAGCACAATACGATTGTGTGTCTCAAATTCAGTATTGTTGAATGTATCAGGGGAAGCTATGGCAAAGGCTTTGTGGGACATGTTAGGGACTTTGTACCAATCTAAGTCTCTAGTGAATAAACTGTTCCTACGGAAAAAGCTGTATAACATGAGGATGGAAGATGGAGACTCGGTGACAAAGCATCTGAATGCATTTAATATTGTGGTAAGCTAGTTAGCATCTGTTGATATTAAAATTTTAGATGAAGATAAGTGCATCAATTTGTTGTGTTCTCTACCAGATTCGTGGGATAGTCTGGTTATTGCAATAGGTAGCAATGCAACTGCCTTGCAGTTTGATGAAATAGTCTCATCCTTGCTGACGGAGGAGATGAGACGGAAAAATATGGAGAGCCAGAATGGTGATGCCTTATCTATACGAGGACGGTCCCAGAACAGAAACAAAAGTAAGTCATCGAGTGGGAGATCTAAATCTCCAGGAAAACTTGTAAAGGTGGTGTGCTGGAAATGCAGAAAGGAAGGACACTACAAAAGGGACTGTAAATCTAAAGCTCCTAATAAAGGAAAGGGATTTGATGATTCTCCTTTTGCAGAGGCGAAAACCACCTCAGATGAAGGTGGGGACGTATACTTGGCTTCTCCAAGTACACATGTAGATCATGAGGCATGGTTGATTGACTCAGGTGCATCCTTTCACTTCACTCCCCATAGAGAGTGGTTCTACGAGTATGAGAAATACGATGGTGGTTGGTGGGTTCCAGTATTGCAACAATAATGCTGCAACTCATGGGACTCCCTTCTTTACTTTTATCAACCCGGTAGTTCGTAACAAACTTGGAAGCGACGGTGCTGTATGCACAAGTACTAGCTCTTGCTGCGGCTGTCACTTGGTCAGTTGGCACAAGTCCGCTAAGAGCTTAAGCCAACTTCTATGAGCTCTTAGAAGAATCTTTTTAACTGATGGACGAAAGCTAACTCAAAGAAGGCTAATCTACTTGCAGAAAGGAACTGGAAAGCTGAAAGGAAACACAAACGCTAGCAAACCCTAATTTTACCAGCTAGCCCTACTAATGCAAGAAAGAGGATGCAAGCTATTGGAAGAGATGCCATTGACTTATAGGAAGGTAAGATGCATGGGTCTAAGCTACTTCTATGGTTAAATTTGAAGAAAACATCTTTTTGTATTTTTGAACAAGTTGTTAGAATTATTAGGCATGTACTTTAACTGTTTTTGACTGTGCAGAGATGGATTGGCGAGAGGAAATGCTTGGAGGAGGTTGGGAAGGTTAGAAGAGGGCCTAAGGGGTCCCTAGAACCCTTCCAGAGAGTTTCATAGTGATTGGGTCTCAAGAAACCACTTTCGTGATCTTCTACAGGAAGTCTGCAGGGGTTCTACAGGATGTTCCAGATTTTCTATAGGATGTTCAGAAAGTGGATTTTGGAGGGTTGATGGGTGAAGAAAGGTGAAGAAGGGGGTATGGAGGTTGGATAAGGGTGTGAGGAGGTCCAGGTTTTTGGGGATGGAGTTGAGAAAAGATGTAGATGGCTAGATTTTTTCATGGAGGACTAAAGCAATGTTGCACAAAAATTAGGGCTATGTGGGCAAATAGAAAATGTGAGGGAAGAATCCGAGTTAGGGGATGGAGCAAATGGATTTGATGGAGTATGTGTAGATAGAGAAGTGGTACAGGTGCTCTGCAAGTTGTTTTTCCAACTGAAGACTTGTAAAATCTAAGACCTAGTTACGTTGACCTAATCTGACCTAGCTAACAGTAAAGAGGATGAACAGAAGTTCTAATTGCAATGAAACCATGTATACCAACTATGCAACGAATCTTTCAAGAATCCGAACATGTAACCAACTTCTGTAAATGAAAATCAAACACTAAAGATTACATGGCAAAGCAAAGTCAGTGTTTTTGTTGGCAGCAAAGTCACCTTGATCTCAGCTCCTGATCCCATTGAGGGAGAAGTGAAATCAGAGGTGCTTGATGGCCTTTTTCTGGAGGATTTCCTTGTCAATAACCTATCAACTCAATCTGAACATCAAAAGTCTTTCTAATCATCAACAGTGACCTAGTTAATCAGCAAGATTTAATCTATTTAACAGAAATTATTTTGAAAAGACATAAAGAACAAATAACAATACATAAAGGAGGCCTTAGCACTCAGGTTGGGCCCAACCCCAAGAGCTGCAGGCTGCTATAAAGGACTCAGATCTGATGCCAAGTAAAGTTGCTTCTCATTATTCAAAAATAATCATCATAAGAAAGTTATACAACAATAGCTACGAGAAAACAAGTTGAGCAAAGGACAGCACTATAGTGCAAATACCAACATTCCAAAAAGTAAACTACGAAGGCTGAGGCCTTCTTACTTATACACTACGAGGGGCCTAGTAGCCCTCCTTAATTCAAGGGACTCGGCTGTTCCAATTGCTAGTAAATGGTCACTCTCCCCAAATCTGCTCGGCTTCCTTTAGGATTCGTTTTAGTGCCCTGTTGAGCTCGGAGTTGAGGGTGGAGATTTCGGGGAAGGGCAATTTAATGCCAAAGACAACCTCCCTACAAATCCTCACCTCAAGATTGGCTATCCCCTGGCCCATAATTGCTTGGTTCTCCCCCACAATTTGTCCAAAAAACCTGAAATAACCACGTATTAGCCTCCTTGGTATAGTGACCACCCTTATTCATTCAAATAACATAAACTTACTAAAAAACATGCACAATCTATGAAAAATGGAGGATTGAACAAGAACAATTAAGCAAAATGAGCCCAATAAGTTACCCAATTCGGGGCTCATCATCACCCCCCTACTAAATGGGTTGCTCATCCTCTGAGCAACTAGTCTAGCTCATCATCCTTTATAGCTTTGACCGCCTCCCTCATGTCCCAGGCCTCAGCAGTGATATCCCCTTCCCGGTCGTGGAATCCTGCTTTCCTTTCCACTTCCTCCCATTGTTTATCTTCCTCCTCTTCCTTAACTCCTTCTAGCAATCCCAAAAGCAAAGGAGGACTGAATTTCAGGCCAATCCAATTGGCCTGCAGATTCTGCATCAACTATTTGTAGAGAGGTACCCTGGTGGGAGAGTGGTATTCCCTTATCTTCAAGTTGTGAGGTAGTGTGTTCCACCACCTCGTGCAGGCATGCAGGAAGTCTTCTCCCAACAGTCTCTCCATGTCCTCAAAGTGGGTGATAGCTTGAGCCTGTTGCTCAACGTACCACCGTAAATCCTGAGGGTTGTTGGCCAAGTGCTGGTGGGTGCTCATCACTGCTGAGGGGTCATCTGGCTCTGCTTTGATCATTAGTGGCTCACTGAGTTCTTTGCCTACGACGCTGTGGACCTCTACTGCTCTCTTCTCCTCATGACTCATCCAAGAGGGCATGGCCATAAGTTGGACATCTCCTATCACAGTGTTGGGATCCCATGCTTTCATGTTCGAAAGGGTGAAGTTGTGCAAGTAGAACTCTAATAATTTGGCCCTATCCTTCGATGAACTACTGCCACATAGAGCTGCAAATTGATGATAATTTTGGAATGGGGTGATGCATCTTTGGGCCAAGGCAATGATTTGAAACTGTAACCACTGATCCTTGAGGTATAGGGCATAGGATTTGGCAGGCTACCTACACTGCAGAGCTTCCATTTCCCAGCTGGCCATGCAGGCCACTTGGGCCTCCTTTTCTTGTACCTGCTATTTCAGAGACTGTATCTCCAGGCCTGCTTGCCATTCTTTTTCCTGTAGTTTTCTATTCAATGTCTCAATTTCAGCCTGCAACCCATCTCTCTTCTGCTGTTCATCATGGGTTTCTTTGGCTATTGTGGGCTCCTCCTGTTGCTGTTGTTCTCCCAAGATGTGAGGCCTGTCTTCCTTCCTCTATCCCTGTAACTGTAGCTGTTGTCTAAGCAGCTCATTTTCTTCCTGTAGCTTGGCCTGCTAACAGCTTCCCACATGTTTTACCATAGCCAATTCTCTTCTCGCCTCTTTGAGTTTTTCCTCTAGGGGACCTATATCTGCCACGCCCTTAGACTTGGTGATTTTCATCCAAGTGTGGGTCCTCACTCTCTCTTCTTCTAGTGCAATGAAAAGTGGCACTGTGAATTTTTGGGGAATGATCTTTCCGGCCTCTAAGAAGTTATAATAGGAGCCTAGGCTGGGCTGGGGGTTTGGTTCCACAATTTTCTCCACCTTTTCTTCCTCCTGTGGTGATTTAGCTGCCTCCCCTTCCATTTCTTTGGTCTCCTTTAGCTTAGCCAGTGTTTCCTGTAGAACAATCTCAACATCCTATAGAGAGGCCTTTGTGTCCAACACTTTCATTCTTTATCTCCAAGTGGATGTCTTCGGGCTTCCCCGTTCATAAGTGATGGATGCCTTGGAGGGAGACCTCTCCTTTGGTGTAGCTTGTGTGTCCACAATCGTGATTGGTTCTTTTGACAGTGGTTGGGGTCTACCAGTCTTTATCCTCATGCTCCTTCTTGCCTTAAAATACATGGAAGGCTCCCTCTTCCGCTTCCCTTTCTGCTTTGGAGACGTGCTCAAGGTGGCCAGCATGGTTGTTGCCTCCCTGGCTAAAATCTTAGGTGATTTTTCCTTCTGCTGCCCCTTTTCCAGACTTCCTATAGAAAGTCCTGTGCTGATTGTTTTCTGGCTTCCTGTAGAAATGATTTTCACCATTTTGGCCTGCTTGGCTGGGGGTGCCTTCTCTTTTAATTTTGTTGTGGTTTCCTTGGGTGTGCCCTCACTTGCTTGGACTTTTTTAGTCCTCTCTGCCCTGATTTGCAACCGTTTCTCCCTTGGTGTTTGTGCCTTTATTCCACCCACAGTTTTGGGCTTAGCAGCTTGGCCTTTATCTTGTTTCTCTTCTTGCTCTTTCTGTGGTGGTCTGTCCTGGGTTTCCTTACCCTTGGATTTCTCTTCTACCTCAAGGTGCTCCCTTTCCTCACTGCTAGATGAAGTGAGTTCCTCGGCTAGAATTTGGATATCATCATCCTTGGTCATATTGCGAAAAATCTCCCAGGAGAGAGGGACAGTATAGGTATGGAGGGCATCTTCTACTAGAAGCTTGATAAGCCTGTGATGGGCCAGCTGATCTGGTGTCCCTTCCTTCAATTTTGTGCCACACTCAACTAATGATTGCAGGAGGAAATAGGGGATGCTTAACTTTTGTTCTGTGGGTAAATCCATCTTATGTCTGAGTTCAGGTAGCAACCGGAAGTGATAACCGTATACAATACTGAACCGCCCCTCACAGATAATGTATTTCATGATCTGAAGGCTGTCCTTGCTCCAAAATGGATTTAGGCTGGATCTCTGGACCCCATTTTTATCCTCTGAAAACTGTTCCTCTGGTAGGAAGAATTCCTTTTTGGATTTTTGGCCCGATGCCCTCTCCTCTTTGCTCCAGGGTATCCCCAATGGCAGATCAGTGACTCGACTAATGAGTTGTGGGGTGAGTTTTAAGGTCGACACTCTAAAATTTACAGTGGCCAGTGTCTTGGATTTAGGCCGCAGGGACATTAAGAACTCTTTTGTTACCTCATCATCATGACCTTGGATTCTGTCACAGAAGTTCATCCAATTGGCATGGGTAAATAGGTCTACCACCTCGGGAGTTTCTCGCAATTTCCTAGAATCTGAAGGTTCCTTTATGATAAACCCTCCTGGCACGGTGAGAATGCTCTGTTTTGGCTTGTGCTCTGATCAGAAGGGGAATTCTATGTATGGTTTCCTCCCCAGAACTTTGAAGACAGTATCCCTCAGGTGTTTATATTCTACTTTGCACCAATTCCCTAGTTATAATGTTGTTGCTGCCCACAACTTGACTGTCAAAAGGGAATTAGGTTCCCACAGACAGAGTGCCGAACTTAATTTTTCATCCCCAACCACATAAAAGTCACATTCTTTATGCACAGGTTAGCCCTTACAGTGGTTTATCGTTTCTATAGGAGGAATTTGTTAACAGGAACCGTGGAGGAGAATGTGACATAGAACCAACTGAAAACATTATGTATATCATACAGGCAAACTACTATTCTTGACCCACAGGTAGACTTGTTTCGAATTCCACTACCCCAGAAGGGTTTAATTCAACACCTTTCGAAATATCATGCATGGGAATGGTGTTTTTGAGCCTACCTCTCTTCGAAACTCCAATTTCGACGCAGAAAGTCTAGGTTTCTCTGCTTCGGGAGGCTGTGCCGCGTTTCCTATAGAGCTCCTTCCTGTAGAGAGCTTTTCCGGATTCTGGAGTGCGTCACGGCACTTTTGAACGAGCCTGGGATGTGGGAGGAGTTTGAAACAGGCCGAGAAGCTCATGCTAACGAACTGCAGAGGAGGAGGACGCGTACTTTGCTGAAAAACGGTTGCAAGTGTAAATGACAGCGGTTCATCGTGAGTTCTTCGGCTGAGCAATTTGAATTATGGTGTGATTCATCGTGAGGAGGTGAGGTGTCCGGGCTGATCCGTTAGCCAACGTCACGACCATCATTCTTCGGCGTGTCTCTGACCGCCATTTCCTTTCTCTGCCATTAACTGCCACCATCACTGCCCACTCCGCCGATTCTCCCCGACTGGACACTTCCCACGTGTCGGCTCTTCGTCCCTTTGGCAAATTCGAGCATAACCGAGCTCATTCAAATCCCACGAAGCCATTCGACTGACTGGGGGTGGCCAGTTGATTGGCCACCGAATTCATTCAATCCGCACCATTTCACAAACATGCAGTTTTTCGAGTATAGTTTACGCAATTTGACAAATAAGGTTAGACACTTACCTGTGTGGCCGTGGACATGTTTTGCAGGCTTTAGGACATGGAACGATGGTTTTGCTCACTGCTGCTTCATGCACAGGTGCTGGAACTCCTTTTATTGGCTGATGCTGTATGCAAGGCTTCGGGACCCGATCCTCTGGTTGTGCACGCTGCATGCATGACTCTGTCTTTTCTCAGCTGTTGAGGAGGTGTTCACATCCAAGCGGAGCTTTTTGCATGTCTCCTGCATCAATTTCACCTGCTATTGACTCCATAGTATGTGCTCCAGACGGATCAGCTGCTATAGGATTCCAGTACGACATCCTGTAGCTGCTTCTCCTCCTGGGATGCATGCTGAAACAAGCAAGGTTGTATTCACGGATGAAGCGTCCTGATGGAGCTGTGACAGGTAGAGTGTGTGAGCCTTTGTGTACTTGATTTGTCGCTTGGAAAAAAATTTCAATTTGAGGAAAACAGGACTCTTTGCATGACTGTGCAGGAATACATAACTAGATTGTTGCCATGGCGGTGGAAAGAGATGAAACCGATGATGGATGGAAGAGAGGGGTGGCTGCAAGCCTCATTAATAGATTTTAAGCTTTAAGTCTCTTGCCAGAATCGATTTTGGCCTGCTCGAAGGCTCTACAAGATGTTTCCTGTAGAAATGCAGAACTTCCTGTAGAAATCCCCAAAACTTCCTGTAGAAAGCCTAGAACTTCCTGTAGGAGGTTGAATCTCGGCCCGAATGTGTTCAAATCCTGGAAAAAGTGAGTGTCCATGGAGGGAGTGTCTGTGAGGATGTTTGGTAGCTTGGTATGGACCCCTGTCCTCATTTTGCGCTACCTTCTTTATTTGCACTGTATTCCCTGCAACTTGCAATAATTCCAGAGATTAGACCTGTTTCGTTTTCTTTTCTTCTTTTTCTTTGAGAGACAGCAGGGGCGCCTCCATGAGGTTTTTGCCCTCACTGTCTGCCTTGGGTGCCTTAGAGAGGTTTTCATCCAGGGATCTTTTTTATTCCCCCCCCCCTTTTTTTTTGATGAGCAAGGTGTGGCCGGAACAGAGGTAGAACCCTGCTCCACTACCAGCACTGACTTTTCCACAGTTTCAATGAACTCTTGCCTCGAAAGGGGTTTATTGTAGATTTTCAATAAATTCCCATTGACAAGCATGGGAATGGCTTCTTCATCAATGGTGCTGATAAGGACTGAACCATTTTCATTGCATTTCTCCACTGTATATGGTCCTAACCATCTTGTCCTCAGCGTTCCTTTGAAATCCTTGTATCTTGAGTCGTATAGCAGCGCCCAATCTCCTAGCTGGAATTGCTTTTCATTAAGATGACGGTCATGCCATATCTTCCTCTAGAGTTAAACTACTTCTGAGTGGAGGAGGGCCTGCATTCTGTGTTCATCTAATCCACTCAGCTGCAATAATATTTCACGTTGAGCATGGCTGAGATCTAGGTCTAGCTGAGCTACCACCCTCAATGTGTTGTACTCGAACTCTATTGACAGCAAAGCTTTCTTCCCATAGACCAGCTCATAAGGTGTGAAACCAGTTGTAGTCTTCCAAGTGGTGTTGTAGGCCCAGGTGGCCTCAACCAGGCGATCTGCCCAATCCTTTCTGCTGCTGCTCACCACCTTAGTCAAAATCCCTTCCAATGCTCTATTAGTGACTTCCCCCTGCCCATTTGCTTGAGGATGATATGGGGTGGAAGTCCTATGCTTGATCTTGTGATGAGCGAGCAAATCTTCAATCAGGTTGGAGGTGAACTGGCTTCCTTGATCGGTGACTAACTCTCTTGGGTAGACAAACTTGTAGAAGATATTTTCCCTTAAAAACTCAGCCACCTTTTCTTCTTTTGCTGCTTTGATTGCCTTTGTTTCTGCTCACTTTGTCAGATAGTCGGTGCACACAATGATGTAAGACCTTTGCTTTGAAGGAGGGTTGATAGGACCCACAAAATCCATGCCCCACCTCTCAAATGGCTTGAAGGTCACTTGAGGTTGGAGAGGCATTTCATCCCTTGGAGTCGGTTTTCCCATCCTCTGACATAGGTCACATTGGTTGATGTATCTTCTGACATCTTAATGAAGAGTAGGCCAATAGTAGCCTGCCTGTAGAATTTTTAAGGCAGTCCTTTTTGCTGCGAAGTGGCCTCCACAAGGCCCGTCATGACAGGTTAGGAGGATGTCAAAGGCTTCCTCCTCCCTAACACAACGCCTTAAGATCTGATCTGGGTTAAGTTTAAATAGGTTGCCCCCGATCTAAGTGAACGGGGCACTCTTCCTCATAATTCTGCTCTTCTCCTTTGAGGATAGATGTGGAGGGAACTGTGCTGAGGCCAAGTAATTTGCTATATCAGCAAACCATGGAGAGAGTACTGAGATAGAAAACAGGTGTTCATCTGGCATCTGGTCATCCACTGTCCCTTCTTCACCTGCAGGCAAATCCAATCTAGACAAGAAGTCAACAACCAGATTTTCCTTACCTGGGTTGTCGACAATAGTTAAATCAAATTGCTGCAACAAAAGTAACCATCTAATGATACGAGCATTGACATCAGGCTTATTCATTAAATATCTAATCGCAGCATGATCAATGTGTACAAATGTTTGATAACCAGTGATGTAGTGTCTGAACTTGTTTAGGGAATGGACTACGACCAGGAACTCTTTCTCGGTTATAGTATAGTTCATTTATGCCTTGGACAGGTTTTTGCTGACGAAGTATATGGTATATGGTAGTTTCTCCTCAACTTGTCCTAAGGTTGCCCCTATGGATTTGTTCGAGGCGTCAGTGTGGATGTGGAAAGGTAGGGCCCAGTTTGGACCTCTCAAGATCGAGGCGGACACCAGCTTATCTTTCAACTCATCCAGAGCCCCCTGACAGTCGTCAGTCCATTTGAACTCAACATCTTTCCCTAAGAGGCCAAACAATGGCGAGGCTAGCTTACTGAAATCTTTAATGAATCTTTGATAATATCCTGCTAAGCCTAGGAAACTCCGAACATCGCTTACCTTTTGAGGAGGTGGGACCTTTTCGATGATAGCAATCTTGTTAGGATCCACCTGTAATCCTTGCTGAGAAATGGTATGACCTAGCACGGTCCCTTCAGTCATCTGGAATTCACATTTTTCGGGACTGAGGGACAGGTTCATCTCGATGCATTTGGTTAGAACTCTTCCCAGATTAGTCAATTCCTCTTGGAAGTTGGACCCATAAGGAGTAAAGTCATCCATATAGATTTCTACCGAATCATGGACCAACTCAGAAAATATGCTCAATACTGCTCTCTGGAAAGTGGTAGGAGCATTGCATAGCCCAAAGGGAAGGACTCTGTAGGCAAAGGTACCCCATGGACAAGTGAAGGTGGTTTTATCTTGGTCCTCCGAGCTTATTTGGATCTGGTTATACCCGTTGAACCCATATAGGAAAGAGAAGAACTTCTTCCTTGCCAGTCCATCCAACACTTGATCTATGAAATGCAAAGGGAAATGGTCTTTATTGGTGGCTTTGTTAAGTTCTCGGTAATCTACACAGATTCTCCATTTCCCAATCTTCTTGGGCACAAGCACTAGAGGTGAGACCCACTCACTATCGGAGATGGGGTAGATGAATCTTGCATCCAACAATTTTTGCAATTCTTCTTTGACAATGTCTTTAAGGGCTGGATTCATTCTCCTCTGAGGCTGCCTGACTGGTTTACAATCTTCTTTAATATAAATGTGATGGGTACAGACCAAAGGATGGACTCCTTTCATCTCCTTATAGCTCCAAGCGAAAGCATCTAAATGATTGTTCAGTAAGCTACACAACTCCTTTTCTTGGGAGGGAGATAGGGAGGAGCTGATCTTTAAAGTCCTTTCGGGACCAAAGTCCACATTCTTAACTCTGGGAGAGGTCAGATTGGTCACACAGAGGTCCACTGAGGTGCTAGGCTGGGTATCTTCCACCAATTCCTCTAAGGACAGTGCACTGGGAGGTGGATTTTGAATCAAAGTCTCAATCAGATCATCCTCGGTTTGAGGGCCTCCCCTAGTGGTTTCTACTGTGCAAAATGGTGCAGAGTAGACCTCATCCTCATCTCCTTCTTCCAACTAGAGTGGTAAGTCATGTTCTAGCAGAGGTTGGGCAGGAGGGTATAGGACTAGCTGCTTGGACATAGGCCCATTCTTGATGGTCATGCTTCCAGCTCAGCAACTGATGTAAGCATCCGCAGTGGCTAACCAAGGCCTTCCCAAAATGAGGGGGTATCCAGTGAGCTTTGCCTTTGGCTGAAGGACCAAGAAGTTCGCAGGGTACTCCTAAGAGTCAACAGAGACCAAGACATCTTCCACAATCCCTTCAGGAGTCATGGTGGAGCGATCTGCTAACTGCAGGACTATCGAGGTCTTCCTTAAGGAACTCTGAAGGTTGAGTTTAAGCATGGTGTCCCTGATCATCACATTAATGGCAGCCCCTAGATCAATCAAGGTATGGGGGATTATGAGGCCATTGATGTGGACATCAACTACAGGACTCCTAGGGTCCAAATACTTTGGATAGATTACTTGCCACAACATTAGATTGGATAGTTGTCCTATGACATTAATAGTCGAGGCATATCTCTTTTGCCTGCCTGGGTGCCTGAAACACTTATCCTTAATAAATTTGTTGTAAATTGGTACATCTTTTATGGCTTGGAGAAGTGGTATTTTCACACACAACTGTTTAAGTTCTCCCAGAAGTTCAGTCTCCTCTGGGTTTGGTTGCGTGGTTACTGTTAGTTGCTTAGCAAAGGGTGGAATGGCTTTGGGTTCACTTTCCTATTTCTCTTCCTCGTCCTCTGGGGGAGGAGGTTAGCGATCTGGAAGGGTCTTCTTGGATCGTAGGTTGATCTCCTGGATCTCCACAGCATAGGTAGGGCATGTTGTCTCCCCAGTGTATACTTGCTGGGCCTATCGGTTGTTGGGGTTCAAGTTCGGTTGAGCAGGCATCTGGGGTTGCCTTGGAGGAGCAGGAGGTAATGGTTGTGGCTAAGTCGGTGGTGGAGGCAGAATGGTAGGAGGAGAGTTGTATTGGGGCCTCCGCCCCGGTTGAGGTGCATTCCACTGAGGTTGTGGTTGAACATGAGAGTGAAACGAATGAGCAGCAGGTTGGGTATGGTATTGAGAAGGATAAGACCAAGGAGGAGGTGCGGACCAGGAAGTATGAGCAGGGGGACCCCAAGAAGGTATGTGAGCAGATTGGTTGGGGCTATAATAAGCTTGGGATGTCCCTTGCATCCCCTGCTGGTAAGGTCTGGGCCCATGTAGCCTCCGTTGGTTGAGGAAGTAGAGAGGTTCAGTGGTTGCCTCAGTCCCTTGGTACATGGATTTAAGTCCTGGCAAGGTTGGGCATTGGTTTGTGGGGTGGTTTTCCTCACAAACGAAACATACCTCAACTGAGTGCAATGGACACTCGTTCTTAGGGTGCTTCCTCGTACATCTAGGACAAAAAATGGCTAAAGCCCTCTCAACTTCCTCTTTCTTTTGTTGGATTCGGAAAGTATCAAGTTACATGGCAATGGTCTGTCTCATCTCACTTTTGAGGTCTTCCATCTGATTAGAAAACTCATGCTTGGAGAAGGTAGTACTAGCTAAAAGTGGATTCCCCCTACCTCTTTTTCGGGCTGCCCTAGAGTGGTTTCTAAACACAGTATTTATGTCCTCATAAGGTAGTTGGTAGATGTCTCCTCCAGCTAGCATGTTAAGGGTATCTAGAAGCTCTTCAGGGACTCCTCGGAGCAGAACCAGCTTCAGAGATTCAGGGTCAAGTGTGCACCTGGCCCGTTTATAGCTGAGTTGGAACCTTTCCTCGTAGTCTTCTAAAGACTCATCATTTCCCATGGCCATCCGAAAGATTTCTCCCTTTATTTCCTTTGACCTACAGTAATCCTGGTATTTTTTGTTAAAGGCTTGTTGCATCTGAGCCGAAGTTGTGATATTGTTTCCAGGTAACCCCATGAACCAGTGTAATGCTGCATCCTTGAGGGTAGAGGGAAAGAGTTTCAACTTTTGCTCATCTTTTGCATAGTCATAAGTTCGACAAAGGACAACAAACTCAAACAGAAAGGTATCAGGGTCTTCAATGGTCAATCCATGGAAGTGAGGTAAGGTTGAGGGACTTATTTTTTTCATCTTCATGTCCCCGTTGGTCTCTCGGATGGGAAAAGCACCTTCTATTCTCTCATCATTGTCTCTACCATTTCTGTTTTCAGCCATGGTCTCAAAGGGAATGTTTTCTTGCTCTTATTCTGTTATAGGATCTTCATATATCTCAGGGGGTTCACCTATTCTTCTGGATCACAGCCACCAAAGAAGAGAGAAGAGTGACGCAGTGATGTGGTGGGGGTGTTGGGTAGGAATTTTCTGGTATTATCTCTGTTCCTACGAGGCATGAAATGAAAGAATTTTTTTTTTTCTTGGTTGCTTTTTCTTTTTCTTTTCTGCTTGTACCTGCAAAACTGAAACAGATGGAATTGCAACTAACTAAAATCTATCTTGCGGAAATGAAAATGTGGAATTGAAATGAGAGCAGGGAAGGACTAATCTATTTTTCTGAAATGAAATTGCGAAACTTGCAGAATTGAAATGCTAGTCTAGAAAAGCAGGAAATGTCTAATCTACTTTTGTGGAAATGAAATAAACTACTTAGCAGAAGGTTGTAGTAGGAAATAGAAGAAAAGTAGCAATCACAAATACTCTGACGCTTCCCTGGCAATGGTGCCAAAAAGAATGGTGGGTTCCAGTATTGCAACAATAATGCTGCAACTCCTGGGACTCCCTTCTTTACTTTTATCAACCCAGTAGTTCGTAACAAACTTGGAAGCGACGGTGCTGTATGCACAAGTACTAGCTCTTGCCGCGGCTGTCACAAGTCCACTAAGAGCTTAAGCCAACTTCTATGAGTTCTTAGAAGAAGCTTTTTAACTGATGGAAGAAAGCTAACTCAAAGAAGGCTAATCTACTGCAGAAAGGAACTAGAAAGCTGAAAGGAAACGCAAACCCTAGCAAACCCTAATTTTACCAGCTAGCCCTACTAATGTAAGAAAGAGGATGCAAGCTACTGGAAGAGATGCCATTGACTTCTAGGAAGGTAAGATGCATGGGTCTAAGCTACTTCTATGGTTAAATTTGAAGAAAACATCTTTTTGTATTTTTGAATAAGTTGTCAGAATTATCAGGCATGTACTTTAACTGTTTTTGATTGTGCAGATATGGATTGGTGAGAGGAAATGCTTGGAGGAGGTTAGGAAGGTTAAAATAGGGCGTAAGGGATCCCTAGCACCCTTCCAGAGAGTTTCACAGTGATTGGGTCTCAAGAAACCGCTTTTGTGAGCTTCTACAGGAAGTCTGCAGGGGTTCTACAGGATGTTCCGGATTTTCTACAGGATGTTCAGAAAGTGGATTTTGGAGGGTTGACGGGTGAAGGAAGGTGAAGAAGGTGGTATGGAGGTTGGATAAGGGTGAGAGGAGGTCCAGGTTTTGGGGGATGGAGTTGAGGAAAGATGCAGATGGCTGGATTTGTTCAAGGAGGACTGAAGCAATGTTGCACAAAAATTAGGGCTATGTGGGAAAATAGCAAACGTTAGGCAAGAATCCTAGTTAGGGGATGGAGAAAATGGATTTGATGGAGCATGTGTAGATAGAGAAGTGGTATAGGTGCTCTGCAAGTTATTTTTCCAACTGAACCAACGAAGACTTGTAAAAGCTGAGACCTAGTTACGTTGACCTAATCTGACCTATCTAACAGTAAAGAGGATGAACAGAAGTTCTAATTGCAATGAAACCATGTATACCAACTATGCAACGAAACATTCAAGAATCTGAACATGTAACCAACTTCTGTAAATGAAAATCAAACACTAATGATTGCATGGCAAAGCAAAGTCAGTGTTTTTGTTGGCAGCAAAGTCACCTTGATCTCAGCTCCTGATCCCACTGAGGGAGAGGTGAAATCAGAGGTGCTTGATGGCCTTTTTCTGGAGCTTTTCCTTGTCAATAACCTATCAACTCAATCTGAACATCAAAAGTCTTTCTAATCATCAACAGTGACCTAGTTAATCAGCAAGATTTAATCTACTTAACAGAAATGATTTTGCAAAGACATAAAGAACAAATAACAATACATAAAGGAGGCCTTAGCACTCGGGTTGGGCCCAACCCCAAGAGCTGCAGGCTCCTATAAAGGACTCAGATCTGATGCCAAGTAAAGCTGCTTCTCATTATTCAAAAATAATCATCACAAGAAAGTTATACAACAGTAGCTATGAGAAAACAAGTTGAGTAAAGGACAGCACTATAGTGCAAATACCAATAGTTCCAAAAAGTAAACTACGAAGGCTGAGGCCTTCTTACTTATACACTACGAGGGGCCTAGTAGCCCTCCTTAATTCAAGGGACTCGGTTGTTCCAACTGCTAGTAAACAGTCACTCTCCCCAAATCTGCTCGGCTGCCTTTAGGATTCGTTTTGGTGGCCTGTTGAGCTCAGAGTTGAGGGTGGAGATTTCGAGGAAGGGCCATTTAATGCCAGAGACAACCTCCCTACGAATCCTCACCTCACGCTTGGCTATCCCCTGGCCCATAATTGCTTGGTTCTGCCCCAGAATTTGTCCAAAAAACCTGAAATAACCACGTATTAGCCTCCTTGGTATAGTGACCACCCTTATTCATTCAAATAACATAAACTTACTAAAAAACATGCATAATCTATGAAAAATGGAGGATTGAACAAGAACAATTAGGCAAAATGAGCCCAATAAGTTACCCAATTTAGGGCTGATCAGTGGTGATGTCTTCTTAGGGGATGATAGGAAGGCTAGAATCGTTGGTCATGGAAAAGTAAAGTTGAAGTTGCAAGGTGGAAGGGTTAGAACACTTCTGGGTGTTTTGCATATTCCTGGATTGGCTAGAAATCTGATTTTTGTAAGCAAGTTAGATGATGAAGGTGTAAAAACAGTGTTCAAGAAGGATACCTGCAAGATGGTTCGAGGAGCATTGGTATTGATGCAGGGAGTTCGGATTGGAACTTTGTACAAGCTGCAAGGTAGCACGCTTGTTGATGGATGCAATAGTTCTGTGGTTCCTGAAAGTGGAGTAGAAAATTAGTGGTCTCTGGAGAGAATACCATGCTGTGGCATCAAAGGCTTGGACATATTGGAGAGAAAGGCCTTCAAATACTTCATGGTAAAGGTATGGTAGAAGGTATGAGTAATAGATCTCTAGATTTTGATTTCTGTGAAAATTGTGTATATGGGAAGCAGAATAGGGTGAGTTTCCCCTCTGGTGGTAAGAGGGTGAAACATATATTAGAACTTGTGCACAGTGATGTGTTTGGACCTATGAAGGTTCCATCACTGGGTAAGTCCGTGTACTATGTATCATTTATAGATGACTTCTCAAGGAATACATGGATATATTTCCTTAAGAATAAATCTGATGTCTTTGGCAGGTTTAAAGAATTTAAGGCACTGGTGGAAAACCAAACAGAGAAGAAGATAAAGGTGTTGAGGACAGATAATGGTGGAAAGTTTTGCAGTAAGGAATTTGAAGAGTTCTATAAGAAGTGTGGTATAGCACGACAGAAGACTACTCCATATACACCTCAGAAAAATGGAGTTGCAGAAAGAATGAACAAGACGTTGATGGAAAGGGCAAGAAGCATGCTTAGTGGTGCCGAGTTAGAACAAGAATTTTGGGCAGAGGCGGTGGAGACAGCATGTTACCTAGTCAACAAATCACTTTCATCAGCGTTGGAGGATAACACTCCAAAAGAGGTATGAACTAGTAAGAAACCCTCTCTTTCACATCTTAGGGTATTTGGATGTGATGCATATGTACATGTTCCAAAGGAGAAACGAACCAATTTGGATAGTAAATCTGAAAACTGCATCTTTATTGGGTATAAGGATGGTTTAAAGCGTTATAAGATATGGAACCCAGTAAAAAGGAAGGATGTGTATAGTCGAGAAGTGGTGTTTAGAGAGGTGAAAGATGTTATTAAACATGAAGTCCAACAAAAGGAACCTAAGAAGATAGAGTTTGAGCTAAAGGAGGAAGAATCAGACTCTATAGCAGAGGATGAATCAGAAGATGAAGAGCCACAAACTCCGGGTGTGAGAAGATCAATTCGAGAAAGAAGGTAGCCAGAAAGGTATATTCCATATGCTTTCTGTTCAAATTTTGGTTTATCTATTACTGATGATTATCCCAAAAATGTGAAGGAAGTAGTAGATTCAGAGGATGGAAAACTCTGGAAAGAGGCCATGGTTGATGAAATGGAATCTTTGCACAAAAATGAGGCTTGGGATCTGGTGGAGTTGCAGGCTAGTAGGAAACCCATTGGAAGCAAATGGGTGTTCAAGAAGAAGACAAATGCATAAGAAAAGGTGGAGAAATACAAAGCTCAGTTGGTAGCAAAAGGTTATTCCCAGGTGCGGGGAATTGATTTTGGTGATATTCTTTCTCTTGTTGACAAGGTAACTTCTATTATATTACTTTTATCTATTGCTGCTGCTTTTGATTTTGAGGTAGAATAGATGGATGTGAAGACAACATTTCTTCATGGGGATCTGGAAGAGGAGATCTACATGAAGCAACCTGAAGGCTTTGCGGTGAAGGGTAAGAAAGAACTGGTATGCAAGTTAAAGAAGTCTCTGTATGGGGCAAAAAGATCACCATGGTTGTGGTATCATAAATTTGATACATTTATACGGGGACTTAGCTTCACCAGAAGCAAAGCAGATCACTATGTGTATTTTAAATTAATTGGTGACCCTGTTATTTATCTGGTCTTGTATGTGGATGATATGTTGTTGGTTGGAAATGACAAAGAAATTATCCAATATTTGAAGACCCAATTGTTCTCCAAATTCGACATGAAAGATCTTGGTGCTACAAACTATATTTTGGGCATGGAAATTAAAAGAGATCGGGCAAAGAGGAAGATATGGCTAAACTAGAGGAAGTATTTTGAGACAATATTGTAGAGTTTTAATATGCAGGATAGTAAACCAGTGAAGGTTCCTATTCCTATAGGTGTAAAGTTATCTGCTGAACAGTGTCCCAAGACACAAGAAGAGGAAGAGGATATGTCTCGTGTTCCATATGCAAGTGCAGTTGGTAGCCTGATGTATGCAATGGTATGTACTAGACTAGACATTGCACATGTCGTGGGAGTATTGAGCAGGTTTATATCAAAACTAGGGAAGGAGCATTGGAAAACAGTGAAGTGGGTTTTCAAGTATTTGCATGGCACTAGTGATTATGGTTTGTGCTACCAAGGAAAACTAGGATTGAATAGAGTTTTGGATATCCATGGCTTTGTTGATGTGGACTAGGCTGGAGACCTGGATCAAAGAAGATCTACAAGTGGGTATGTGTTTAACCTATTTGGAGGTGCAGTCAGTTGGATGAGTAAGAAACAATCTGTAGTGGGACTATCAACTACAGAAGTAGAATACATGGTAGCCACCCATGCAAGCAAGGAAGAAGTTTGGTTGTAGAGATTGTGTTCAAGTATGGGCTTAGTACAGGGAGCTATAAGGATAGACTGTGACAGCCAAAGTGTAGTTTTCTTAGCAAATAACCCTACTTATAATTCAAAGACAAAGCACATTGATGTTTAGTATCACTTTGTGAGGGTTATGATAGAAGACAGAATGGTGTTGCTGGTAAAGGTGGACACTTTGAAGAATACTGCAGATGCATTGACAAAATTTGTGAGCTCTGAGAAGTTCTCTTGGTGTACAGAAACAATGGGCATTGCAGGGCTGGATAAATGACTAAGCTCTCTTGTGGCCCCCTGTGGAAAGAAGATAACAAGTGGGAGAATGTTGGGTTTTGTTATATTCTTTCCACAACTAGCTCACGTAGTTAACCCGGGGCTTAGAAGGGGGCCAGAGCCCCCCCCTTCATTGCACCGATTGTGTAGCGAGAGGGTCATAAGGGGTTTGAGGGGTGCAAGTAACCCCACTCTATGGGGTTTGGGGCAGGACCCTGGAAAATTTTGGTTTTGGAACCTATGTTAGGTTGGGCAGACCCACCTATGGTTTTGTGCATGATTTTCGCACATGCTTTTGGACGCGATGATTTTCGGTCCATGGTTTTGGACGCGATGGTTTTCGGTCCATGGTATTGGATGCTTCAGAATGTATAAATATGTATTATAACATTGAAAGGAACATAATGAAAAATCAAGATGGTAGTCCCAGTTTTGGGATGCAGGGGAAAATCTCTATGTATATGTGTTTTATGTGTTATGCTCTCGCAAAGTTTATTTTTTGTGTTTAGAATTCGTATGCAGGTAATTTCTATACAGGGCTAAAACCTACACTGCAAACATCTCAGGAATTGTGTAGAGTTTTCCTGTCTAGCCCTTCTTCCCTGCTCTACAACCATATCAGAAATTGTGTAGAAATATCTGGCCCTGGAATGTCTCTCAGGATTGCACAGTTTTGACCAACAACTCCTGCACCCCAACTTTGCGCTCATCTAGAAAGTTACGTAGATTTTTCAGCCAGTGCCTCTTGCTATCCACGCTGTCCTCCTTGTATAAATTGTGTAGATCCCAGCTGGATGACCTACCCAGTTCTCCCTTGAAAAATTGCACAGATTGGCCTCGCAGCTCCCCGACACCCCACCTGGCCTTCCTCCCAAAAAATACGCAGTTTTGCCTCCTAGTTGAGTTTTGCCCCCATAGCTGTCACTGTTGTCTCAAATCTCAAAAATATGTCCCCCTGTAACATCTGAAAAGTTTTCTCTACAGTGCTTCATAGCCTACATCCTAGCCTATGTTGTGTTTTCGCAGTCTCAGTGCCTTGTCCCTCTCTCAATCACCTGCACCGAAATGGAAAATAATGCATCATGGTAGACCAGGGGATTTTTGGATTTGATGTCATCCCATCATAAGTGATTACAAGAAGAAATACATCAATGAAACATGGCACGATGATGAATGGGATGGAAAAGAGGCACATTCTAGAAGACTCGCTCGTGGTCAAATGAACACATGAAGCACATTGAGCAAGTGAGCAAAAGGGACACATGCACATGCACCATCAAGCAAAGACCAAGACCATCGAAGACCCCACACAATTTTCCATGTGGAGGTGAAGACGTGTTACACCAAGAGCATATCATCACTCAGTAATACAAAAACTCAACATGGACACCACAATCATCCAGTACATGTCAGCAGTGTCATGTCAAGTTGTGTTATGAGTTGTCTCGACCACATCACTACTATGGGCCATACTTGTTGTAATAAATGTAATGTAAAGTGGAAGTCCAAGAGACCCACATATGAAATCGAAGATTCATGTAAAGTCAAAAATTCAGAAGAAGTCAAACAGTCATGAGGGAAGTTAAAGAGTCACAAGGGTCAATTATACTCCCTTGGCTATATATACCCTCTCATTGTATAAGCAAAGGACTTTTAACCTTGGCTCCTCCCACATAGCCTTGAGAGTCTATAGTCTATTCTTTAAGGAGCGAGGAGTGGCTCCAATGTCCCACTACTGGGACTAGTGATGTATGGTGTACATATGTGTCTTGGATATTTTTCTTAATTCAAAAACTTGTCTCAAGACAGCAAGTTTTCATGCATGTTTTGTATCCGTTTGTAAGACTATACGTCAAACATTTGTAATGCATGTTTGCTTAAACTATGCTAATATAGTTGAACTACTTTAGTTATTTTAGTACTCATATTGTTGAAGATGTGTTTTATTGTTTATCACTGTTGTCCCATCCGTGTAGACTACTCCGTCGGACATTAGACAGACCATCTTTGTGTATTTCTTGGTGTTAACGACCGTCACTTTACCTCCCCCATTTTGACTGTAAGTGTTAGGTCCCTATAATACTAGTGATTACCCCATTACTATATTCATTGTAGCCTTTATTTTTATTGTTGTGCCCCTATTGTACCCATATTGTTATTATTGTGCCCCATAGAAGCCCACCATTGTTATTGTTGTGCCCTTATATTGTTATTGTTATATCGACTTTGATTATATTGTGACCCGTTAGACTCTTAGATATAGAAAGGAGGTTTTGTAATTTGTATCATCGAAGAATTGTTCATTTGTGTAATGTAAAGGAGGTTTCTCCCTTGAAGAGGATGATTTTGAAGTTGTTGATCTATGTGAGATGGTTGCATAACAATTGGTATCAAAACATTGGATTCTAGGGTTTCGCTGCTTCAAACAGGTCATCGTGGAATTTTCACTATAACTTTCTTTTATAAGACGTTTCAGAAGGTAAAATTAAAACCCATTTGAGCTAAAATCTTTATGAACCTTCGGTATGAATTGAAGATATTGTCTCACTATATTTTGGATATATGATCCAAGGAATTTAGGGTTTTTGCAGGCTCCCGAATTATATCTCAAACAAGTGACCTGGGGAAAATTGTCATAACTCTCTCTCTCTGAGCATCAAATTAAAATTTTGTAACAATTTATAGAAAGAGGATAGCATCTAGTTCTGTTTTTATTAGTTTCAGGGCCTAAAGTCGAAATAGTGACATGTGGCACTTCGTACAAGTTCGCTCTACTGAACTAGTCTATAATCAGGTCATCGAGGGAGATTTGGCATAACTCCTTCTTAGAGAATCCAATATTGATCAGAATTGTCGGGTTGGAAAGAGAACTCATAGGGCTACCACAAGATGAAATTTTAGACCTTGGAGATCCGCAATTACACAGATATAACAGATTCAATATCAAGCTCCTACAAAGTGAAAAAAGGTGTGTAGTTCTCTTTTAACTTTTAAGTAAGTTTGGTTTGAAAAATTAGTTTGAAGGAATTGAAAGGGAATAGTGAAGCATAATTATTATTAATTTATGCCCCGAAGAAATAAAATGGAAACACCTAGTAAGAAACCTAAAAGATCTGGTATAACTCATGAAGAAGAGGAAGAAATGCAACACGATATATCAAAATTACGAAACCAAGTGCAACAAAATTCACTCTCACAAAAAGTAACAGAAGCTAATAGGGATGGTTTAATGAAAGGCATGGAAGCTAAGATGGATGGTTTAAAGAAATGCATGGAAGCTAAGATGGATGGTTTAGAAGTAAACATTGAAGATTTGAAGAAAGCCATGGAAGGTTTGCAAGGAGGTTTGGCAAAGTTGCTACAAGAAATGCTTCCTAATGGCGAAAAGGTAATAGAAGAAACTCATAATGAGAACAAAAGAAATGTTCATCATGATTTCATTGACTCTAACATTGGACTTAAGACCCACCATGTTCCAAAGATCGATATGAGCAAGTTTGATGGCAAGGATCTCGTAACATGGATACTACAGATGGAGCAATATTTCGATCTCCATAATGCGCAAAACACACAAAAGGTATGCATTGCAACTTTATATTTTGAACCAAATCAGTTTGTATGGTATCGATGAATTTTTTCTCATAAATAAAGGATCACTTGAGCAATTTTTACGGAAGAAATGATAGCACATTATGGGGATACAAAAAGTAACACCATTTTTAGCGAATTGATGAATCTTAAACAAAAAGGTTCAATGATAGAGCACATTGAGGACTTCCAAAAATTGAATATAAGGGTAAAATATATTCCAGAGGAGCATAGGATTGATGTGTTCATAGGGACTTTAAAGGATAACATCCAACATGAGGTTTTCCTTTCAGAACCTGATTCATTGGAGAAGGCATTAAGGTTGGCAAGAAAAATGGAAAACAAAATTATGGAAACAAGGAATCCTACCACTCACAACTATAAATATGGAAGCGTTTTTTCCCCTAGCCTTCCACAACCTACAAGATTGTCACCACAAAAAGTGGAAGAAAAAAGATCAAAAGGGCTTTGTTCTAATTGTGATACAAAATACACTAAAGGTCATAAGTGTGCTGAGAAGAAATTATTTTACATAGATTGTGAACAGGAGGAAGAAAAGGAACAAGAAATGTCAAAAGAAGAGGATATACACTAGGAATAAACCCTATATAAAGAAGAAATAAATCCGACCATATCCTGTAATGTATTGGCCGGAATTACCACTCCTCAAACTATCAAGATAGGAGGACATATCAAGAAGAAAAAGGTAATAGTGTTGATTGATTCGGGCAATACCCATAATTTTATTCATTGTAAGATAGCCAAGGAATTGAATTTCTTCCTATATCCAGCGCTAGAGTGTCAAGTGATGGTTGCAACTGGAGGAACCATAAATTTCTCTAGAAAGTTCCATAATATAAAGCTATCCATGGGAGAATATGTATTGAATAGCCCAATGCATTCCATTTCAATGGGTGGTGTTGATGTTGTAGTAGGAGTCCGGTGGCTACAATATTTGGGTACGATAACTTTTAATTTTCAAGAACTTTTCATGAATTTTTTTTTGGAAGGAAATGAAGTTGAATTAGGGGGTATTGCAGGGAAACCAGGAAAGATAATTAGCTCTAACGGAATGACAAAGCTTCTAAAGAAAGAATAACGAGTCATAATTTCACAATTATGTTCACTAGAGGTTCCCACATCGAAATCATCTATTTCTCAAGATCTTCAAAATATCTTGGACAATCATTCCAAGGTATTTGAGACTCCCAAAGGCCTCCCACCTATTCGTGATCATGATCATGCTATTCATTTTATTCCAGGAAGTGTTCCTCCAAACAGCAGGCCTTACAGATATCCCTATGCCCAAAAGAGTGAAGTTGAACATATGGTCAGAAATGATAGAGGCTGGTGTAATTCAACCTAGCGAAAGTTCTTTCTCTGCTCCAATAGTATTGGTGCACAAGAAGGATGGATCATGGCGCATGTTTCTGGATTATAGGGAGCTCAACAAGCTCATTATTAAAGATAAATTTCCCATTCCTGTCAATGATGAATTATTGGATGAATTCCATGGATCAATTTACTTCACCAAGTTGGATATTCGTTTAGGATATCATCAAATCATAATGAATACTGAAGACATTCTAAAAACAACTGATCCGGATTTAAACAGGAATGCAACAAATTATAGAGATAACCATATACACAAAGATGCAGCGGAAATAATACTTCATTTCATTAATGGAAAATACTGAAATATGCTTACAACCAGAAATGGAAATAAACCAGCTAGGGCGATGGTAGCTTATCTCTGAGAAGAGATGTGGTGGCTACATGCCTCTGAACTGTCTTACAATGAGGCTCGAAGGCCTATTTATTGTTGAGAAACAATGGAAAACCCTTAACATTCCAAAACCTAACCCTAGGAGATGAAACACCAAACTATGGGCCCCGTTTGGGGGTAAGTTGGTACATCAACTTCCCGGGGTCGTAACTTTGGCATATGATCTCCGTTTGACGCGTACAATAGCTCATTAGAAAGATCTATCCGAGCACTATCATTGTTGGAACGGGCAACATCGGTCCATGTTTCCCCTGGATTCCCCAAAAAACGTCGTTTAGGGCCTCAAAACGGCTTCGGAAGTTTAGGACCCGAAAAACTGCTAAAAATAGTAAGTTGTGCTACAATTAAGGAAACTAAAAATGCTGAGAAAGACAATGGTGGGGGTCCAGGTGGACTTGGCAGGTGGCCACCAATATCCACCTAGATCATTCCTCCCCCCTTAGGAAGCAATGGTACCCATTGCGTTGAGCTCCTCCATGAGATGAGGAAACTTCTGCTGAACTTGTTCCCTAGTGAGCCACTTTCCCTGCTGAAGGAGTTGGCCTGCTTTAACAACTCAATACAGTTGGATATTCTGTTGGCGAGTGTTCTTGATCTGTGTGTCCATGATCCGATCAGTTGCAGTTTGTTCCATGCAATCTGGATTTAATTCTGTGGGTTTGAGCTGTTCTGCAATGTCGGATGTGTCTAGCAATGGTGGAAAGTATGGCCGAAGGCGGTCCACATTGAACACTAGGTGTAGGCCAAGGAATGGGGGAATGCTGAGCTCAAATGCATTGTCTCCCATAGCCTTAGTAATGGTGTAGGGACCATATCAGAGTGGTCTCAATTTCCGATAGGCTCCAGTAAGGCGTTCCTTTTGCAAATGCAACCAGACTTTATCGCCCACCTGAAACTTGTGTGGCACCCGGTGTTGATCATGTCGCTGCTTGTACTTGGCATTTGATTTCTCAAGAATGTCATGGACCTGCTGGCGAATATGTTGGATGCGCTCAATGAAGCTGGTGGCCTTATCTGTTTCGGACTGGACATGAGCTGAATTCATGTGAGTAGCTGCAAGGGGCATGGCCACATTAATGGGGCATAGTGGCTGGAATCCCAAACCCACCTGAAAAGGGCTATGGCCAGTGGAGCTGTGAAGAGCTCGGTTGTAGCTATGCTGAACATAGGGGAGGCTCTCGTCCCATGTGCGTGGATGCGTTGAGTTATACATGCGCAGAATGTGCACAATCATCCTGTTGACAACCTCTGTCTGGCCATCAGTTTGAGGATGGAAGGCTGTGGACTTCGTGAGTTTGGTGTCCAGCATTGACCAGAGACTGGACCAAAATGTGCTGAGAAACCGACTGTCCCGATCTGAGATGATAGACTGTGGGATCCTGAAGTGTACCCACACTCGTTCAAAGAAGAGTTTAGCAGTGGCTTCTGCTGTGATATTTTTCTTGCAGGCCATCATAATGGCCATCTTCGAGAACCTGTCGACGACCACAAAAACACAGTCATTTCCATGCTTAGTGGAAGGAAGGCCTGACATGTAATCCATGGAGATGGATTCCCAAGGTCGACTAGGGGTAGGCAACGGGGTATAGAGGCCGTGCTTCTTAATGGTCGATTTGGCAATGGCACAGGCAGTACATGATCGGATGTACTTCCCAACATCCTGTCGAAGATTCGGCCAATAGAAATAATTTTGCAGTACTGCCACTATTTTCTCGACCCCGAAATGCCCAGCAGCCCGACTGTAGTGTGCTTCCCAAATCATCTTGGCACGCTCGCTTGAAGGAACACAAAGGTGCCCGAGGTGGCATAATAGGGTGTCCTGGAGGTGAAAATCTGCAACATGCCGACCCTCCAAGAGTGTCTGGTATGTGTCGCCAAATTCTGGGTCGCTTATGTAGAGAAGTGGCCAATCAGCAGTCTCGTGCCCACAAGAGTTGAGCACGGTGGTTAGCGCCATGATCGGTGGCCGACTGAGGCAATCTGCAACATTATTGGTGCTACCCTTTTTATACTTGATATTCAAGTGAAACTGTTGCAGGTATGTAGACCACTTCTGATGGCGATCATTCTGCAATTTCCCTTGGGTCTGTATGAACTGCAGAGGTCGGTGGTCTGTGTGGATGACCGTTTCCTTCCCCAAAATGTAATGCTTCCATTGTCGGCAGGCCTGTACAATGGAATACATCTCTTTATCATAAGTGGGGTATTTCCGGACTGTGTCTGAAAGTGTTTCACTGTGATATGCCACTGGATGTCCATGTTGAGTAAGGACTTCCCCAATAGCATAGTCAGAGGCATCTGTCTCGACCTCAAATGGTTGTTGTAAATCTGGTAATGCGAGCACTGGTGCTGTGCAGAGGCGATCCTTCAATTCCCTGAATGCCTTCTGTTGAGATTCAGACCAAAAGAATTTTGCTTTCTCCCCGCCCTTGGTGACTTGACTCAAGGGCCAAGAAATATGAGAAAACCCCAACACAAACCTGCGGTAGAAGTTGGCAAGACGTAGAAAGCTGCGGAGCTCTGTTAGAGTGGTTGGAGAGGGCCAATCCCGAATGACTTGGATCTTGGCCGGATCGACATGTACCCCCTGTTCATCAATGATGTATCCCAGATACTGAACCTGGGTCATGCCAAAAGTGAATTTCTCCAAATTGGCACATAGCTTGTGTTGCCGCAGTGTTTGGAGAACCTGTCGGATGTGGTGGAGGTGCTCTTCCCAACTCTGGCTGAAGATCAGAATATCATCCAAGTATACTACTACAAAGGAGTTGGTGAATGGCCGCAAGATGTCATCCATTAGCCTCATAAAGGTTGCAGGAGCATTCGTCAATCCGAAAGGCATGACCAACCATTCGAAGAGGCCCTCCTTGGATTTGAAGGCAGTCTTCCACACATCGGAGGGTTCGATTGGTACCTGGTGATATCCTGACTTCAGATCGATCTTGCTGAAATATTTTGCCCCCTTTAGTTGGTCTAGGAGGTCATCAATCCACGGGATCGGGTACCTATTACGGACAGTGATCTTGTTCAGCGCCCGATAGTCAATACAGAGTCTCCACGTCCCATCCTTCTTCTGTACCAACACGATCGAGCTCCCACAGGGCGATGAACTCGGACGATGTGACCTTTCTGCAGGAGCTCCTGAATCTGCCTCTTGATTTCATCGTTCTCCAGAATGGAGCGCCGATAAATTGGTCCATTGGGTAGCGGCGCACCTGGGGTCAGATCGATGGAGTGCTTGACTTGACAGTGCAGAGGAACCCCTGCCGGGGAGGTGAAGATGTCCTCGTACTCCTCCACAACCTTGTCCATCTGTAGTTATCGTGCAGAGGGACCCCGTTTGGAGGCCGCGGCCACTGTCTTCTTCTTTCCTTGAGGGCGTATCATCAGGAAAACAAATTTCCTGGTTTTGGAAATGATCTTACTGCATTGTTTTGCAGTAATCAAAGAGATGGCGGCAGGTGGTGCTACCTCTGGTATCCTGAACAACTTATTTCCCAATGTAATAATAACAGCACGGGGCCTTGATTCATACACAGCATGTCGCTTCCACAAGTATGGTTGTCCTAGTAATACATCACAAACTTCAAGGGGAGCAATGTCACACAATACCTCATCCGTGAAGGGCTTGATATTGTATGGAAGGCGACACTGCTGGCTTACGCGAAGATCTCGTCCTTGGTGAAGCCACCCAATGGTGTATGGTTGTGGATGTGCTGTGGTCGGTAAGCCCAACCGCTTCACGACCTCTGCCGAAATGAGGTTCTTTTGACTCCCGCTATCAACAATGAACTGTATTGGGGAGCCCTTTACCCACATCTGGGAGTGGAAGAGACGCTCCTCCTCCTCTGGATCTTCGGGTTCATTTTTCTGGATATTTGCGGTAGCAACAGTGGCGCTGGGATCTGCATCAATGATCTGCTTCCATTTTTCATACCCCTTATCGGGTTCTGACTCAGAGTCGGAACATGCATCTAATTCTGAAACCTTTAGCTCAGCCACCAGTGACTGCTTGGCTCGACACTCACTTGTGTTGTGAGTGGAGCTCTTATGGAACTCGCACCATTTTCCAGTGTCCTTTCTCGGCTTCGCGGCGCTATTCTTTGCTTGCGGCTTCGGCTGGTTGTCTTGGGATGTCCCGCCTTGGCTTTGTCCTTTGTTCTGTGGTTTAGGGGCACCTTTCCCCTTCTTTGGATTCACAGATCCAAAGTCTCGCTTCTTTTGTTTAAACTTCTGCTCAACCTTGACAGCATATCGGTATGCTGCGCCAAGCGAGGGGATGTTTAGGAATTGTATTTCTTCCTGGATGTACTTGTGCAGGCAGCCACGGTATTTGAGTATCAAATGTTGCTCCGAATCCTTGATACCCAACTTTGTGCGAAGGGTATGGAAAAGATTGGTGAACTCTGGCACGTCTTGGTCCCTTCCCTGCCGCAGCGTGGTCCACTTTATGTATTCATCCTCATAGCTTCCGACAGGGTAGTACTGCTCCTTGATGGCATCCCGGAACGAATCCCAGGTGGGTGCGGCTGAAAATAGTGAGCCAGTACTTTCATCCTTCTGCTCGCAGTAGGTTTCCCACCAGTCCTTGACGTGGGGGGCTGCTTTGAGAAGAGCAAAAACAATCTTTTCCCGACTCGAAAATTCATGAACAGAAAAATAACCCTCTAGCAGATTTAACCATTTATCTACAGCATCTGCGTCTATCTGACCCTCGAATATGGGGATTTCAAAATTAACTTGTACCTTAAAGGGTGTGGCGTTTCCAGAGTAGCTGCTGGAAGCCGATGCGTTGCTTCTGGGTAGCCGCTGAAGGATCTGGGCAAAGCTGTCCATCATCGCGTTCCGTTGTCGCTCGAGGGCTTCTTCGAGCAAGATTTTGATGGGATCTCCTGCCCCCTCGTCTTTCTTCTCGTCTGCCATGGGAGGCCGTCGGGATTTGCGAGGCTGGTCTTGCAAAGGTTCAACCAGTTCAAGCCCTAACTCCTTATATCCCGACCTTGTTGGGGACATGCAAAGAAAAACAGAGAAAAAGCAGACCGCTCTGATACCACTGATCCAGATTTAAACAGGAACGCAACAAATTACAAAGATAACCATATACACAAAGATGCAGCGGAAATAATACTTCATTTCATTAATGGAAAATACTGAAATATGCTTACAACCAGAAATGGAAATAAACCAGCTAGGGCGATGGTAGCTTATCTCTGAGAAGAGATGTGGTGGCTACATGCCTCTGAACTATCTTACAATGAGGCTCGAAGCCCTATTTATTGTTGAGAAACAATGGAAAACCCTTAACATTCCAAAACCTAACCCTAGGAGATGAAACGCCAAACTATGGGCCCCGTTTGGGGGTAAGTTGGTACATCAACTTCCCGGGGTCGTAACTTTGGCATATGATCTCCGTTTGATGCGTATAATACTTCATTAGAAAGATCTATCCGAGCACTATCATTGTTGGAATGGGCAACATCGGTCCATTCCATGGACCCATGTTGCCCCTGGATTCCCCAAAAAACGTCGTTTAGGGCCTCAAAACGGCTCCGGAAGTTCAGGACCCGAAAAACTGCTAAAAATAGTAAGTTGTGCTACAATTAAGGAAACTGAAAATGCTGAGAAAGACAATGGTGGGGGTCCAGGTGGACTTGGCAGGTGGCCACCAATATCCACCTGGATCAACAACATATAGAACTCATGAGGTTCATTATGAATTTTTGGTTATGCCTTTTGGCCTTACCAATGCACCTTCTACACTTCATGATTTGATGAATTCCATTTTCAAACCCTTCCTTAGAAAATTTTTGTTAGTATTTTTTCATGATATACTAATCTATAGCAAGTCTTGGAAGGATCATGTTAAACATGTTGAGAGGGTGCTAAACTATTGGATGAGAAACAATTATATGCAAGAAGCTCCAAATGTTTCTTTGGAGTGCAAGAGGTGGAATATGTGGGTCATATTGTATCTCATGAAGGTGTTAAGGTAGACCCTAGAAAAATTAAAGTCATTAAGGAATGGAAAATCCACACATCCATAAATCATCTGTGAGGATTTCTCAGGTTGACAGGGTATTATCTCAAGTTTGTTAAGAATTATGGGAGAATAGCAGCACCTCCAACAACATTATTGAAGAAAGAATCATTTTCATGGACTGCATAAGCAATGAAGGCCTTTGAACATCTTAAAGAGGAAATGTGAAAAGCATCGGTCTTAGCTACACCGGACTTCACAAAAACCTTTATTGTGGAATGTGATGCCTCAGGAAATGGAATTGATTTTGTTTTAATGCAAGAAGAAATACCCATTTCTTTCAAAAGTCATCCAATCAAAGGAAATTATTTACAGAAAGCTATCTATGAGAATGAAATGTTGGAAATATTACATGCACTTAAGAAATGGCGACCCTACCCAATGGGAAGACACTTCAAGGTAAAAGCGGATCATAATAGTCTTAAATACTTTTTACAACAAAGATTATCTTTAGAAGAGAAGCAAAAATGGGTCATAAAGATGTTGGGTTATAACTTTGAAATCATCTACAAAAAAGGGAAGAAATTTTTTTGCTAGATGCACTCTCAAGGAAGGATGAAGATGTGGAAGCATTGCTTTGCACTATTTCTATTATCCAACCAGATTGGATAAAAGAAGTAGGGGATGAATGGAAGAATGATGAATAAGTGTGGGCACTCATTCAAAAGTTACAACAAGATCCCAGTACATCTTATCCATTTAGCTAGAAAAATGATTCATTATGGTACAAAGATTGCTTATACCTATGTGAGAATTCCCAACTCAAACAAAAGATTCTTATGGAATTTCACACCTCTCCCTTAAGAGGGCACTCAGGATTCTTAAAAACTTACCAAAGGAATTTTTTTGGGATGGCCTTAAATCTGATATTCAAAATTTTGTGGCGGAATGTTTGCCTTTCCAACAAAATAAAGTTGAAACAATTAAGACCCCAGGTCTATTACAACCTTTATCCATTCCAAGCCAACGTTGGGAGGATGTTTCAATGGATTTTATCATAGGTTTACCCAAGTCCAAAGGAAAGAGTGTCATCATGGTGGTAGTTGAAAGAATTACCAAGTATGCACACTTTTTTTCATTATCTCATCCATTTAAAGCTAGTACAGTTTCTACTGCATTTATGGAAACAATTCAAAAGCTACATGGAAACCAAAAGATTATTGTAAGCGGCGAAGATCCCATTTTCACTGGAAATGTTTGGATAAAATAATTTTATTTTCTTGGTACTCAGTTAGCTCATAGCTCATCTTGTCATCCTCAATCTAATGGGAAACCTGAGATAGTAAACAAATGTTTGGAAGGATATCTTCATTGCTTTGTATATGATAACCAAATACAATGGATCAAATGATTGCCTCTAGATGAATGGTGGTATAACACTTCCTTCCATACTAGAGCAAAAATGACCCCATTTATGGCACTTTATGGATATCATCCACCGTCCATCACATCACATTTAAGAGAAAATTCTAGGTTCAATGAGTGGAAGATCAGATCGAACATCAACAACAAGTTCTCAAACTCTTAAAGGATAACCTCACTTTGGCGCAAAATAGAATGAAACAATAGGCAGATCAACATCACAATGAAAGAATTTTTGATGTAGGTGACTTGATACTTCTATGGCTACAACCATATAAAAAAATTCCCCTTAAGCAAGTTGAGAAGAATAATAAATTATTACCGAAGTACTATGGTCCGTACAAGGTGTTGCAAAATATTGGTACTATGGCATACAAATTGGAGCTTCCTGCATCTTCCCAAGTGCACCCAAGTTTCCATGTTTCATGCTTAAAGAAGGTTATAGGTGACAAGCTCCAAGTTCAAACAATATTTCGAGAACTTGACGTGGAAGGAAAAATCATATTGGAACCTTAAGCAGTCACAAAAACAAGAACTCAATAGCTACGAAATCGATCAATTTAGAAGTATCTCATCAAGTGAAAGAACTTAGCCACTGAATATTCCACATGGGAGGATGAGAATTTTATACAGAAGTATCCAGAACCACTCAAACATTGAGGACAACACTTTTTTGGAGAGGGGCATGTTACATCGCTATAATACTAGTGATTCTCCCATTACTATTGCCATTGTAGCTCTTATTGTTATTTTTGTGCCCCTATTGTCCCCATATTGCTATTATTGTGCCCCATAGAAGCCCACTATTGTGATTGGTGTGGCCTTATATTTTTATTGTTATGTTGGCTTTGATTATATTGTGACCCGTTAGACTCCTATATATAGAAAGGAGGTTTTGTCATTTGTATCATCGAATAATTTTTCATTTGTGTAATGTAAAGGAGGTTTCCCCTTGAAGATGTTGATTTTGAAGTCGTTGATCTATCTTTTCTTCTATTTTGTGAGTTGCTTGCATAATAGTAAGAGAACCTGGACACATAGTTACATTAGGCACTCACCTCGCTTTCTTGAAGCTACAAGCAGAGCTAAGGAAAGTCTCTAAGAGAATGGAAACCAAACCATTGTACCGGATGGGACTCCTACACCAAATGGTGTGAGGTATAGTTGGGACTTCATACTGGGAGATCCCTTGAATGTTGGTGGGTCTAGCACCATGAACACAATTATATGTTAATGACAACATGATGTAGGGAGTTGCATGGAAAAATAGGTTTCCATGAAATCTCGAAGAAGGCTCAGGTCAAGCTTTCCTTGGGAACCATGGGGATTGAGTCATGGTGTCTGTTGTTAGTCTTGTGTTTTTGGTCTTTTATGATTTTCTTGTGCTTGATTTGTAGTTTTGTTATGTCTAGTGCATGATCATGCCACCTTGTTTGTGGAGTCATATTGTTATTGATTTTCATGGTTTTCTTCTTGTTTGCGTTTGTTCTTGTCTTTTATGTTTTGAGTGCCTTGGGAATTGGTTGAGAAAGAGGAAAGCTAATGGAGCTCGAGGAGATCTGCATGGTACTCAACAGGTAATGTAATACATGGATGAAGCTGAGTGCATGAGTAAGTGTAGTGGAAGGTAAGACTATGACAGTCGGTTGGATTGGTTGGGTCCATTGCGATGAATGGACAATGCCAGTGTATTCATGAGAAAGGTAACCAAAAAAGGTAAAGTAAATGGATCTGAGATGTTAGATGGCTTGACTAAGTTGGGAATGGTGGTTCTCAATGTTGTGTGTGAATAAAGGAAGTTCTCTTAACCTGACCTTGATATCTAGTATTTATGTTGTGATCATGATTGCTTTATGTTAATGATTATATGCATATATGTATGTATGTACGTTGTTATCTGACAGTGTCATCATGAATCATGATTGTTTTATGCTAATGTTTATGTATATGTATGTATGTGTCTATGTATCTATGTCACTATTTGACAGGGTCATCAAGAATCGTTCTTGTGGAGGAATGATTGCTTACACAGGAAAACGACATGAAGAGGTTCTTGGTCTTATGAGGAATCAATTGGGAAGAGTAGTCGTGACAAATATATGAGGTCAATATCATGTGAATATGAATTGACATTTTATACTTGTATTATGCCTATGTTTATGTTATGATAGGTAACGCTGAGGGATGCATCAGTGAATTGAAAGTAGTGTGGTCTGTGACATGTTGGGAAGGGCATGGATAAGACATTTGAAGCAAGGTTTCTTGGTAGAGACTATGTGCTTTTGGATGTGAGGTACTATTTTTGTGCATATGTTGTACATGTTGCATCTATGGTGTTGCATGCATGTTGTACATGAGGTTCTATGTACGTATGGTGTTGTGTGCATGATTGTACAAGTGGTGTTATGTGCATATGGTGTTCTGTACATGTTGTACAAGTGGTGCTGTGTGAAGTTAGTGTTGTGTACATGTTGTGCATGTGGCATTGTGTACATGTGGTGTCACGTACATGTCGTGCATGTGGTACTATGTACATGCGGTATTTGTGTGAATGTTGTACAAGTGGTGTAGTGTACATGTGATATTGTGTACATGCTATGCAGGTGGCACCGTGTACTTGTGAGGTTGTGCACACGTTGTGTAGGTGGTACAATGTTCAAGTGATACTGTGTACATGTTGTACATATGGTACTAGTGCACATGTGTTATTATGTGCATGTCACACATGTTGTGTTGAGGGCATGTGGTACTAGGTATGTGCATTGTGTAGGTGGATGTTTAGTGTGGTGTTGTACATCGGGTATAGATGCATTGTGTTGTGCTATATGCCAGGTATAAGTGTATGCATTATGTTATGCACTGGATGTAGTGTATGTATTGTATTGTATACACTAGGTGTAGGTGTATGCATTGTATGTCAGGTGTAGGTACATTTATTGCATGGAGTGGTATGTCGTGTGTGGTAATATGTGTGTGATGCACACTTTGTATATGTGCACTTGGGTGAGGATAAGGAACTAGGTGTTTGTCAGGTGTGGAAAACCAATCAGGCGTGCGTATGAAATAAGAACAAAGGAAAAAGTAAGGATTGATTAAAGGATAAGTATCGGTATATTATTTTAGTTTTATTATGCATGTGATTTATGATTCTGGTATATGATGATTACATGTGAATTATGATTCTGGTTTATGATGGTTACATGAGATTTATGATTTTTATCTATGATGGTTATGTTCTGAGCTAACCTCATGAGATATTTTTATACATGTTGATTTGGTCAAATATGCTAGTTTGACTTGTTGCGATAGGAAGCGAACAGGATTAAAAATGTACATTACTAACGAGCTACCAATGAGGTATGATGTGAATTTATTTCAATTTATGTGCTTGGTACAAGAATGCATGAAATGCCTGGTTGGGTGATTGAAATTAGTTGCAAGAATTGACAATAAAAACAGAATTGGAAAATGCAGCAGTATGTTATTAAAGCATTCAAGAACAGGACCATTGTGGGACACTGGTACCCAATAGTGTCCATTGATTTCCTTGTGCATGTTATGACCGGTATGATGGTTTTGAGGCAGGGATATGCCTTGTTTTTTCTATCTCCTGGTGCAAGAAAGCCATGCCAAGGGATGGAATGCCTAAGATGAGGGTGCCAGCAAAACTTGGAAGGTGAGTGATTGACTTGATTGCCCGAGGGACTGTGTAGTAGAGAAGAGAAGGCCGAGGAATGGATTTGTTTTGGTCATTTGTATTTCCAGATGGAATTAGATACACATTGGGAGTGCGCACTAGAACAATGAGTAGGTATTTGTTCACTCAGAGGAAAGTGGCACACGATTGTAGCGTTGGACATTGGATGCATATTTGACTTTGTAATGGATTCTAGACTTCCTAGGAAGGAGGTGAATCCTAGTATTACTTGAGGGTGGAGGTGTGAGCCTGTGGATTCAGTTGTTGTGGATGCAGGCATTATATCTATTTATTTGTTGGCTGATGAAATGTGTATATTATTGTAAATATTGTATCAATCTGGATTTATAAAGCTCCATAGATAGTATGGTTATTTTTTGGTTGAAGAAAATGTGTATGTGTATATGTGGTTATTTTAAATACCATAATGAGTTATGTTATAAAGCTCTAGTAAATGGTATGTTTGTCATGTTTCAACAGTGGTAATTGTAAATACCGCAACGAGCTATGTTATAAAGCTCCATGAAGTAGTATGTCTTCTTTCAACAGGTTGCTGAGGTGTATGTGTGATTGAACACTAAGGATGGTGTCCCCCAAGGGAGAGGGTTCTGTAACAACCCTCGTGAAAATTCCATGTAATAATATATAAGGCCATGGATGATGGGACATTTATTCCAAGCTGAATAGTGGGGGAAACATCCTAGAGGGTGTTGATTCAATTATTATGGCTAAGGAAATTGGAAAAGACAATGGAAAAAGCTTTGGAAAGGAAAAATGGCATTTTTGGAACAATTATTTATGAAAAAATGGAAATAAGGAGAAAAAGGAGGTGAAAGGTCACAAGTTGCATGTGAGGAGAAAAATGAAGGAAAATAATGGAAAATGAAGATAATAAAGGCCTCATTCATAAAAATTATTCTGAGGATCAGTTGGTAACCTTTTATCAATTGAGTTTTGGACCTCTCTCATTATTCTCTCTCTCTCTCTCTCACTCTTGGACACTTAGATTTTTGTTGGAGCAATTTGACATTGGAGCAAGAAAGGAAAAGAAGGTAAGAGGAAGCAAAGATCAAGCAGGGAAAGGCAAGATCAATCAACTACAGCAAAATTCATTGCAGGTATCGACTTGCATGTGTATTTTCCTTACTAGATTTGAAATGCATGGGATTACATGTGGTTCTTTTCTATCATGATATGGGTTTTTCCAGATGTGACAGTATTCTTCAGCCTAGCCTTGTCATTTCCTAATAGCTTTGATGAGATGGTTTCTCACATTCAGCTAATGTGGGATAGCTAGATTGGATTCAAAGTTGAGTGGGGTGGATCTCTGAACTGACAAACACATGGCCTAGTGGTCCCTAAACCAGACTATGGATCATGGTAAAGCCACTGGCCTAGTAACCCCTGCACTAGACTGTGAGTTGTGGTAAAGCCATATTTTGTGCCTCGGTGGGCTTATGAATCCTTGTCGATGAATGGAGGGATATAAGGTAAATCTAAGAGGTGGATTTTATCTCTGTTGGGCCTAGTAGTCTCGAGATGGGATGTATGGTAAAACCTAGAAATTATGTCTCATTATAGGGCCTAGTGATCCTTGGATCAGATTGTGGATTGCGGTAAAGCCTGAGAGACTAGGAGGCACTAAAATTCCTCATGGTAGGTGGATACCTCCGGTGGCCTCCATGCTTCTTGGTGTTTTCTTGTGTGTTCTATGAGTCCCAATTCATGCTTGGAATATGGTACAGGGGTGATTGGTTGAAGAGAGACTTGGCTCATCCAATCTATGGTTGAGTAGAACATGGTAGTCCCGTCTTTGGTTGATTTATTGCATTCATTAATGAGAAATGCATTCCCTTGATTTTCATGTGTAAATGTAATGATGTATATGTGGATTTTATGGCTGATATGTTTATGATATTTCTGTCCGTATTATTTTGGTTATATGTATGTTTTATGAAAACAACTATGTATGCCTCTCAGCATGTTTTTACTTGTAAATGAATGGATAATGTATCTATGGCCTAATAGACAATAATGTAGCAAATGACATCCCTACACTTAATTTTGTTGTTTACACCTGTAGGTTACATGTTGACGATATGTTTGATGAAATGCCTATCATAGCTAGCAAGTGTCTGGTTAAGGTCTTGTTCAAATTATTGCTTTCACATCATTGTTTCCTTGTGTTTTTATTGATTGTAAGCTATCACTCCATTTTGGGAAGTGACCTGGGCTCTGGACCTAAAAACGTGGCTTAAATCCCGGGGTCACAGGCACAGAACTGGAAATTTTAGTCATTGGTTGCTGGCAAGCAAGCTTGTGAGAGAAAATTTAGGTTTCTGAATGCTCTCTTTCCCATAGCATGGGAGTGGCTAAGGCCTAAGATGTCAAAAACATCAGTGGGACCCAGGGATATGTTTTCTGAGTGGATGAATTGTCTCCTAAGGATTCTGAAGCTGATGTTGGATGACTGTGTGTGATGTTTTTATTGATTCCACCTCCTTAAGGTCGCATAAGAGGTCAAATCCAATGATAGTAGCCTCTCATCTCATGTTTACCCTGGTTGGCTAGTTACTTGGGTAGATATGGGAGGAGGGTGTTACAATACCTCATTAAGTGGAAGAACTTAACCGCTAAAGGTTCCACATGGGAGGATGAGAATTTTATACATAAGCATCCAAAACTACTCAAGCGTTGAGGAAAACATTTTTTTGAGGGAGAGGGGAATGTTAAGTCCCTATAATACTAGTGTATTCCCCTTATTGTTATTAGTGTAATCCCCTTTTGTTATTGTTGTGCTCATGTATCCCCCATGTTGTTATTGTTGTGCCCTTACATTATTATTGTTATGTAGGATATGATTATATTGTGACTCCTTAGACTCATATATATACCAATGACGTTTTATCATTTGAAACATCCAAGGGTTTTTCATTTATGTAATGTAAAGGAGGTTTCCCCCTTGAAGAGGATAATTTTTAATACGTTGATCTATATTTCCTATGAGGTTGTTGCATAACATTCCAATCACTTAAGGCTTCCTTAATTTCCATTATGCACATGGAATCATTAATGAATGGGGAGAATTTATGTGGAAGCTATTTAAGGAAGAGTCCATGGGGTTTCATTATAAAGAGAGAAAAATGACCAGGTCATGCTGTCAAAATTTGATTAAAGAGATAAAGAATTATTATTCATATTCCTTCTTTTCCTAAGTTCACTTGCCTCCTTGCTATTTAATTTCTCTGCTAGGTGGCCATCCACAAAGGAGCTTGTTATGTTGAAAATGCAACAAGAAAAGTCCCAGTTCGATTTGCCTTGGTCACAATAGAGAAAATAAAATTTCCATTTTAGCATATAGCTTGGATGAGTTAAATTTAGTGACATGGCTTGTGTCACCCAATTAGCTTAGATAATTCGAGTTGGAAGACTTGACTTCAATACAATATGACTCATTTCTAATTTCTAGCAATCTAATTAAGTTAAATTGAGTTATTGTATGTTAATCTAATTCTCACTATTAGAGGAACTAGTGGAAGGTCAAGTAGTGCAGTGTAACTTCAATCACACTCATTGATCAACCAATTAACTCATCAATCAACCCAGAATAATTGTTGCATGTAAATAATTCGAGTTACCCAATTGAGGTGGAGGATCCAAGGCAGTGTACTATCAGTTGTAGACTATTTCAGGGTGTACAGGTGGTGCATGTAGTCAGAGGATGAACCTAAAGGAAATGTGTAATACAATGGAGGAAAATTCATAATTAATAAGGACCTAACTCATCAAGGAACAATGCAAGGAAATAGGAGCTTGGAGGGCAGGAAAATTGGCTAAGTATTGGCAAGAGTTAGTCATCCACGTAGAGAGATAGACTACACACTTGTAGAGTGTGCTCGGGCTTGAGAAAACATTGTATTTCATCACTATTCTTTTATTAATGCAATACAGATAGGAAGGGGTTTTGAGCAGTTGCTTTCCCCTAGATAAATCATTTTGTATGTGTGTTAATTCTTGATGCATGCTTATGATATGTGTTCTATATCATGAATTGAATTTTTCAAAGAAATAGAGTAGCCTTGAGTCTTATGATTTAGTAAATTTCATGAGAATATTCTTATCTACACATTAAATTTCTACATAGTATCGGAGCAGGATTCATAGTAGAGCAGAAAACTTGAAGTTCTTATTGTAGGAGGATCGAATTTGTAGGATCAATTCTTCAAAGCTAGCAGGATGGCATTCTATGGTCTAAGGCTTGAGTGTTCCATTGAGTGTAGCTTGAACTTTGTTGCTTGGAAGGACCACATGGAGGCAGTACTAGAGGAAAATGGGTGAAGGAATTTGTCGAGATTGACATTCCAAAACTAGGATCATCTGACATCAAGGATCTAGTAGAATGGAGCAAGTGTGTAGCCAAGGTAAGGAGAATCATATTAGAGGGTGTAAAGGACCACATTGTCTCCAATATCCACAATAAAGAAACATTGTATGCAACGTGGAAAGCACTAATCGATTTGTTCCGAGATAACAACGACCACAGGAAATTGGCACTCAAAGATAAGCTTTGAAATATAAAGATGTGGAATAATGATTCTATTCAGAAATACTTGAGAAAGTTCACATAATTTCATGATGAACTTGGTGAAGTTGGATTTACTGTTGTAGAGGATGATTTGGTAAGCATAGCCCTTCTAGGCTTTCCCAAGAGATGGCAGAGCTATCGCGATTCGGTGAATGGGAGGGAGAAACGACCAAACTGGGAACGCTTATGGTCTGATTTGGTACTGGAGAAGATAAGGTGGAACACCAGAAATGAGACTTCATCCAAGTGTGAGGATGAGGATATTGTGCCTTGGTTGGAAAGGTAAAGAAGGGGAAAGGGGAGAAATCCCAATCCAAACCAGAGTCTAGTCAAGGGGGCAAGAAGAAGGACTTATCCAAAATCAAATGCTTCAATTGTCATGAATTCAAGAATTATGCCATGAATGTTGGAGATCAGATGCACAGCTGAATTAAATCAAACACATAAAGACACAGAGAATTAACGTGGTTCACCCAACCAATCTGGGCTACGTCCACACAACATAGGCATCGGCAATTCTTATTAATCAAAACAGGAGATTACATAAATCAAACTCTCACACTCAACTCCCAGCTACCCGTATGACTACCTATTTTATAGCAAGGAGAATCTAACTGCCTCTTACATCAAATTTAGGATGCATTAATTTTCTCCCAACAACCTGGAGCTAATCCAGCAACAGATTTCTATTGTTGTCACACACTGGGATTTTTGCCTATTTTGTCTAAAACAGAAAAAACCTCAACAATCTCCACCGTGACAACAATTAGCCTGATGCCCTGTTTGTTTATTATTTTTATCTTTTCTGCAAGCCTAGAGAAGCCAAGCACCAACGTAGCTTCTCTAACAAAACTAGTTTCGTGAACATGTCTGCACAGTTTTCCTTTGTATGCACCTTTTCAAGAGAGACTCCCCTTTCAGTGATAACCTGTTTTACAAAATGGTACTTAATTTGAATATGCTTTGATTTACTATGATAGGCCGGATTTCTTAGCCAAATGTATTGCACTTTGACTATCACAAAGTAACCTGATTTTGTCCTGTAACCTACCAAACTCACCAAGCAAACCTTTCAACCAAACTGCCTCTTTGCAAGCATGTGAAGCAGCAATGTATTATGCTTCAGTAGTGGATAAATCAACAATGTTTTGTAGCTTTGACATCCAGCTAATAGCTCCACCTGGAAGAGTAAAGACATACCCTGAAGTTGACCTTCTCTTATCCAAATCACCTGCAAAATCAGAATCAACATATCCGCAAACAGATTCACTACTCTTATTGTAAGTAATACAATAACTACTTGTGCCTCTCATATACCGAAGCACCCATTTCACTGCTGACCAGTGCTCTTTACCCGGATTTGCCATGTACCTGCTGACAACCCCAACTGCATGTGAAATATCTGGTCGCGTACACACCATCGCATACATCAAACATCCTACTACATTGGCATATGGAATTCGAGACATATAATCCTTTTCTTCATCTGTATTAGGACATAAACTGGAAGAAAGCTTGAAATGGGAAGCTAAAGGGACTGACATAGGCTTCACATTATTCATACCAAACCTCAAAAGTATTTTCTCAACATACTTCTGTTGTGATAGCCACAGCTTACCATTACTCCTGTCTCTGAAAATCTCCATGCCCAAAATCTGTCTTGCTGCTCCTAGATCTTTCATATCAAACGTCCTTGCCATCTGAGTCTTCAACCTGTTGATTTCTTCAATGCTTTTGCTTGCTAAAAGAATATCATCAACATACAACACTAAGATAATGAACATGCCATTATTTAACTGCTTAAAGTAAACACAATGATCATATTCACCTCTTACATATTTCTGACTCAACATGAAAGAATCAAACTTCTTATACCACTGCCGAGGCGACTGCTTCAGGCCATATAATGACTTCTTGAGCCTGCAGAAAAATTTCTCATTGCGATGCTGAACAAACCCTTCCGGTTGTTCCATATAAATTTCCTCATCTAAATCACCATGTAAAAAAGCAGTCTTAACATCTAGTTGCTGTAATTCTAAATCAAGCAAAGCCACTAATGCTAACACAATTCTAATTGAAACAATTTTAACCACTGGTGAAAATATCTCATGAAAGTCTATGCCAGCTTTCTGAGAAAATCCTTTTGCAACCAGTCTCGCTTTGTACCTATCTTCCGTATCATTCACACCCCGTTTCACCTTGAACACCCACTTACATCCCACAGTTTTCCTGCCTTTTGGAAGTTCAACCAGATCCCACGTGCCATTCTTACCTAAGGCCATCATTTCTTCCTTCATGGCTGCTTTCCATTTGTCACTATTTGAACCTTCTACAGCTTCCTGATAACACAAAGGTTCATCATCATTAGCGGTCAAAGCAACTGAAGTAACATAATCATCATACCTCCTCGGAGGGCATTTGATCCTTGTAGACCTCCTTAAAAATGTTTCTGGTGCTTCCACAATTGGCTGTCTATCATCTGTAGGAACTTCTTCCTGATCGCCATCAAAGACCTGTTCATGACCTCCATCTGAACCCTGTTCATAATCTGATTCTGAAACCTGTTCATGACTAGAATCTGAACTATGGTCATCATGACTATCATTAGAAATGTTGTCAAACTGAATGTGCTGGAAATCAGATACATCATCCTGTTTCAATCTACTATCTACATCTAACTGTACAAGAGAGGATTCATTAAACTTTACATCTCTGTTGATGATGATTTTGCGGGTAGTAGGATCCCACAATCTATATCCCTTTGTTCCATCACCATACCCAACAAAGACATACCTTTTCGATTTCAGATCTAATTTAGTTCGCTGATGTTTAGGCACTAGAGCATATGCATCACAACCAAACACTCTGAGTTTAGAATAGTTACAAGGGTGTCCTTTCCATACCTCTTGCGGAACCTTGCAGCCTATCGCTGTTGATGGAGATCGGTTTATCACATAACAAGTTGTTGCCACTGCTTCCGTCCACAACTCCTTTTGCAACCCGGCGTTACTCAGCATACACCTTGCTCTCTCTAGAAGAGTCATGTTCATGCGTTCAGCAACTCCATTCTGCTGAGGAGTATAAACCGTGGTCTTATGTCTCTCGATCCCTGCATCCTTGCAATAACTGTCAAACTCCTTGGAAGTAAACTCACCGCCATTGTCAGTTCTTAAACATTTTATAGTTCTACCAGTGTTGTTTTCTACCAATGCTCTAAACTGCTTGAAAACTGTAAAAACATCAGACTTCCTTTTCAACATGTAGACCCACACTTTTCTAGAAACGTCATCAATAAACGATACAAAATATGACGAGCCAACATACGAAGTTGTAGGTGCTGGACCCCAAACATCTGAATGGATATAATCAAGTATTCCTTTACTAGTATGTTTGCCTGTTTTAAACTTTTTCTTACTTTGTTTACCAAACAGACAATGCTTACAGAAATCTAACTTTCCAGATCTTAGATTAGGAAGTAACTTGCGGTCAGCCAAAATTTTCAACCCTCGTTCGCTCATATGGCCCAACCTTTGATGCCATAGGCGAATGGAACTACTGTCCTGTTCAGACACTTACACATGATCTGAACTAGTTCTACCTTCTAATTGAAAAAGATTTCCTACCTTCTTAGCCTTCATCACTAGTAAGATACCTTTATAGATTTTCATAACTCCACCTTGAATTACAGTTTTATATCCACTCGTATCCAGTGCTCATAATGAAATTAGATTTTTTCTTAGATCTGGTACATGTCTCACATCAGTTAACAATTTGGTTGTACCATCAAACATTTGTAGTTGTATACTTCCTATTCCAATAATACTGCAAGTGACATCATTACCCATGTACACGACTCCATCATCAACTGATCTATATGTCTTAAACCAATCTTTATGAATACACATGTGGTTAGATGCCCCAGAATCTAACAACCAATGTTGATCATGTTTTGATACATTAACAGACAATACCTCATCACTCATACCTGAACCAGATACTGAACCTGTATCTGTGGTGTTGGCTTCCTTCTTTTCTGTCGAAGAGCCTTCTTTAGCAACCTGCTTTCGCTTCCAGCAATCCTTCTTCAGATGTCCAACCTTGCCACAATGCCAGCACTTCACCTTTGTCTTCTTTCCTTTGGACTTTGAACGAGAGTCGCTATGCTTTCCCCCAGAGTGTCTCTCTCTTGAGCGACCTCTGGCCATAATTACCTCTAACGTAGAGGTGTCTGCATTCGACCTCTTCCTCGTCTCCTCAGACAACAAGGCTCCAACAACATCGTCAAACTCAAGGATGTTTGTTGTACTAAAGCTTATGGAAGTAACAAAGTGATCCCAGGATTCGGGCAATGAACATAATAGAGTTATTGCCTTATCCTCTGATTCAAATTTCACATCTAGACTGTCTAATTGCACCAGTAAGGTATTAAAAACATTCAGGTGATCAGTAATCGAGGTACCTTCTTTCAGCCGCAAACCGTAAAGTTGCCGTTTCAGGAGAATCCGATTTGTCAAAGATTTCGTCATATAGAGCTTCTCAAGCTTCAACCACAGGCCTGCGGTGGTTTTCTCTGACACAATGTTGAACAGAACATCGTCCGCCAGACATAACCGCATTGCGCTCAGAGCTCTATCGTCCATCTCATCCCATTCATCCTCCATCATGGAAGGAGGCCTTTTGTTTTTCCCCAACAGTGCTTTCGCCACACCTTGTTGAACCAGCAGATCGTGCATCTTTACCTTCCAGATCTCGAAATTATTCTTTCCATTAAATTTCTCAATTTCAAATCGGGCACTCTGAGTTTTTGCCATCTCATCTAAAACAAAGAATCTCCAATTCCAATTTTAAAACAAAAAATTAATCTCAATAAATGCCTATGCCTCAGTTTACATTTAATCTCAATAAAAATAGTGTAAATAAAATTGGCGCTTGCTGATCAACACAAGAACCGCGCCACTTAAAAAACGCTGTAAGTCATGCCAAAATGGCGCGAGTATACCTTGAAAATACGCGCTGATTAGCAAATTAGCGCATTGGCGCACTTAATTCATTCGTTTCCGCGCTATGTCAGTTGGTTGGCGCGACTGTATTCTTAAATCCCGCGCCAATCCCAAAACAAAAAAATAACTCAGTGGAACTCCACCTACAGCGATCCACTAACACGTTTAAGAAAAAAAATTCAGCGTAATACCTCAAACATGCCAGCTCAAACCACGCTGCAGGTCCACGCAGCAATGTTGTCAAACTCTTATCCGCGCAGCAAAGTTTAATTCAACACGCTCTGGCACGTCATACGAACCAAGTGCAACTCCACGCAGTTTTTAAAATACACAAATCCACGCCGTTTTATAACATATCCACTCCACGCAGCACTAGCAATTAAAAAAACAAAGGTTGAATACTGTACGTTCACACCAAATTTCAGCCCCACGCCGATCTGGTTTTACAATGCTGTATCAACGCTTTAATCTTCCACGCGCAGGTAGCTTGCACGCACACGCACCGGCCAGCACCCAATACACTCCAATGATTAGATACATGTGCTGGAGAAACTATTGGCGCGCTGCAAAACCCAGAACTTATGCGCGTTAAGAACTGTTGGCAAAAGACCACCGATCCGCAGTCTTTACAGGTCTGCGTATTACAACCCGTTTCACGCAGCAAGACTATAATTTCAAGAACGCTGGCATATGCAGGTACTTTAAATCCACCGCAGCACAACCACGTCAGTTTTCGTACACAGCCAGAGCCTCCAGCAACATGCCACGCAGGTGCACTTAGCGCCACGCCTCCAACAAGCTCTGATACCAATTGTTGGAGATCAGATGCACAACTGAATTAAATCAAACACATAAAGACACAGAGAATTAACGTGGTTCACCCAACCAATCTGGGCTACGTCCACACAACATAGGCATCGGCAATTCTTATTAATCAAAACAGGAGATTACATAAATCAAACTCTCACACTCAACTCCCAGCTATCCGTATGACTACCTATTTTATAGCAAGGAGAATCTAACTGCCTCTCACATCAAATTTAGGATGCATTAATTTTCTCCCAACAACCTGGAGCTAATCCAGCAACAGATTTCTATTGTTGTCACACACTGGGATTTTTGCCTATTTTGTCTAAAATAGAAAAAACCTGTGTCCACACAAGAAGACAAGCAAGAATACCTCAGGAGGAGTGGCAAGTGAAGCCTTGGATTCACAGTTCGAGTTTTATTTCACCCTTATCACATGCATGGTGAGCACAATGATGGGGAGTGTGTGATACTTGGACGGTGGTGTCTCATTCCACATGAAGGGAAATAGATATTTTTTTAGTGACTTGGAGGAGAAAGACCTTCATATGCACATTGATATGGGAGATGATAGAAGGTATAACATGATCGGTATCTATACAGTTACTTTTAAGAGGGAGTCTATCTCCCTTCCCAAGCTCAAGGATGTTATATTTGTTTCAGGCCTAAAGTAAAATCTCATCTCAGTTGTTATGTTGGAAGAACATTATTACAATGTGATCTTTAGCGAAGGGAAATAATTCCGAAGACACATAGCCACGGGACAGGTGAAGTGGATTGGGGTTCATGTGAAGAACATGTACAAGCTAGATGTGGAAGATTGTGCTACATTAAGCATGAAAGTACAAAAGGTGCAGAGTCGCAATGTCGATGACCTATGACATATAAGACTTGGCCATTTGCATCATGGCTCCCTGAAGATTATGCAGCAAATAACCACAAGCCTCCTCAAAGTATCACTTTATCAACAAGATACATGCAAAGGGTGTACCTTGGGGAAGTACACAAAAGCCTCATTCCATGATCCTTAAAAGGATCCACTCTGATGTCTGTGGAACTTTCTCGAAAACCTCCACTTCTAGGCACAAATATAATTTTATCTTTGTAGATGACTTCTCATGTAAGTTTTGGGTCTTCTCCATGTGGAAGAAGGATGAGACCTTCTCCACGTTTGTAGAATTAAAAACATTGGTAGAGAAGGAAATTGGAAAGAAGGTAAAGGCTCTCAGGAGCAATAATGGAGGTGAGTATGTGTTGAATGAGTTTAAAATTTTTTGTGTTCGCCGAGAGTTGAAAACATCCCACAACCCACAGTAGAATGGGGTGGCTAAGAGAAAGAACCATAGTGTTGTGGGAGCAACGAGAGAGATGTTGCATGACCAAGGCCTACCATTGCATTTGTGATCAGAGGCATGCAACACAATAATATACTTGCAGAACCGAAGTCCTCATCAGATTCTAGGAATGCTTACACTCGAGGAGTCTTTCTCAGGGATAAATCCAGATGTGTCTGACTTAAGGATATTTCAAGCATATGTTTACTGCCATGTTTAAAAAGACTCCAAGAAGAAGCTTGAGCATACAACTTGTTAGTTTCAGTCTTTCCATCCATCCTCCAGTGATCAAATATGCTCTTACAAAGTGATCTCAGAGTGTCAAGGTCAAATTTTGTCATTTCAAAGAGTTTTCAAGCAAAATTTGGTCACTAGGCATTAGGTCTAGGGTTTGCTTTAACTCCTTCTAAAGTTGTCAAAATGTCGGTCCATGTCATTATTCAGCTGAGTCTATCATCATTCATAGGTTTTTCATTATCATCTCAGTGTCTAATGAGTCATTGTACATCTTGTTCATGCTTCAGTTGCGCCCAGGCAAGGTCATTTCCCTCTCCTAGGGTTTTGAAGCCAATTTCTCTTAGACGGTCAATTCATCGGCAAAACTTGTATCCAGATGTTCATACACCTTCCCCTATCCTTAAAATACCCTATCAAATGCTTCCCATCCCTTAGATCCCCAAAATTCCTCATTTTTGCACAAACCCTAGTTTCTAGCTACAACCTGGCAATTTTCTAGGTTGGGCCTGTGTTTTGCCCTTTTGGACCCCTTCCCCTCACTCAATCTCTGAGATTCCACTTTCCCCTACTTCCTAACATCCCTCCCCACTCCCAAAAATTTCCCCAAGAATTTAGAAGCCCCCTATCCCCTTCATTTCGCTCCATTTCGACAAAATTCCTTGTTTCACACATCGGGACAAGTCGCACTCAAATGATGTTCCAGAGCAATAAAAGATGAATTTTGGAAAACTGAGAGAGGTTTTTGTCCATAACATGCCAAAGAAGAAAAACCTCCTTCACTTTTTGCACAGGTGTCATGGTTTTAGAGAAATGTCAAAATTACAATCGCCGGATCCAAGGAGGTTGGCCAAGGCACTAAAACGACGGAAAAGGCCCGATCCACTCCAAATTTTGGCCAAAGCCTCTTTGACTGAGCATGGCACTAAATAGCCTAGCCACAGCACAAATCCCAAGAAATTTTGAGCATTTTTGGTAAATTTTGGTTTTTTCAGGCAATTTACAGGTTTTCTCCATTAACGGGTCTCACCCCCTGCGCGACCCTTCATCTTGGCAACTCCATTTTGCAAAAACTCAGCATTTCCAGATTTTTCATGAGAAGTTACATATTCTCATCCATGGACAAGAGATTTTATGAAGTTTTGGGCCTCCAGAAAGTCAAAAAACAAGCAAAAAATGACTTTCTGCCACATTTTTGAGACACAGAAAGCAGTCTTGGGAGATTGCAATTTTGGAGGAGCAAATGACCACCAAATTCAGAAATTATAGTTGGGTTGGAAAGTAGAGCCACAGACCTTTCCAACAAGCCTACTCTTGCTCAATTTGGACACCTGGAAGTGCCCCAAAAGTGGTCCCAAAGGCGCGCAACCCGTCAGGCAGAGGCGCGCGACCCGTCAGGCAAATTTCTCCAAATTTCAGTGTACAGCTCAGAAAAACGCAGTTTGACCCTGTTTGACTTTTTGGGGTGGATTATTATCCTCTTTGATGTAATTAATGTACTTTTATGACACTTTTACACTTATGTACCTCTTCTAGAAGATTCATTCATGAAATAGGTGAAAGTTAAATGAATGAATTGGTTTCCTAGCTTATAGAGGCAAGTTGTTTTGACTGCCTAGTTTTCAGTGCTTAGTTTAGAAGTGGTTGAAACAGCTCCTAGGATAGTGAGCTCGACCCATGGAGGCAGGGAAAGAGGTTAGATGATCTATATTATGTACTTTCTTGCTCATTTTCATGGTTGGACTCTTGAGGGAGAAGCTATCATTGTATTGTTCACTGTATCTCTGCAATTTTTGGCTAAGGAAGACCAGTGTTTTGCAGTCCTCTTTGGGATTCTTGTGGACTCATGTGTTGATGGTGTGTTTCTCAATGTACTTGTAAGCTTGTTATGTGACCCATTTCCTTTCTTTTATTTTTGCACATTAAACAAATGAAGTGTTAAAGTAAGAATTCATGCCTGCCATGCTCTGCTTTTAAGTTTGTTTAATTTCAATGTTTTCTTCTGTCTAAAGAGAATTCAAAGTGATTGTTTGCTCTCTTTAGCTCCTCATCTTTCATTCCTGACCATTCACCTCAGTTAAAGGCATCAACGCTGTCTCCTACCTCGCCCCAAGGAACCCCCTGCAGAAACTGTGTCCAATCCCCGCACCCAAAATTGCCATCCCCTCAATTTGCCACCAAAAACCCCAAAACCAAACTCTTTGATCAGTTTACTAGCCTAATATCAGTGTTACCTTATTGTTCATCTCATCTATTGAAGATTTTACGAGATAGACCGGAGAGAGCCTTCTCCTGCCCCGTAGGGCTAGCTACGAGGCTAAATGGTTTGATGTTGCCTTGAGGTTTACCTTTCTCAGCCTGAGGTGAAATTTCAAGCGCTAACACAACTGAGTTGGGGGTATTTGTGGGTTAAATAGAAACTCCTCAAAATTGTCGACTGTACTTACAAACCCTCAAGATGACAGTTGTTTGAAGGGATGTGAATTTTTATGAGAAGAAGGAAATGAGATGTTCTCTTGAGAGGGAGCTTCAGTTGCAGCTAGGTTAGGAGCTTTTTGCTCCGAAGGAGGAACCTCAAGAAGTTATGGAGCAGCCACAATTTAAGGAGAAAAGAGTGGAGACATCCACTCAAGCATAAACATCTAGAGAAGGAAGAAAATGAACTAGAGAAGCTGAGAGGTGGATGCATGATGCTAGAGGGGCTATGGGAGCACCCACTTCTCAACGTAGGAAGAGAAGGTCACTAGATCGATACACTAGCTACATGGCTCTAATGACTAAGTTAGTTGAGACTAAGCCATCCCCTTTCGAGGAAGTATGGGTTGATGCAATGGTAGAGGCATATGATTCCATTGTAAAGAACAATGTTTGGGAAGTGGTCCCAAGACTATCAAAAAAATTAGTGGTGGGTTTGAGATGGCCTTACAAGGTAAATCATGTAATAGACGAAAGAATAGAGAAGTATAAGGCCATATTTGTAGCCAAGGGATTCTCTCATGTTGAGGGAATAGACTACGAGGAAACCTTTGCACCAGTCGCAAGGTATTCATCCATTAGATTTATACTTTCTTTGTTAGTGCAGATGGGGTGGAAGATCCATAAGATGGATGTGAGGACAACATTCCTCAATGGATTTATTGATGAGGAGTTTTACATTGAGCAACTAGAAGGTTTTGAGACCTTTGACTGAGATTCGCATGTGTGCAAACTCAAGCAAGCATTATATGGCCTCAAGCAAGAACCATGTGCTTGATACACCAGAATCAATAGCTATCTCATTAGTTTTTGCTTCACCAAAAGTGAAGTAGATGCAAGCCTTTATCATATTATGGTAGAAGGTAAATTATTGATTATTTTCTTATACGTTTATGATTTGATTTTAACCAATGATGAGAAGTTGATTAGGTGCTGCAAGGAGGACCTTGCAAGAGAATTTGAAATGACGGACATGGGACTCGTGCACTACTTCCTTAGATTAGAAGTATGGAAAGGAGATGGGGAACTATTTGTCTCTTAAGGAAAATATGCTAATGAAATACTAAATAAGTTTCACATGGAGAGTAGCAAACCCATGGAGACACCTCTAGCCACCAGTTGGAGAAAAGAGGATGTTACTTCAGGTGAAGTAGTGGAGGATACCATTTATCAGAAACTTGTGGGTTCACTAATGTATTTGGTGAACACATGACCAGATATGTGCTATGCAGTCAACCAACTTAGTCAAGCTATGGTTAGTCCAACCAAATTATTTTGGAGGGAATCTAAGCATGTTCTAAGGTACCTCAGAGGCACCACCCAGTTTGGACTATGGTGCAAACGGATAGAGGGAGTGAAGTTGTATGGCTTCACAGATACAGATTGGGCGTGAAGTCCATCAGATAGGAAGAGTACATCAGGAGGAATTTTTAGTGTTGGGTCCACAACGTTTCCTAGTACAGAAGGAAGAAAATATTACTGGCAGGCAGCTCAGCAGAAGTATAATACATGATTGCAAGTCAAGCAGCATGTGAGGTCATTTGGATGAGAAAGTTTCTTGTGGGACTTTTTGGTAAGATGTTGGATCCTAATATTATATACTATGACAATAAAAGCTACATTAATCTCTTTGAAAATCCATTCTTTCACAATTGATCCAAGCATATAGATATCTGATATCACCATCTATGGGATTGTGTGCAGAGGAAAATCATGTTGCTTGATTACATTCCAACAAAGTAACAAGATGTAGATATTTTGACAAAGGCTTTGTCAAATGGTAAATTCGAGTTCCATAAAGGTAGGATTGGGGTATCTGATAATCCCTTTCTTGATGAGAGGGAGTGTTGAAAATGAAGAAAGGAAAATCTCAGTTTGATTTGCCTTGGTCAAACTAGAGAAAATCAAATTTCCATTTCAACAAAAAACTTGGATGAGTTAACTTGAGTGACATGGCTTGTGTCACCCAGTTATCTTAGATAATTCAAGTTGGAAGACTTCAGTTCAATTCAATATGAGTGATTTCTAATTTATAGCAATCTAATTAAGTTAAATTGAGTTATTGTCAATTAAACTAGTTCTAACTATTAGAGGAACTAGTGGAAGATCAAGTTGTGTAGTGTGACTTTAGTCACACTCAGTGATCAACTAGTTAACTGATCAATCAACCCAGAATAATTGTTTCATGTAGAGACTTTGAGTTACCTAGTTGAGGTGGAAGTTCCAACGTAGTGTACTATAAGTTGTAGACTATTCTGAGGTGTACAGGTGGTGCATTCAGTCAGAGGATGAGCCTAAAGGAATTGTGCAATCCAATGGAGAAAACTTCCTAATTAACAGGGTCCTAATTCCTCAAGGAACAAATCAAGGAAATAGGAGCTTGGAGGGCAAGAAAATTGGCCAAGTATTGGCCAAAGTCAATCAGTCAGGCAGAGAGATAGACTATACACTTGCAGAGTGTGCTCAGGCTTAAGCAATCATTGTATTTCATCTCTATTCTTTGATTAATGCAATACAGATAGGAAGGGGTTTTGAGAAGTTTATTTCCCCTAGATAAGGCTTTGTGTATGTATGTTAATTCTTGATGCATGTTTATGATATGTGTCGTATATCATCAATTGAAATCCACAGAGCAGTAGAGTAGATTTGAGTCTTATGATTTAGTAAATTTCATGAGCAATTTCTTATCTACACATTAAATTTCTACTTGTTGCATACACATATTGGATTTGGAGATTGATCATATAAGGAGGTAAAAAGACTTTCCCATGGACAACCTTGGAGCCCAATTTCTACATGAACCCTCTTCAAGTGTTGTATTTTAAGTCATTTATTTGTCCATAAGAATGAATAAAGCATTGTGCTTAACCCCTAATGATTTCTTTGTATTTTTTTTTATTAGTGGTTGAATTCATAACGTATCACTGTCATTATTTACATTCTTGCCTTTAAGTTCAAGAATATGTTTGCATGTGAGCCTTGTGTATTTTCAATATTTTTTTGTACCTAATTATAGTAACCAACCAGGTTAAGGGTTTTTTTGTACATCAATATACTAAAGTATCAGTTGCAAATTAATGACTCCATAGGGGAGTTTAAATGAATACCTCACCCTTAATTACTTGTATTATTGATTTTTACATTCTAGTAATTAATATTATTGGTCGTAGTCTAGTTGATTCCATAGTTTTCATTTGGAAGGCATCGTTTTTCACAAAACTAGTCTTTTTTAATCCTATTTTTTGTCACATTTATTCACCCCCTTCTTGCACTATTCACACCCAACTCTTTTGTAGTGTCGCATTATTTTTTCATATCCACCCATGTAGTACCTACATTGATTTCTTGCATGCTTGATCCATTACATGTGTGCACTACTTAGACATCAATTTTGCTATCCATGTGACACATGACAACCATAAATAAAACCCAAACAATCCCTTCAATATTTTCATTTTTCATATTTTATTAGCTCTATTAACAATTTTTATAGGCAATTTCAATATTTTCCAAAATTTACTAGTTGTTTAGTGTCATATTTTTGTTGTAGTTAAAGGACATTATATACAAGGAAATTAATTTTAGAAATTAATTTTGAGTTTTTTATTTATCATAATTTAATTTCTCAACAAGTTGAGGAAAATACTTTGACAAAGAAAGAACCCATTTGTCTTAGTATGTATCAATTTCATTTATTTTTCTTTCCCACAATTTTATTTGGCATTTTCTTTTCAACATTTTATTTCAAGTTGTTCACATTAGTTATGCACACACATCACACCTAAATTATATATGATTAGTTCATGAAGCCAAGATAAACCATACTCTAAACTTACAACAAAAATCATGACCAACTAAATCCCCCCATTTGAGGGCCATAATAATGCTTTACTTAGCGTAGGTATATGGGGATAAGAATATATATAATTTTCCGCATTCATTTAGATTGAGACATAGTTTTTGTCCTTAAGGAGATTTAAAATCATTTTTGTTGGGTGCATTTCTTCGGTATGAGGGACTCACTCTCTTTTGAGTGTTAATGTTTGGGTTGGGTTCAAGATTTTAACAGAGCCACCCGATTTTTTTAGGCTTCATTGTGTCCCCTTGAATATTGGAATATGGTAATCCCTTTTCCACATTTCATGAAGAGGTATCTTAGTTGCTAATCATAGGTTTTGACCAAGTGGCTTTCATGTGACAAAAGAAGAACTCACCTAAGATAGATAATTGTTAACTTCTTGGATTTCCATAAGGGCTTGCGACTATGTTGCCTCTATCATACCTTCACTCACACATTTGATGGAATTTGGCATTACCATTCATTGAGAGTTATTAGATGACCTAGATACTATACATGATTAGAAAGGAATATTGTTAGAGTCTTAGGGAAATGTTTTTAATTTCTTCAACATCATTAGTTTAGAGGGGGGAGGGTGTGGGGGTGGGTTTGGGTGGGTGGGGAGTGGATTTTACATTCAAGTATATATTTAAACACAAATATAAAAAATTTATGGCACCATCTGAGCACACAATTTTGATATTAGGAACATTGTTTTGGATGTTTAATTTTTGCATAACACTATTCTCTTGACCTTAACTTCACTTCATAGTTCATATATATTTAAATAGGTAGGAGATGTAGTGAACACTCAAACACCTAGGTCTCCAATTATGTTTAAAGGCCTCTCTTCTTTGTTTGGATGGATTCTTATTCTTTCTATTTCTTTGACATGCCATTTTGGATTTATTTATAATCCTACTCTGAGTTAATCCAAGGTTCATATTTTGAGGGTTCTCCTTTGATATCTTGTCCACATCAAGCTCTACTTCATATAACTAATAAAATATTTCACCATCCATAATGGATACAACCAACTAAAATCAAAACCTTCCATATATGTATAACCTAAATATTTGTGATTTGGCTAGGATTTTTAATGATTCTCTCCAATATGATTTTTCTTGGCCACTCATGCTGACCAAACTAACCTTGGACATCCCTAAGTTTGAGAGTAATGTTAGAGAAAATCCATCCAACCATATGATGATGTTTCATTTATGGTGATACACAAATGATTTCTTATGACTTAGTTTATTTGAATGCACTCTCATTGGGGTGGTTGTGAAATGGTATATTAAAGAGCCCTTAATTACTCATGTCACTTGTTAATAGCCATTTTTTTCTTAATGTTCTTTCAACCACTTGTTTTTTTACCTCATATTGCCAAACTTTCACCACCAATATTATGGATTGCATCCATGAGTGGTGTAGGTAATGTATATTGTACATGATATACCTCAAACAACCCATCCTCTTGAATTGGTTTTTGAAGTCCCCTTTTCCTATTATCATTAGAGACGTGGCCACTACGATGCCTCAAACAAAAAAAGTGGCCATCCTTAATTCCCAACATTTGGACCCAATTTATGCTCAAATGGGGTATTTAAACATAGCCATTGCCAATACTCCTAGCAATAGTTTGAGCAACCTATTATAGAGGCATCTCATGTTGTTAGTAATGTGATAGGGTCTCTTGTGTATGTATATAATCAATTTGGTCAAATTAGTCTCTCCCTCTATATTGTAATATATGGTAACCATTATATTGGAGATATTGATTTGAAGACCAGCCTTCATACATGCCCCACACCAACCCAAATGTTCCTTATGATTAGTCACATCCTTCTCTTTTGGGTGATAACACTTTCCACTTAGGGCCTCATCCTCCTCATAATGTGCATAACCATTCATGTAATGGTTAACCCTCTTATGGTGGCACCTTTGCATCATATGATCCTAACACCTCTTATGGTTTCCCCAATTTGTACAACCCATATTCACATTTTTTTTGGTCCTTATCAAGTCTTGGTGAACCCTCAACCCTCATTACCATCTTCTGAAATCACTCTAGTTTAGGTATTTCATTTGTAGCAAGATCAAGCGTTTTCCAAATGAATCATGACAAACTCCCAAAATTCACAAAATAAGAGGAAGAAGAAGAAAGGAAATATATAGTCAAGAGACTAGGGGAAAATTGACCAATACACCTATTAACAATAGGGGAACCATAATGCCACAAATCAAAATCAAGATTCCAAAAATCTAACCAATAAAGGAAAGAAAACTAACTTAAAAAAAAACTGCGCTTGCACTATTTATGGTTAATATGGGAATTAGACCCATCATTTCCCTAAAGTCCAGTGCCAATCCCCAATAGGGGTGAGGTGTCACAAGACCATCCTCTTGTTTCATAGTAGGTAGTGTTGCAAAACTTCTTCCCCTACAAAGGCTAGTAGCTACTCATGAAGTGGCACCAAATTCCTTCCAACAATATAAATATTCACAACACAAATATCAATCTTTCCAAAAAATGTACATGAACACTTTATACATTCAAATTTAGGTACATAATTGACAATATAGGTTCCTCAGTCTATCTCCAATGGAAATAAATGATGCCTAACTCTTCACCAATGAACCTGTTGTAGCTGTTGCGACAACACCTCTAAAAATCCAGGTAACCATTAAATTTTTGGAGCCCCTACATCAAGCCTAAGCTTCGGTCCCACCAGGTCCTACCCAAAGGTTCATCAGTGTCGGTAAACCTGAAGAGAAATCCAAGTTTTTGACTAAGTTAAGCCAAGTCGCCAGTTCACGCCTTGGTAGACCGTGTTGCATGGTCGGAACGTGACTATTGCCTATAATCGCGACCATGGCAACCATTATGACCGCAACGAGTCGTGGATTGCAAGGTTGCATATTCACATCTCCAACCACTCAACTATCCTGCGACCCCGCGACCTCGCGACCTTCTGAGTCACAAAGTCACCTTAATTACCATCAGTCACTTGTGTGACTATATGACTATGTGACTCGCAAGGTCGCAAGATCGCAAGGTCGCACCGCCTATTCACACCCTCCAACGCGACATCGCGACTCATTCGACTTTGCAACCTACGAGTCGCAAGGTTGCAATAGTCACAATCCTGACCCTCGGGACCTCCACACATGCAATTATTTTATCAATAGGAAGGCACCAAATCGCATTTTTCAAGGCTCTGTTGATTGCGCTGGAAGCCAGAAGCTCCTCCAACCCAAATTCGTGCGTGTGTATGACTCCGGTAAGTAACGGTCCTTCCTCCTGCAATGATTATTTTCTTCCAAGTTTCACTGGCTACACCTCCTGACCTCTGGCTTATCTCTCACCCTAGGTTTTAGCCTTTTACTTAGTTTTGCTCTCTGTTTCATGCTTCATAGGTTTCCCTAGCCTTTCCCCCATGCCTTCACTTAGAGTTTCTGGTTTGCCTTGCATCTGATCCCCTTATTTGATCAAGAAGTCAAAACTCCATCCTTCTGAAAGTGACCCCGGTATCCCAAAGCCATTCAGGGCCTTCGTTGAGCCATTTTGAGCCATCGTCGCATGCCTCGCGGTCGTGATATCCTTCCCCTCACGACTTCACGACTTTGTGGCTCCTCATCCCCGCGACCTCAAATCGTTTGTGACCTGCGACCACCACCCGTTGTGTGATTTGTGACCAAATTTTGCACATAGTGACCTTGCAGTCACTTCCTAAACGTTGACCTCAGTTGTGTAGTCGCATTCTTAACATTGGAGACCGTGCGACTTGCCTTCCCCGCGACCTTCCTTTCATCGGCTAGGTCTCCTTTTATTTTTCCAATTTATTGTCATGCCCTCTCTCTCATTGTGGGGTTGTGTTTTTGACATGCCAGGTGACATCGAGCTCGAGTGCATATCCATTTCTTCTTTTGAAGATGAGATGGGTCACCCGATTACTAAAGCAGCTTAAGGCACCTCGAGAAGCGAGGCATGGGAAGCCGATCCAGACGAATAACCACCTATCTTCACAGACACAGCTTGCAACATAAATAAAACCACCAGGCTCTCCTGGTATGAAATCTACGAGGAATTTGCTAAGAAGGATATCCCAGAAACACAGGACTTCCAAGCATATATCAAGGTCAAAAGGTTAAAATTACATAAAGTAGCAGCTCATCCACTAGTATTCCCGTGCAATGAAACCATCAAATGGATCTTGCAGTGTACAAGCATAGATGGCTAGATGATCAGGGGTCATGATGGAGCACCCATAGCCACCATTTCTTTGACAAGCATCAGCACCTACTACAAATTGCCTGTGAAGCAGCAGATTTCTAACACAAAGTGGCTCACTGGGTTCACCATCCCAACGAAAGACATCTTGATGGATTGGTGGAAAGAACCTGTGAAATTCTAGGTCAGGATATACTAGACTTACAAGACAGAGGGGCTACGCAAATCATATCAGTAATTGCTGCAATGATGTGTCGGCTATATGGCAAGGCAAACTGTGATGCTTTTTTTGGCACGTGGGTTCCACTCATGTATGTTGTCGCCACTCAGGGAATTATTTTTAATTGGGTGAGCATCCTCTTATCATCCTTGAGGAAAAACATGGTCGCCACCCAAATCCCACCCCTTAAGCAACCTCCAGAATTTTATATGTCTTCATACCTCCTTTATGTTGTCTGTTCGAGGTGCCACTTCAAGCACTGGAGCTGTAATTGGGACACATCTGTAACCCAACCCATCCACTTCCACTACAAATTTTCTGGGACACAGCTTATACAAGCATGTTGGATGTAATATCTGAAACAATTGTCATCCCATTATACCAATTGTTGTTTGGGGAAGAACCACCTTGCATGTCACATAGAGCCATGAGGACCGTGGTTAAAGTAGCTCATTGGTTCCCCATTGATGAAGGAACAATTGTTAGGGTGTTTGGTACTCATAAAGCTCCTCACACTTTGCCCAAGATCATCACAGATAGAACACTTCTACGAGAGTTTTGTTACTAGATGACGCAGGGTTTCTCGAAGGTTTTGAACAAAGGCAAGAAGAAACCTTGGTTTCCTTTCCCTCTCACTATTGGGGCGTACGTAGTAGAAAATTTCAAACAGGTAGAAGTGGAAGCTGAAGAACTGGAGGGGAGCCATTTCATGACCCTAAATTACTAAATGTATGACCCCGAGAAAGTCATAGCTGCCCACTGTAAGAAGGAGAAATTCAGCTGGTCTTACACCCACGCTAGGAAGGATCTCGAGGACGAGATTAGGAACTGGTATAACTCCATAAGGGAGATCAACCCTAGTGAGAAGTGGGCCATAGAAGATGAGCTCCTTGATGATTTCCAAGATGATGTAAGACTCAAAGAAAGAACACCAAAGGGAGCCGAGGAATCAGGGAAGTGAAAACTAAAAGAGGTTGAAGACCCTCTAAGCGATAGGGGGGAAGAAGAAGTTACACTCGTACAAAGAAATTCCAAATTGGCAAGAAAGAAGTGAGAGCTAAAGAGGCAAAGAGAACTAGAGAGTAAACAATCGCAAGAATTTGACGACCAAAGCTAGAATGAGAAAAGGAGAAAACAAGAAGAAGAAAAGAGAGCACAGGATGAGACAGAGAGGAAAAAGCAAGAAGAAGTTGAAAAGTAGAGACAAGCAGAAGAAGCTGCAAATAAAAAACAAGAGGAACAACAAAGATTAGAACAGGAACTAAAGAACATGGCGAAGGAGCTAGAAAGGCAATGGGCACTAATAGAAGGAGAAAAGAGGTAATAGGAGGAAGAGCTTAGGATAGATAGGGAAAAGGAATCTGAAGTAAATGAACAAGGAGAGACAAGAAAAGTGGTCGACTTAGGCTCAGGACAAAGTGAGCTTCCTCCTTTGGATGTACCTCCTGTTACTCCCCTCACTGGTGGACACCTTCCCCTTTGAGAGCTAGGTATTATAGAAGATCAAGATGAAGAGGTTCTAGATCTAACTAAAATCACATTTGATGAAGTAAACCTCAAAATTATACAAGAGAGGAAGAAATCTTGCAGAAGGAACCCAGCTGACCCATTGTCAGTAACTACGGCAATGGATATCATGCCAAATATCATGATAAGTCCTCAAATAATCGCCTCCGTCAGAACAACATTCGTGGCTGCCACAGAACACAATGTAGCTCGGATGAGTAAGCAGATTGTAGGTTTGCAAAATAGGCTTTACTCATCCAAGAAAAGGGCCACCATCATAGAACAAGGGAAGAGAAGGATTGAGGAGGAAAATGCGACACTCCGCTTATTACACGCAGGATCAGCTGAGTTCCAAGTCGTAGTTTCATAAGAAACATAGATCCTCAAGGAGACTAAGGCAGTAGTGTATGAAGAAATGGAAAAATTGCACCACACTATAGCATGCATAGTGACCATTCAAACTCGCTCAAAAGAAAGGGTGTCCATGCTCAAAGAGGCCATGACCACTTTAGATAAAATACATGAGTGGTCTGAAAATTAGCCCGAAGCCATGATAGTAGTTCCCAAGAAATATTGGATCACTATGCAAAACACTAGGGTCCAGTTTCATATCAAAGTTCAGTCCAGAGAAAAATTGGCCAAAGATGCGAAGAGGGTGTTGGCCTCCTATAGACAATTGTTCAACAATCTGGAATTAGTGATCCAACTACATGGGGCCGCCTCTATAGGAGAGATTGGACAGGTAAAAAATCAGAACGAGATCAACAATGAGGTGCAGGCATTCATAGAGACATATAGACAAGTCACCCGCATGAGAGATATGCCAATCTCAAGAGAAAATATCAAGTGTTACATAGTAGAACCAGTGAGGCTCTGCACCAAGCTGGGTACCTTGAATAATCATATACATGTTAAATGGAATACCCTTCTCCTAGTTGCACTGGAGTGCTTACACTAACATGATGAAGTCCAGCCACAAATCTCTCCCATCGTGGCAGAATACAACATATGGCGTGCTTACCTGACAGAAGAGCTCGAGCTCAACATTTCGGAACTTTCCATATGTAGATTAGCCATTTAGGATGTTAGTCATTTTTCTTTTGTGTACTACGGTAGCACAAAATGCCTTGTGAACGTGAAAGGTCACATAGAATGCCAAGAGTCATTTGGTAGGTGAGAGGTTGTGAAGAAGTCCAAGAGTCAAGAGTAGACCAATGGTCATTCTTATCCTATAAATGTAACCTCATGCCTCATTTTTAATGGCTTTTTTCCGAGGACTATTTTGGAGATTCATAGACATATTGCTTGAGATAATTGTTGTCCTTCTAATCAATACAAGAGTTAATTGTGCATTTTCACTATTGAATTCTTCAAATATATATGTGCTTGTGTCATGTGTATTTTCCTCACTTGACAGATCGAATGTTCCAGAAAGCTATTTGATGCGTGGTCTCCCCACATGTTGTTTCGTACTTCAAATATGGTTTTGCTATGTATGAATGGTATTTGGTTTACTCACTCTATACTCGTGCCAATGAACTATTTCTTTAGGTATTAGTATAATATGTTTTGACTGCACAGTTATGTATGCTGATAAATGGTTGATTGTTGTGAACTGATTTACAATCGTTAAGCATTATTTATCTAGTATGCACAAGTCTTATCTAAAGTCCTGCTAACAGTAACTTTATGAGAGATTGTGTGGTTTACCTTTTTGCTATTCATGGTATATATATGGTACAGGATATTTTTCAATTATTCTCTTGTTTTTATTAAAGCTCATACATTCTACTAAGTTTATATCACACCTCCGTCTGAAGCTAGCTCCACAAAACTGAACGACAGTTGGGCCTACATACTGGAAGGGATCTCCAACAAACTCGGTGCAGGCTCTAGTTGGGAACCTACACCGGAGAGATCCCCTTGACTGTTGGTGTAAAATTCCAGCCCATCAACAGATTTGGCACTAGAAGGAGGGCCATGGCAAGCACTAAAAATCCTCCTCACATAGAGACTTCCCATCAAGGAAGTAATCAACCTCGGCCTCCCACAACCCCTGAGGTACGATATAATCCTACTTTCATGCGCCCTTCACGAAGCCACTCTAGGGAGAACCCCATATTCCCCTCCTTGAAGACACCCCTGGAGGAGAGGAACTTCCCATGTACGAAGTCACTAATGAACAACTCAGGGCTCTGTGCCCTATCACATGCCAATTCGCCAGGGGTCTAAGATGTATCCCCGCCACTAACTCCCTAGCCAACTCTCACGCCTCCAACCTTCAATATACACATCAAGGTGTCCTAGTTAACTCCATATCATAGTTAATCAGCTTAACCCTAGATGACTATGTGGACGTTGTTGAAAGACTATCTATCGAAGGGTTGGAAATCCAGCCTGAAGATGAAGAAGGGGAGCCTAAGAATACCTTTACTAGTGAGAATAACCAGATACATAGAGAGGAAATGCACGGGAACAACCGACGAATCACTGAGGAAACCCCCGTTAACAATCAACCTCTCATCGGGGGCACTCATGGGATCTTGGGACAAGGAGTCGGGGACTACCTTAGAGACCGCATAAACTTCTACAACAATCAACGTCTCCTTAGAAACCTAAGAGACACCCAGAACGTGAGAAACACAAGATACCTAGGACATCTTAGAGTGCCGACAAGAGAAGGCAGGTGCCCCCCTCGCACCAACGAGATGTCAAGCACAGACACTGAATCAGAAGGCAACGATTGTCGCCTCCTTTTCAACACTAGAGAAAACCATCGTCCCTCGCCGCTGGCTTGGATAGCGTAATCCCCTTTAAATCTTAGAGGCATCCTCCATGATATGCCCCGACATCCTGAGAATCACCTCCAAAAGTTTGACCCGGAGAAAGGGACCTCAGCCAATGACCACATTATCAATTTCTACTTAGATTTGCAAATGATGAAGGTCCAGTTCAATGACGTAGCATGCTACCTATTCCCACATACCCTTGAAAATAAATCAGCCACTTGGTATCGGGCACTACCCGTCGCCTCCATCCGAACGTGGGACGAGTTTCGAAAATCCTTTCTAGAAAAATTTTCAGAAGATAAGACACCTTCCATGCTCCTCACCGAGCTTAGCACGTTGAAATGCCATAAGAAGGAGAAGGTAAAAGATATTAATCAACGTGTCACCACTATTCTGAATAAATTACCCATGGATGTAACCCTTGATGATTCCATCATGATTGATTATTAGATAAGGGCCTTGCCACGGGACATTTTCGTATTCATTAAGCGGGAAGCAAAGCTCACCCTAGTAGAGAATTTTGTCGCAGTGCTAGAGGTAGAAAAGGATCTTATTTCAATCAATGCCTTGGAACACGAGTTGTGAGAAGACGCAAAGTCCTCTGGTAAGAAAATCCAAGCCTCCTCAAGTAAAATGATAGATAAAGAGAAAGACTCCTTCGATTTTGAGGGACTAACCAAATCTCTAAAACAGCTAACCAACGAAGTATCTGAGCTAAAGCAAAAAACCAATGATGCTTTGGGAGGCTCCAAGCCCACTGAGCCCTTTTTTCGGAAGACTAATAATTTCCCCCCTAAGGTCTTGCAAAATCCTAGCTCAACCTTCAACGTAGAAGAGTTAGGCAAAGATAACTTCTGCACTTTCCACCAAGCTTCACACTCCGAAAAAACCTGCCCACAATGGCTCCATAATATGACCACCGTTGTCACCCAATTGTTAGAAGACTAGACCACTGAGGAAGCAGAAGAGGAAACTGACGAGTCGAGAGAAGATGATCACCCCCTTGGTGACTATTCCCCGTCTGTTGTGTTAACTTTCGAGGTCATTCGGGGAGGAGACTCCCCAAAAGCCCCCCAAAAGTTACAATCTCAGGAGTAAAGGCGTTGTAGCAGACCCTTCCCTGGAAGACAAGAAGAGGGATTTGTTGCGTAGGATCTTACCCCCGACCGATACCAGTCAACCATCTTCCTCCTCACCCAGAGGAACGGATGATCTATGCCCGAACAAATTGCCAGCCAATGCGAAAAGGAACTCTTCCACACCTAAAGATGCATCCAAAGGGGTTACTACTAAGACCACCACGGCTACACCACGCATAACGCCAGAATATTTACCCGTGGATTTATATTACAATATCATCGAATATTTAAAGAAAACGCGAGCTAATATCTCATTATTCGAGTTGTGCAAATTGACCGCTCAGCGTGAGCTAATAGCCAAAGCCTTCGCTTTCTCCCCCGCCCCTGTTAAACCTGCTGCGTCAAACAAGGGAAATTTCGTAGGCCGATCCCCAGCTGTGGTCAACCTCCAAGCTATAGTAAACGCCACAAACACCAACTCGAGAGGCTCAACTCCCCCATTCCTCTTAACCTTTGAAATGTTTAATTTCAATGTCCACAACTGCCTCATCGACTCTGGTGCATCAACCAATGTTATGCCCTAGTCGATATGCAAGAAATTGAATATTCAACTAGAGAAAACCAACGCTAAAATTATCCAACTTGATAGGTCTCAAGTCCCCATCATAGGAGAATTAAATAATTTCATCATAAGGTTATCTTCTGATTCTCGAGTGCACCAATGCATCAACATAATTGTTGTGGACATCCCAGAAGCCTATGGTCTTCTTCTCAGTAGAGATTGGTCTTGCAAGTTGCAGGGCTACTTCACCATAGATTGGTTTCACTTATGGCTGCCTTACAAAGGAAGGAATAACTAGATTAGGGTAAATAGTGAGCCTTGTATGAAACATACTGTTACAAATCTTGAAAGCTCTAATGAGTCAATCAGTTTTGCACAGCAAGATCTGCGAGTATGCCTCCTTGAATCTTTATTCAGGTGCTTTCAGCCTCAGACCTCAACCATTTCCCTCAATACCCAGATTGAAATCCCCATGCAAACCCCGAGCCGCAGTGACCAAATTTTTTCCTTAAACTTACATACATCAGGTTTACCTTCCCCCAGCATATAGATGTGGACATTGTACTATGATGGTTCAAAAACCCACGATGGAGTAGGGGCTGGATGTGTCCTGCTAAATCCCAAAGGGGATAGATTTTTGATCTCATGCAGGTTAGAATTCCAATGTACCAACAACACTGCAGAATACGAAGCATTGGTGCTCAGCCTAAAAAATACTATCGACTTAAGAGCAGACTGTTTGAAAGTCATTGGGGATTCAAAAATCATTACGAGACAGGTATGCAATACCATCCATTGTTTGTCCCCAGATCTAAATAACTACCAACAAGAGGCATGGCCACTCATAAATTATTTTAAAGATTTCAATATCATGTATGTTCCTAGGTTTAACAACACTGTTGCTGATACTCTAGCTAATGCCGCAGCTAGGTTCACACCCCTTAGAGATGGTTTTTCTATTGAAATTATGTATAAACTAGCAGTACCAAACAACGTAACTAACTTGCGCGTGTTCAATGATGACCAACAGATTCTGGAATTCATGGAAAACACGGAAGTATTCAAAGACACGGCTATCGATGAAGAGGAACATGAGAAATCATTACAAGATGAGGTGGATTCTTGGAAAGGAAATACCTTATCAAAAGGGGTGGTGTCATTAGAAAAATTGTTCGACCTTCAGAATCATTTCAGAGGTCCGCCAAATGCCAAGATGCATAGTTCCACTCTCTTGCATGGGAAAATCAATCTTGGGACTAAGTTTGACCCCAAGCATGTTAACTTGGAAACAGAGTGCACCCCAGAGGAAAGACAGGCTTTCACTAGTTTATTTCGAAAGTACTATGATGTCTTTGCTTAGACTTATGATGATTTGAAGGCATATGATACTCAAATTATTCAGCATGTTATTCCTACCAGAGAGGGGGTCAAACCATTTCAGCAGAAATTGCATTAGAACTCCTCATACAAAAGGATTTAAAGAAATTGTTGGATGTCCACATTATTTTCAAGGCCAGACACTCGACATGGGTATCTAATCTGGTGCTAGTAAGGAAAAAATCCAGAGAAATACACCTATGCGTCAATTTCTAGAACCTTAATCGGGCGTCGGACAAAGATAACTACCCAATTCCATCCATGGAGAAAATCCTCCAAACCGTCTCTAGAGTCAAGGTCTTTTCTCTATTGGATGGATTCTCTGGTTACAATCAGGTTCTGGTATCAAAACCAGACAGGATTAAGACAACATTCTGAATGAAGTGGGGAACATTCACTTTTCGTCGTATGCCATTCGGACTCATAAATGCTGGGGCGACTTTCCATAGGGCTATGGATATCACTTTTCGAGGGTTAATGGGTCAGAGTGTGGTGGTCTACCTAGACGATGTCACCGTTTTTTCAAAAAGAAGAAGTGACCATCTCCAGCACTTGAAACAGATTTTTGAAAGATGTCAGAAATATGGGATCTCTCTCAACCCTAAGAAGAGCATATTTGCAGTTTTGGAAGGCAACCTATTGGGCCACATCATCACCAAGAAAGGAATCACCATCGACCCCAACCATGTGAAAGTCATAACACAGATCCCTCAACTGAACACCAAGAAAGGTATGTAATCTTTCCTTGGAAAAATTAATTTCCTATGCAAGTTTATTTCAGATTTTGCACAAATTGTCAAACCTTTATAGAACATGATAAAGAAAGATACAGTTTTCAAATGGGATCGGGAAGAAAAAGAATCTTTTGATTGGATTAAGGCAGCTATCGTGGAGGCACCTTCCCTTTCAAGCCCCGATTTCAGCAAATATTTTATCTTGTACACTTTCGCTTCAGATTCATCATTGGTTACAGTCCTTACCCAAAAGGACTGTGATCATGACAAACGTCCTATATCATTCATGAGTACAGGACTCCAAGGGGCAGAGCTAAATTACTTGGACATCGATAAGAAAGCTTATGTTGTTTACAAAGTAGTGAAACACTTCAAGCCCTACATCCTAAAGAATCATGTCACCATGATGGTTCCCCATCCTGCCGTCAGATCCCTCTTTGTACAACAAGAGTTGGGGGAGAGAAGAGCCAACTGGATGACATCCCTCCAAGAATATGATTTAGAATTTAAGCCCTCCCACACTGTAAAAGGGCATGGTCTTTGTAAACTAGTTGCCAAGGCCGCGGATCATCAGGACACAGAGTCCAATCGACTGGCTCAGGAAACAGAAGGATGGGAGCACGAGATCGAAATGTACCACAATGAACTCCTCGGCTCACACGACTCCTCATCATGGTATGCTGATTTAAAAAAATACCTAATATAGGGGTCTTTACCCGAAGCCATGTTCGCTAAACAGAGGAGAGCCATCAGGCTTAAAGCCGCCTCATATCAGATGGTCCAAGGGAACCTTTTCAGGAAGCATCACCTCGGTGTGTTACTAAGATGTCTAGAATATAATGAAGCTCAACAGGTGCTGAAAGATCTACATGACGGACCAGAAGGAGGTCATTATGCAGGCTACACCACAACTCACAAGGTCATGTGGGTAGGTTTCTACTGGCCCACTCTATTCAAAGATACTCATGCCTATGTACGAAAGTGTTCAATCTGTCAAAATCATGTAGGTAAACAGGTAAGGTCATTTTCTCCTCTACAACCCATAGCATTCGAAGAACCTTTTCAACATTTGGGTTTGGACATCATAGGCGAGATCACCCCTAATTCGTCAAAGCAGCATAGGTACATACTCACAGTCATTAACTATTTCACCCAATGGGTAGAAGCAATCCCATTACGAAAGGCTAACGATAATGAGGTAATATCCTTTATTAAGTAGTACATCATGGCCAGGTTCAGCATTCCAACCTCCCTTGTTTTTGATAGTGCTACTTACTTCTCATCTTTGAAATTATATGATTTTGTTCTAGAAAATAGCATAGTGTTAAAACATTCGACTAATTACTATCCCCAAGTAAACAGCTTGGCAGAATTCACCAACAAGAACCTCATTCATATTATCAAGAAAACCCTGCTCTCGCAGCAGAAGAATTGGCACAATGCCCTTAGTAACACTCTTTGGGTTGACTGGGTCACTCCCAAAACCTCAATAAGCACATCTCTGTATTTCTTGGTCTATGGGAAAGAAGCCATCCTGCTGCCATATCTATATCTCCCTACCCTTAGGCTAGCTCAAGAGTTGTAAGGCACCTCGTGCCCATCTATACAAAGTTGGATCGATACCTTGGTAAAACTAGAGGAAGAAAGGTCCAAAACTAAGGAGAAGTTTGCCATCCACCAAGCCCAGATCAAAAGATGGTTCGATAGGAAATCTGCATGGTCCCAAAAATTTGAGGTAGGGGACCTCATGCTCAAATGGGACCGGGCTCATGAGGACAAAGGAAAACACACAAAGTTTCAAGCTTTGTGTGTAGGTCCATTCCAGATTGTAGAAAAAATTGGTCATCACACTTTCAATTTACAAACCCTGGGAGGGCGAGTGGAACCCCTCCTAGTGAACGACCATGACCTCAATTATTACTTCACCTAGCAACCCTAGAGTTGCTAGCACCACCTTTTACTATAGTCTAAGATTGCTTTCATATGTCATTTACTGTCAGTTAGTTTCGATTTCTATTTTAATCGTTGTCTTTTTTAATAAAGTAGAGATGACAGGTCAAAGTTAAAACAACCCTGCACTTTGGATCCCTTAAGTGTTCTCTAGATCCATTCATGGACCAAAGCTTAAGTCATGACAAGATTATAGTAGGCCGGATTGGTGATGACAGGGAACTCGATGGCATACACAAGTCCTCATTCATGCCCACGTCGGTCTATCCCCACTGCTTACATGGTTAAAATTCTTGAAGCCATTCTAGCTCACCCGTAGTCCTGGGAACAAAAGAGAAACTAAAGAAACTAGTAATGAGTATACATATATCCCGAGAAAACAATAAGGACTCTTAAAAAGCCAAAAACAACCTCTTTGCAAGTCAAATAAGTCAGATCCCTCCTCTGCCCAGGTTTTAAGCCTTCATTAAATAAGTGCATATATGCACAGACAAAATAAGTGCCAATGAGCACCTATACCTTTTCATAATAAGCGCTAAAGGACTGAGAAAGGATTTCTGTGCAAAGAGTTGAAGCAACAACTCTGCCGGGGTACTGACTAGGCTTGCTGGCAGTGGAGCAACATTCGCGATTTCTAGGTAGTGACTCCGTTGGGGTACTGTTCAGGCTCACTAGTAGCGGAGCAACACCAGAGTACCATGACCACTATACTAGGAATACCTTAAAACTCATACTGTAACTTCAATTTCCCTTTTGAGCCCAAGACAGCAGGAGGTAGCACCCTGTTGCATATGCAAAGATCATGTTAGTCCAGTCGGGACAACTGACCAAGTTCGAAAGGGGGGCCCGGAATACCATCAAGGGGACTCGTAGCTCCATGAAGCAATATCTACTCAAGTCCCCTTAACCGAGGCCCGTAAATGTCAGAGATCCTAGGTTCTTCCAAGGAATCGCCAATTATTGTAGTTGTTGTGACAACACCTCCAAAAATCTGGGTAACCATTAAATTTTTGGATCCCCTACATCAAGCCTAAGTTTTGGCCCCGCCAGGTCCTACCCAAAGGTTCATCAGTGTCGGTAAACTTGAAGAGAAATCCAAGTTTCTGACTAAGTTAAGCCAAGTCGCCAGTTCACACCTTGGTAGACTATGTCGCATAGTCAGAACATGACTATCGCCTGTAATCGTGACCATGGAAACCATTGCGACCGCAGCGACTCGCGGGTCGCAAGGTCACATAGTCGCACCTCCAACCACTCAACTATCCTACGACCCCACGACCTCGTGACCTTCCGAGTTGCAAAGTCACCTTAATTACTGTCAGTCACTTATGCGACTATGCAACTATGCAACTCACAAGGTCGCAAGGTTGCAAGGTCGCACCGCCTATTCACGCCCTCCAATGCGACCTCGTGACTCATGCAACTTCATGACCTGCGAGTCGCAAGGTCACAATAGCCGCACTCCCAACCCTCACGACCTCCACACATGCGATTATTTTATAAATAGGAGGGCACCCAGTCACATTTTTCAAGGCTATGTTGGTCGCACTGGAAGCCAGAAGCCCCTCCGATGGAAATTCGCACATGCGTCCGACTCTGGTAAGTAACAGTCCTCCCTCCTGCAATGATTATTTTCTTCCAAGTGTCACTGACTGCACCTCCTGACCTCTGACTTATCTCTCGCCCTAGGGTTTAGCCTTTTACTTAGCTTTCCTCTCCATTTCATGCTTCATAGGTTGCCCTAGCCTTTCCCCCATTCCTCCACTCATAATTTTAGGTTTTCCTTGCATCTGATCCCCTTATTTGATCAAGAAGTCGAAACTCCATCCTTATGAAAGTGACACCAATCTCCCAAAGCCATTCAGGGCCTTCTCTGAGCTGTTCTGAGTAGTAGTTGCACACCCCGCAACTGCGATACCCTTCCCCTTGTGACTTCGCAACTTCGCGGCTCATCATCCCCAACAACCTCTGACTGTTTGTGACCCGAAACCACCACCCACTATGCGATCTATGACCAAATTTTGCACATCGCGACCTTGCAGTCACTCCCTGACCTTTGACCTCAGTCGCGTACTCGCATTCTTAACATTGGAGACCATGCGACTTGCCTTCCCCGCGACCTTCCTTTCACTGACTAGGTCTCCTTTTATTTTTACAATTTATTGTCATATCCTCTCTCTCATCATGGGATTGCATTTTTGACATGCCAGGTGACATCGAGCTCGAGTGCATATCCATTTCTTCTTTTGAGGACGAGATGGGTCACCCAACTACTAAAGCAGCTCAAGGCACCTCTGGAAGCTGGGCATGGGTAGTCGATCCAGATGACAGCCACGTATCTTTACAGACACAACTTGCAACATAAATAAACCACCATGCTCTCCTGGTATGAATCTACGAGGAATTTTCTAAGAAGGATATCTCCAAAACACAGGAGGACTTCCAAGTATATGAATGTCAAAAGGTCAAAATTAAATGAAGTAGCAGCTCATCAACCAATATTCCCATGCACTAAAACCATCGACTGGATCTTGCAATGTACAAGCACAGATGACTGGATGATCAGGGGTCATGACGTAGCACCCATAGCCACCATTACTTCAACAAGCTTCAGTGCCTACTACAAATTGCCTGAGAAGTAGAAAATTTTTATCATCAAGTGGTTCGTCGGGTTCACCATCCCAACAAAAGACATCTTGAAATTCTGGGTCAAGACAGACCAGGCTTACAAGACAGAGGGGCTATGCAAAGCATATCAGTTAATTGCTGCAATGATGTGTCGGCTATATGGTAAGGCAGACTGTGATGTTTTTTTTGGCACGTGGGTTCCACTCATGTATGTTGTCGCCACTAAGGGAATTATTTTTAATTGGGTGAGCATCCTCTCATCATCCTTGAGGACAAGCATAGTCACCACCCAAAGCCCACCCCTGAAGAAACCTCCATAATTTTATATGTCTTCATACCTCCTTGATGATGTCTATTTGAGGAGCCACTTCGAGCACTGGAGATGTAATTGGGACACATCGGTTGCCCAACACGTCCATTGCCACTAGAAAGTTTTTTGGGACACGACTTATAGAAGCATGTTGGATGTAATATCTGAAACATTTATGATCCCATTATACCAACTGCTATTCGGGGAAGAACCACCTTGCATGTCACAAAGAGCCATGAAAATCGTGGTTAAAGTAGCTCATTGCCTCCCCATTGATGAAGGAATGATTGTCAAGGTGTTTGGTACGCATAAAGCTCCTCACGCTTTGCCCAAGTTCATCATAGATAAGACACTTCTACGAGAGGTTTGTTACCAGATGTCACAGGGTTTCTCAAAGGTTTTGAACAAAGGCAAGAAGAAACCTTGGCCGCCTTTCCCTCTCACCATTGCGGCATCCATAGTAGAAAATTTCAAACAGGTAGGCAAAATATGAAGAACTAAAGGGGAGCTATTTCGTGACCCTGAATTACCAAACGTATGACCTTGAGAAAGTCATAGTTTCCCACTGCAAGAAGGTGAAATTCAGTTGGTCTTATGCCCACACTAGGAAGGATCTTGAGGACGGGATTAGGAATAACTCCACAAGGGAGATCAACCCTCGTGAGCAGCAGGCCATAGAAGATGAGCTCCTTGATGATTTATAGGATGGTGTAAGCTGTAGAGAAATAACACCAAAGGGAGCCAAGGAATCAAAGAAGTGAAAAGGAAAAGAGGTTGAAGATCCTCTAAGCGATAGTGGGGAAGAAGAAGTTACGCTCATACAAAGAAATGCCAAATTGACAAGAAAGAAGCAAGAGCTAAAGAGGTGAAGAGAACTAGAGAGCAAACAATCGCAGGAATTTGACGACCAAAGCCAGAATGAGAAATGGAGAAAACAAGATGAAGAAAAGAGAGCACCAGATGAGACAAAGAGGAAATAGCAAGAAGAAGCTAAAAAGTAGAGACAAGCAAAAGAAGATGTAAAGAAAAAACAAGAGGAACAACAAAGATTAGAACTGAAGAACATGGAGGAGGAGCTAGAAAGGCAATGGGCACTAGTAGAAGGAGAAAAGAGGCAACAAGAGGAGGAGGTTAGGACAGACAAGGAAAAGGAAGCTAAAGTAAATGAACAACGAGAGACAAGCAAAGTAGTCAACTCAAGCTCAGGACAAAGTGAGCTTCCTCCTTTGGATGTACTTCCCATTACTTCCCTCATTGGTGGACACCTTCCCCTCCAAGAGCTAGGCATCTCAGAAGATCACGATGAAGAGATTCTAGATCTAACTAAAATAACATTTCATGAAGTAAACCTCAAAATTATATAGGAGAGGAAGAAATCTTACAGCAAGAACCCAGCTGACCCATTGTCAGTAACTACCGCAACGGATATCATGCCAAATATCATGACAAATCCTCAAATGATTGCCTCCACCAGAATAGCATTCGTGGCTACCATAGAACACAACCTAGCCTGGATGAGTAAGCAGATTGTAGATTTGCAAAACAGGCTATACGCATCTGAGCAAAGGGCCACCATCGCAGAACAAGGGCAAAGAACGACACTCCACTTATTACACATAGGATCAGCTGAATTCCAAGTAGTAGTCGCATCAGAAATAGAGATCCTGGGGGAGACTATGGCAGTAGTGTATGAAGAAATGGAAAAACTGCACCACACTATAGCACCCATAGTGACCATTCAAACTCACTCAAAAGAAAGGGTTGCCATGCTCAAAGAGGCCATGAACGCTTTAGATAAAATACATGAGTGGTCTGAAAAGTACCCCGAAGCCCTGATAGTAGTTCACAGGAAAGATTGGATCCCTATGAAAAATACCAAGGTCCAGCTTCGTATCAAAGTTCAGTCTAGAGAAAAATTGGCCAAAGATGCTGAGAGGGTGTTGGCCTCCTATTGAAAATTTTTCAATAGTCTGAAACCAGTGATTCAACTACATGGGGCCCCCTCTATAGGAGAGATTGGACATGTAAAAATCAAGAGGAGATCAACAATGAGGTGCAGGCATTCGTAGAGACATATAGACAAGTTGCCCGCACGGGAGATATGCCGATATCAAGAGAAAATATCAAGTGTTACATAGTAGAACCAGTGAGGCTCTACACCAAGATGGGTACCTTGAATAATCATATACATGCCAAATGGAATACCCTTCTCCCAGACGCACTAGAGTGCTTACACTGACATGATGAAGGCTAGCCACAAATCTCTCCCATTGCGGTAGAATACAACATATGGCATGCTTACCTGATAGAAAATCTTGGGCTCAACATTCTGGAACTTGCCATCTATAGATTAGCAAATTAGGATGGTAATCATTTTTCTTTTGTGTATTACAGTGGCAGAGAATGCCCTGTGAACGTGAAAGTTCACATAGAATGCCAAGAGTCATTTGGTAGGTGAGAGGTCATGAGGAAGTCCAAGAGTCAAGAGTAGACCAAAGGTCACTCTTATCCTATAAATGTAACCTCATGCCTCATTTGTAATGGCTTTTTGCTGAGGACTATTTTGGAGATTCATAGACATATTGCTTGAGAGAATTGTTGTCCTTCTAGTCAATACAAGAGTTAATTGTACGTTTTTCACTATTGAATTCTTCAAATATCTATGTGCTTGTGCCATGAGTATTTTCCTCACTTGACAGATTGAATGTTCCCGAAAGCTATTTGATGTGCGGTCTCCCCACATGCTGTTTCATACTTCAAATCTGGTTTTTCTACGTATGAATGGTATTTGGTTTACTCACTCTATACTCATGCCAATGAACTATTTCTTTAGGTATTAGTATAATCTGTTTTCACTGCACAGTTATGTACGTTGATAAATGGTTGATTATTGTGAACTGATTTACAATCGTTAAGCATTATTTATCTAGTATGCACAATTCTTATCTAAAGTCCTGCTAACAGAAACTTTATGTGATATTGTGTGGTTTACCGTTTTTCTATTCATGGTTTATATATGGTACAGGATATTTTTCAATTATTCTCTTGTGTTTATTAAAGCTCAAACATTCTACTAAGTTTATATCACACCTCCATGTGAAGCTAGCTCCACAAAACTGAACGGAAGCTGGGCCTACATACGGGAATGGATCTCTAGCACACTCGATGCAGGCTTTAGTTGGGAACCTACACCGGAGAGATCCCCTTGACTATTGGTGTAAAATTCCAACACATCAACAGAACCCTTGAAGAATCTTTAACATGGTGTTGACAATTCACCTAAAGAATTATATGAAATTTTATGTCATACAACTCATAACCCACATATGAGAGCTACCCATAACTATAGTGATGTAGATGACTTGTCTCAACCTCATGCCAACATGTCAACACTCAAGGTTCTTCATATTTTTCTTTCTCAAAGAAAGTCCTTATTATTATCCTTGGGCTCCATCAACCTTTCAGATTCATTCTTGATGGGTTTTGACTTTGACAAATCTAAGCCAAGGATACCCCCATCCATTATATTTTAGATCCTAGTTACAATAAAAAATATCATCACTCACCATTGCATTATTAAAGAAGGTGCTTACCTCAACGTAAAATTTGTTAAGATATCATTAGCTTGTGTCATCAACAATCACCCATTGTGTGCATTGAGTTACAAAATTACAATAATAAAGTATTTAACTATGTATCTCACTTTAACTATTTATTAGAAGACATACAAATTTTAGAGATTGTGTGCACTATGTATGTAAACCACATGGATTAATCCATTGATAATTAAGATTTCAAAGATCACTAAATGGATAATAATGAGGTAGCAATGATGTAATTAACCACCTATAAAATAAGTCAATGGATTTAATTCAAACATATCTTAGAGAAATTATACTTCCTTGGTACAGAAAAACTAAATACACAATAGGATAAAGTATATATGTATATGAATGAATAATAATTGATTGATAAGATTATGACATTAAAATGAGGGGCCCCATTAAAAATACCTATGTGGGGTGCATTTTCACTAATGGACGTGTATTTTTTATAAGAAATTTCTATTCACTAACTAATTAATGCCATTTATTATTTTTATAGCATTTCCTTTTCATCTCAAAAGAAATGTTTTGTCCTCAAAGCATGGGTAATGAAGGGTGTTAATGACAAAAGCATTTTTTCTCCCAAGAGGCTTCTTCTTTCGATAAGTTCTTCCATTTCATAAGATATTCTTTAATCTCATGATCACAATTTCTTTTATTTTGTGGTAATGATTCCTTCTTGTTCTGAAATGATCTTCCCTTCATCGTATAACATAGGAAGTGGTGTCTATGTTGTCTGGTGGTTACCTAGTACTCTCTTGATGAAAGATATATGGGAAACATTGTGAATGCAACTTTTATTAGTGGTCTCAAACTGTAGGCTACTTGGCTCATATTTTTATTGATCTAATATGATCTATAGAAATTTAGTGTCAGTTTGTTCTTTCCTTGTTGTTTCAAGAATAAATATTTGTAAGGTTGAAGCTTCATAAATAACCAATCTCCAATCTCAAATTCTATTTCTATTCTATGTTGGTTGGCTTGTTGTTTCATATGATTTCTTGTGATATTTATATATTCCTTGAGTGCCAAGAGGACCTTTTGGTTTACTTCTAATTGATCATTTATCACTAGAAATTTTCCTTTATGGAAAATTCCTTCCATTTAGGGGGATCATAACCATAAAGAGCTTGAAATGAAGTCGTTTTTGTTGAAACATGATAAGTAGATTTGTACCACCGTTCAACAAGGTGTAACCATTGAAACCACTTATTCTATTTGTTTGTTACATAACAATGAATCTAAGCTTCCAAACATTTATTGACAATTTATAAGTGACTATCTATTTGGGGATGATAAGCCAAACTCATGTTGAGGTACATTCCAATTCATCTGAAAATTCCCTCCAAAATTTCCCCTTAAATTTGACATCTCTATCACTAACAATGATTTTTTGAAATCCATGCAATTTATAGATATTTTTTCAAGATAATTCAATGATCTATTTTACAAAGCATGATTTCTTTATTCCTTTAAGTGTGCATACTTTGTGAGTTTGTCAGTTATTGTGAGGATTTTGTGCTTTCCATTTAAGACAGTAGTCCTTCAATAAAGTCCATCGATATTTCTTCTTTCTTTTGGTTTGGAATATGTAAGGGGTGGAGCAATCTGGGAGTCATAATGTTTTCATTTTTATTTTTCTAACATTGATCACACTATACTACATAATTTTGAATATCTTTACTCATCTATTTCCAAAAAAATGACTAGCATGGATTATAGTAGGTTTAAAGAAACCCACATGTCTTGCTGTTAGTGAGTCATGAGATTCCTTGAGAACCTTAGATTTGAATCTTGAAGTTGATATTAGATAAATTCTTCCTTTATACTAAAGGATTTCATTTTTTCCATTTTAATTTGGACTTTTGATTATGATTATTGATTATGGCACACATTTCTAGATTCTTTACATATTTGTTGTTAGACCTCTCTTTAGTCAAGAATTTTGCTATGGTTTTTTACTTCTTTAGCCTTGAAAATACATCTTTTAGTAATTTATGACAATATTTTCCCATATTTTTCCAATATTAACACTTTCCCGTGGTTTGTTAGGGAATGATTAGATGAGCATAATTTCCAATAAACTTTCAATAGTATCCCATTAAACCCAAAAATCCTCTTAAATTGGAAAGGTTAGCTGGCCTGGGCCACTATGTGATCTCCTTAATTCTTTTGGGATCTATCTCCATGCCTTCCTTTGATACCACATGCCACAAAAATCTATTTCTTCTTTTCAGAATGTATAGTTTGAAATATTTTCACAAAATTGGTTCGTTTCTAAAAGAGAGGGAACTTCCTCTGAGTGCTTCAAATGCTCATCCCATGTTTTATTATATATAATAATGTCATCAAAGAATACTAACACAAATTTCATTAAGTAGGGTTGAAATACTTCATTCGTGGTTTCCTAGAAGGTGGTTGGAGCGTTAGTTAATCCAAAGGGCATAACTTTGAATTAATATTGCCATTCATGATTTTGTAAAGTGATTTTCACCACATTCTAATATTACTATAATTTGGTAGTATCTTGATCCCAAATCCAGCTTAGAAAAATACTTAAGATCTATGAAGGGAATGTGAAACATTTTTTTATTGTTATTTTATTATATCCTTCATAATATATGCATAGCTTGAACTAACCATCCTTCTTTTGAACAAGGACTATAGAAGCTACATAATGGCTTCTATTGTGATGATGTTGCATCTAAGTAAATCTTGAAATATTCTCTAATTTTTATTTTTTGATGACGTGGATACTAATATGGTTTAATGTTGACAAAATTTCGTCATGATTTAACTTTGACAATGTGCTCAATCTCTATTTTAGGAGGCATCTCCAAGGGAAAATCTTGAAATACTTTTTTTTTCTTTTTGAATTAATACTTGAATCTCTCGAGGCTCAAAATTAACTAGTTTTGAGGCTAATATTTCCATTTGATGACATTATAGTATATATGTTAGAGCCCCTTTTTGGATTAATTAACCATTTTATGGGAGGACACAATTTGAATTTGAGATAGTTGAAACCCATGTAACTTATACTTTTCTCCTTGCCATCGAAACTTTATAAAGTGTTTTTGATGGTTGGCAGAGCAAGTGTTTAAAATTTGTATCAATTGGACACCTAGAACCAAATCCACTCTTCCTAAAAGTATGGTGTAAAACTAGGATTCTAGATTGTAGCCTTCAATTTGTGAGTTAACCTTATGGAATTTCCCTATGTGTTCAATTTTTTTCCCAATTTCTACCATAAATTTCATATTGGGCATTGGGTATATGAAAAGATTCAATATTTTTGAAAGCTTTGTGTCAAAAAAAATTATGAGTGTTTCTTGTATCTACCAGGACCATTACTTTGCGCTTCTTGATATGTCGCTTTAATTTTAAGGTTTTGGGTTGAGCTATTCTTGTCATGGTTGATAGTGATATTTCTGGTGCATTCTCATTATCTGAATCTAGGGAGAAATGTTGAGGATCTTCAACTTATTCTTCGAAAAAATCCACACCATTTGAATCCTATTTTTCTTCACATTTACATAAATTTTTGGTATTATTTCGTCTAAGGTATTTATGTCTCGGGTCCCATTTTTCATGGTAATGTTTGAATTTACCTCATTTCATTCGTCGTGATTCCAAATTAGGTTTTCCTCCTTCTCTTATTTGTGGTGGAAGGTATTTATGAGTTTCTATTTCTATAGTTTAAGGAATCCTTCACCTTGAAGAGACTTTCTCAAAATTTGCTAATGACACTATTTCAAATTTATTCTTTATATATTTTGCTTCATGTATTCCATCTTCCATAGTTGTAATATCATGTAGCCTAAGCTCATTTTGGATATGTGGTTTCAGTTTGATGATATAATATTGAACTAAATGTTTTGTTAACAATCCAAGTACTATTGTAGTAAGTGCTTCCCATTCACATGTAAAATTCATATGCATCTCCATCTTTGTAGCCTAGTAAATTCTATGAAAATATCCTCTTCCTTGATACCTTGGAATCATTTAAGGATTTTGTCTTTAGATTTATTTGAATTTATTGAGTATCCCGATTTTTTCCACCATGTATATCGGTTATATGCATATCCTTCCAGTTTCATGGATGGATATCGAGTCTTTTCATCGCCATTATAAATATCGTATATCTCAAATATTCTTTTGCTTCATTAAATTAGGCCATGCCTTGTTTTTCATTTATGTTGAATTTTGACAATTCTAGATTTGCTTGGGGAGGATATGCGAGTATTAATTGGCTATATGGTGGGTATTGGTTCTATATCATCATTCCACGAGTAAGTATATTTCACTATGGATTTGGAGTATTAGGTGGGATCATAGGTATATTTATTTTGGGGTTTGGTATGTTAGGCGAGTTTGGTGAATTGGAAGTCTCTGAAGCATTTTATCTAGGACTAGTTGTCTTTTGCGATGGGGCAATGTTGATTAAGATCTTTTCTTATGACACAATTTTTTTTTGTAGTTCAGTATGATTTTTTCCAACCAATTCTTTCAACTCTACTTGATCCTGTTTTATGAAATCATGATTTTGATTGATATGGGCTTCTAACTATGCATGCTTCTTCATTAACTCTTTTTGAAGTGCATCATGTTGTTCCTCCATCTTTGTCAACCTCGTATTGAATTTGCTAATAGTCATTGTCCCGATAACTGGTGGGGTTTTTTTTTATCTAAAATAATATATATATATATATATATATATATATATATATATATATATATAGAGATATATATATAGATATATTATTTAGTAATATATTTTTACCCAATTCTAACTTATTAAAAATCGACACCTTATTAATTTTCATACATAGTCAACCTACAAGGAAGACATAATTAATTTAATTGTTTATGTATCTATCATGTACAAACATGGCAGTGGTTTACTTGGCATAATCACTAATCATGACAATGTATGGACAACCTAATATAGCTACAATTACCCAGTGATACAACAGGGGAATAGGGACAACAATGACAAAAAACTAATCAAGTGGAACCAGGGACTAGGGATGGGAGCAGATGAGTTTGGTGAATAACGAGTTGTGACAGTGATGGTGCAGTGGCTCTGATAAGAATTTATGGAAGTAATGGAGTCATGGAACAATGACACTATGTATGGAAAAGTGAGAAGATGACTATGTACGTAATTACAATGCTAATGTACAACCAAGGATGGTAACCATATGGAATCATGGTGGCTCTGATGCCAAATGGTACAAAAAAACCGAATACACAATAGAATAAAGTATATATGTATATGAATGAATAATAATTGATTGATAAAATGATAGTATTATAATTAGGGTCCCTATTATAAATACCTAGGCAGTATGCCTTTTCACTAATGTACATGTTTTTTTGATAAGACACATCTATTCACTAACTAATTACTATCATTTATTATTTTTATACCATTCCCATAATCTATTCATGCAATTGCTTGAAGAATTTTTTTTATATATGATTACTCTAATCAAATGAGGAAATAAGGAAAGAAACAAACTCAATTATTGTCTATTCTTTCACTATTTGAAGTTATATGCAGAAATAAGATATATACACATTTAAAGTGAAAAAATAAAAAAACTATGATAGGACGAATGTGAGTAAATTGAACTAAATAGAAATGTAAACAATTGTACTAAACATAAATGTGAGAAATGGATCTAATCACAAATCTAATCAGTTGAACCAAACAACAATGTAATCAATTGAACTAAATAAAAAAATGGTTTGTGTTACCTCCCCTTGAGTGGGCCCTACACAAGGGAGTCCCACAAACCTTGTTGCAAGTTCTTAAATAAGAACTATATCTAAATATTTAATTATTAATGACATGGGAACTACATAACAAATCTAAATTTTTTATTCATTCTTAAAAGGGTTTTTGAACTAAACTAAATGAGATCAAAATGAAGAAATGGGATTGAAAATTGTTTCCACAATATTAAGCCATATTGTTAGTGGAAACACTTTGGATTAGTTAAGGAAAGAGATCTAGAAATTCCACTATCCATCCCCAAAGTTGAGCATGTGTTTATCTAATTAAGCTTCCCCTTATTCATAGTTCATTTTAGGCATTGTTAGCTTATATCTCTAATGATACTTAGGCTATAATGGTGTAGTTGAGTTTGAAATTTCAAATTCCCATCATATTGATGGTTGTTTCTTGAGGCTATGTAACTTTACTTCTTAGCTCCATGAATTGGGGTAACAATGTAAACTTTGAAATGGGAACTATAAACTCAAAATAGGAACACTGGCCAAAAAAACAAAAAAAGCCATGAAAAACAGTGCTAAAAACAAAAAGTGTGTATACTAGAACGATGGTTTTTTTTAGGGTCAATTTTGAACATGTTTTAAAAATGGCAGTGAAAACGAATTTTTTGTGCAAAAGTTGTGCAAAAAACACCCTGAAAATGAAAAGTGTTGATACTGGAACAATGGTTTTTTTTAGGGTCAATTTTCAACATTTTAAAAAAATGGCAGTAAAACCAAATTTTTATGTGCAAAAAACCAGCTGTTTTTGAGGGGAAAACACACTAATGTTTTTGGTAGAATAACATTTTTCTTTCCTAACTATAATTTCAACATGTTTTAGTAATGACAATAAAGATAATATAATGGGATCTCAAACACATTAAAATTCTATTAGTTTTCATCCATGTTGTTAAACATATAATAACATGACACTAAAGATAGCTAAAATTCTAATTGTTTTCAATCATAACATTAAAGATACAAAAAAAAAAAAAAAAAATTGGAAAATTTTCAACCATAAAATTAAAAAACCATGACATTATGAACAAATTACATGACTAAATTAATCAAAATGTCATTATTTGTAGATTGAATGAAACATACATTATATCTCTAAGTTATTGTTGCATTGTAGATATTCTAAACAACAAAAATCATCATAGTTAAAACATATAATCCAAAAAACATAGAAAGGACTCATAACTTCTAATCTAACACCATATGGAAATAAAAACTTTTATTTCAAGATACGATGCAAACATTAGTTCTATAAATTGTCTTAGACAATTATTCAAAATCACTCATATTTTATTGCACACCATCAGAATTCACATCTTCAAATGAATGACTAGATGCAGATGAAGATGTTCCATATTCTTCTCTTTCATCAACTAGTGCCCCATCTGAGTCCACATGCATGCCCACCATTTCAGGTTTCAAAATTCTTCTGGATCTATGACTGGTTTCAGCAGACTCCCATCTCAACACTATTCCTTCTGGTAACAACCTTTTCAAAATATCTATCGTCTTGAAGTGAAGAGTTCCTTTATTTGTTAAATTGAAGTCATAAACAAGTATGTCAACATCCTCCAATTTTAAGAGGTCTGTGCGGTGACGATTTATATTTGTACCCTTTCTTTTTCTCTTTCTGCCAATTTTTTTATCAACTACCATCTCTGGCTTATACACACCATTGAATGGGTGTGTATTTGTGGCATACCAATGTACTTCAACACCTATAACATCTTCATTTTCTGTAATGACATTTATAACCTTAGCAACCTAGAATGGATAGCCATTGGGATCTCCATCTCCTAGCATTGCGATCCTGCAACCCTCCTTAATATCCTGTACTTAACCCCTGTAAATCTCTTCCATGGCTTGACATTGTGCACAAGATCTTCTGGAACCAATATACATCTCTCTTTCCTCTTCCTGTGAAGAATTGATAATACCTTGAGATTATTGTTGTTCAACAATGTTTCTTTCCTCATGTTCATTTGACACATTTTGTGGCCAAATAAATGGATTTTTCAAAGGTGTATCTTCATTTGTTGTTCTTGAAATGATATCACTTTGGTTATTGAAAAAAGACTCCCACCAAATTGAATCAGCAATATCAAAGTAATCATATGTATATCTAATACAATTTTTAATTTCTTCTAGGCAATCAGAATAATTTATATCTCTATTCTATCTACATGCATTATGAACTTCAGCAACTGATTGTAATAACAATATATTTGATGCAAATATTATATGATCTCGAATGAACTTCAAAAATTCCAAACCTGATGATGATGCCCATTTTCCAATAATTGAATACTTCTTTCCCCATATTAGTGTTTTCCCATCAATGTTTTTGATATGAAATTGATGTTGGAAGCTAATTTCATTAATTTGTTCAATGCATTTCTCCTCACCATGCGATCCTAGAACAAACCTTCGCATGTCAACAGTTTCTTCCAACACATCAAAAGTAGGCTCTGGCATGTATGATTTATTAATACATTCAATTAATGATGGCAAGCTCCCAACTTCCTTCCTCCTCAGTGCGACTGAAAAACGACTAAACATCTTATCAATATGGTCATGAGTGTGCCCAACAAGAAGGAAACCAACCTTTACCTTCTGAAAAATTATCAATTCAACAAGCATGTTTAGATATCCAAAAACAATCTGTTTTTTATTTTCATGGCAAGTGTTGTCTAATTGTAGATACAAAACTTCAGGAAGATTACCAGACAAATGAGAAAGCACATCATGAATTATGGTTATTGTCGGATTTTCACCATTATGAATATTTGGAGCTGTGAAGTACACCCTTGGAAACATTTTCCCATTGAAGACCATACAATCGACCAAGTGATACTGAATAAAGTTTTCCTCCTGTAAATTTTTGGGTGTGCGAACAAAATGTGGTAAAAGTATTTTCTTCTAGTCCATACCATCAATTATCAAACCCAAATATTTATTTGGATTATCATAACAATTCTTTCGATGCTTGTACAAATTTTTCCCTTCACTTTTTTATTGTTCACGATGCTCCTCAAGTTCTTTGACAATGGAATCTACACAACATAAAAGAAAGTCATTAAGAAATACATTTTCATAGTTGATGACTATACAATTTTAAAAGTTAAAGTTATGAATGCTTACCTCTTTTTGACCCTTCACATTTATCCCTTTTTTATTTAAGAGAAGCACATTTACTACAAATCCCCATCCTTGTCTTCTTAGTAATATGGACATTGTTGAATTCTTTCTTCCATACCTTCACAAAATATTGATATGTAATAAATCGACCATGTCCCTCAGCACCTTCTGCATATTCTTTGTATCAGTTGTAGATTTCTCGTCTTGAGAAATTATCTGGAATATGTATTGACTCTCTATTTGGCATACACTCAACGTGCTTTGAAAATAAATATTTCATCCATGATAATGCAGTATTTGATAATGGCCCAAACTATCATTTATGACGTACTTTTGAATAAAATGTGGGATCCTTTTCCAAATTTTCTTGGATTCTTGAAAGACGAAAATTACCTATTGAATGAAACATTTTGAAAGCCTTTCTACAGATAAATAAAGACCCAATATGATAATCATAACCCGACAATGTAGATTGCATGCACCCCATTAAATATGAATTTTGCATGCTTTTATTCATTGACAAATATCTCTTCCTTTTCTCTAATGCAAACTTGAAATCCATATGTTTCAGGCAATATTTTTGACAACATTCACTTGAAATGAGAGTGTTGATAGAACTTCCTCTCATTAGATATTCTGCTCTACCCCTTGTATAACTAGAACATCTTGGATTGATACGAAAAGGTCTACTCCTACTCCTCAATACAATATTTCTTGGCAACATCTCCATTATTGGATCATCATTTGTATAAGAATTTTCATCATCATTCTGAGGAATGTTATCCTCACTATGATCATATCTGCTTTCAAAATACTAACTTGGAGGATATTATTCATCTTCCCCTTCTTCAGTGCTACTGTCATAGTCTTTAGAATTAGGACTAAATGAAAAATTTGACTCGATGTTTATTGGATATTCTTCATCATGTGCATTTTCAGTGCTACTCTCATAGTCCATAGGATTAGGACTACGTCAACAGTGTTATTGTTTACTTACTGAAAATTCTACATCCTACCCTTTGTCACTACTACTCTCATAGTCCTTAGGATTAGGACTAAGTGCTTCATCCTGTCCTTCGTCACTACTGCTCTCATAGTCCTTAGGATTAGGACTAGGTGGAAACTACGACTCTTTATTTATTTGAAAATCTTCATAATGTTCTTCATCATTTTTGCTCTCATAGTCCATAGGATTAGGACTAAGTGGACACCATGACACTCTGTTTATTTGAAATTCTTCATCATGTTCTTCATCACTACTGCTTTCATAGTACATAGGATTAGGACTAAGTGGACACTGTGGCACTCTATTCATTTGAAATTATTCATCATGCTCTTCATCATTGATGCTCTCATAGTCCATAGGATTAGGACTAAGTGGACACTATGACACTCCATTCTTTTGAAATTCTTCATCATTATTGCTTTCATAGTCCATAGGATTAGGATTAAGTGGACACTGTGACACTCTATTCATTTCAAATTCTTCATCATGCTCTTCATCACTACTGCTCTCATAGTCCATAGGTTTAGGACTAAGTGGACACCGTGACACTCCATTCTTTTGAAATTCTTCATCACTGCTTCTCTCGTAGTCCATAGGATTAGGACTAAGTAGACACTATGACACTCCATTCTTTTGAAATTCTTCATCATGCTCTTCATCACTGTTGCTCTCATAATCCATAGGATTAGGACTAAGTGGAAACCGTGACTCTTTATTTATTTGAAATTCTTCATCCCGTCTTTCATCAGTGCTACTCTCATAGTCCTTAGGATTAGGACTAAGTGGAAGATTTGACTCTCTATTCATAGTTGAATATTTTTTATTATATCCATCAATATGAATAGAGTTGTTACACGACGAAGATGTTGATGCTTCACAAAGAAAAACTTCACTATCAGAAGAATCCATGCCTTTCAAATAAAAGAGGTTGAATGATACAAATGCAGACTCTCCTAATGATAATATATAGCTTAAAGAATGAAAATTTCCCTCCAAAAATTTTCACCAAAATTTTTCCCTCCAAAAATTTTGTTTCATGTATTTCCCTCCATAATTTTCTTCTACAATTTATTGAAAAATTTTAACTAAAATTTTCTTATGAAATAAATATTTTAAATTAAAATTGTAAACTAAATCTTTTACCTAAATTAATTTATTACTTAAACTATATAATATTTACTAGACAATTGAATGTTTTTAAAAAAAATTACTATACCTTCTAAAACAAATTAATCCCACATTCACCGCGCTGTAAAACAGTTCTGTAATGTTTGCTTTATCATATTTCCCTATATCGCCATAATATAATTTGCATGTTAAAGTTTTTATAAAAACAAATTAGTCCCACATTAACCGTGCAGTAAGTCAACTCCGTAATTTCCGCTATATAATAAATTTCATTATCACTATTCCTCACATCACATCAAGGTTTTTCAAGGTTTCGTTAAAATACTTGGAGCGAATTTGTGGAGCAACTACATTGCTATCAACAACATATTCAATGGAGGATTATCTCATTTGAAAGGTTAGTTTCATTTTTTGTTGTGTGCAAGTTTTAAAATTCAATAAGTTTAATGAAATTTCATTCTTTTTAGAAATTAAAAATTTTAATGATATAGATTTACCCACTACGTCCGCAATGGGCGTGGTGGGCCCGATCATGCTCCTAGCGGCCCATCGGGCCCATGGGGGATGGGAAGGGGGGCTGGCTGTCCAGCCCCCCGCCCCACTCCAGCGGCCCAACGACCCACCACCCCAGCCTAATGAACAGCCCAGATTGACTATGAAATTACAACATTTTACAAGGTAATTTTACATCTATCTTTAGCTTCAGGGGCACTGCCTCCGATCCCCTCTCGGGGGGGGCTCCAAATAATCGTTGTCGCCCCCCCCCCAGACCCCCCTGGTGACACACATTTACGGGCGACATTGCCGCTACATTACAAACTGGGGTCCAATGCGGTGATACCTTTGAATAAAGAAGATAATCAAGCTCCACACCCAACATTCTCCCACTTGGATACTGATTATAGAAACTCCATCATTGCTTCATTTGCTGGACAATGACTCCACTTTAGACCTAGTTGTTTCTCATCTTCTTCATCATACTTGAAGACCAATTGAAACTAAGTAGAATCTCAGTTTCTCACTGGTTACAACTTTTGTTAACATATCTGCAGGATTCTGGCTAATGTGTATATTTTCCATTTTCAACTATCCATCTTCCAACATTGACCATATGAAATGGCACTTGATTTTTCTATGTTTAGTCTTGGAATGAAATGTAGAGTTCTTTTCAAGATGTATCGCACTTTGGCTATCACTGTATAGCCTGCCCAACTCCTGCTTCTCACCCAATTCATCCAGAAACCTTTGTAACCAAATCATTTCTTTACTAGCCTCTGTAGCAGCAACATACTCTGCTTCCATTGTTGAGAGTGCAACAACACTACAGTTTTGAAACCCAACTGATAGTTATTTCACCTACAGTAAACACATACCCTGTGGTGCTCCTCCTGTTATCTTTACCACTCACCATATCTGCATCAACATACCCCTATAGAGCAATGTTTGAACCACCAAAGCATAATGCTTGATTTGTGGTACCTCTCAAATACCTGAGAATCCACTTCACCACCATCCAATGTTATTTTCCTGGATTTCTCATGAACCTGCTTACAAATACCATTGCATGTGCAATATCAGTCCTTGTGCAGACCATTGCATACATTAAGCTTCCAACTGCTGATGCATATGGAACTTTAGACATATAAGCTATTTCTTCCTGAGTCTTGGGACACACCTCCTTACTTCGTTTGAAATGGATATCTAAAGGTATACTAACTAGTTTTTCATTTTGCATATTAAATATTTTCAACACCTTTTGTATGTACTCACTCTGAGACAATGTTAATTTTTTATTCTTCATGTCTCTAGTTATTCTCATACCAAGGATTTGTTTTGCAGCACTCAAATCCTTCATTGAAAATGAGTTTTCCAATTTTCTTTTGAGAACATTTTTTTCTTGCACGTTAGAGCTTGCAACAAGCATGTCATCTACATATAATAACAATATAATATATATGTCATCATTTTTTTTTTGAGATAAACATAATGATCAGAGTGACACCTAGTATAACCTTGTTCAGACATAAACCTGTCAAATTTTAGATACCACTGCCTTGGAACCTGTTTTAAGCCATACAAGCTCTTCTTCAACCTACATACTAGTTTCTCCTTCCCTTTTACCTCATATCCTTTTGGTTGTTGCATATATATCTCTTCTTCCAAATCCCCATGGAGAAAGGTTGCCTTTACATCTAACTGCTCAAGATGCAAATCTTCAGCTACTACTAGACTTAAAATAGTTTTAATTGAAGTCATTTTAACAACAGGAGAAAATATCTCATCAAAGTATATACCCTTTTTCTATGCAAACCCCTTCACCACAAGTATAGCTTTATACCTTTTCTACCTCCATTTTCTTCCTTCAACTTATAAACCCATTTATTTTGCAATGTTGTTTTACTTGTAGGCAACCTGACTAAGTCCCAAGTCTGGTTATGTGCTAAGGAGTCCATCTATTCTTTCATGGCTTGCTCCCACTTCTTCCTGGTTTCTACCTGCACTACTTCTTCATAACATTATGGTTCACCGAAATCAGTCAACAATACATAATATAATGAAGGAGAGTATTGTTCAAGGGGTCTACTTATCCTGGTAGATATTCTAACACCACTTTCACGAATTTCAGGTGCTTCTTGCTATTGTTCTAGCTGTTGATCATTATGATTTTCAGGCACCTTCACTTTTTTTGTGATCTCATCAAGCACTGTGTATTCTCTATTTTCTTTTTCCTGTTTCTTTTCTTGCATTTGATCCTTATACAAAATATTTTCATTGAATATGACATCTCTGCTCCTAACACCATTAACACCATATCCAATAAAGGTACATTTCTCATATTTTCCTCAAGTTTTGTTCTATTTTCTTTATTAATGTGGACAAATGCTTCACAACCAAAAGCCTTTAAAAATGAGTAGTTTACCTTTTTACTCGTTCATGCCTCCTCTGGAATGCCACCATCCAAGGAACTTGAAGGCCCTCTATTTATTAGATAACCAACAGCGTCTACATCATCTACCCAAAATTGTAAAGGCAATCCTGCATGCAATCTCATGCACCTTGCACACTTCATGATTGTCTTGTTCATCCTTTCTGACACACCATTTTCTTGTGGTGTTCCTGGAACTATATTCTCTTTGTGAATTCCATTCTCTGAACAGTACCTATCAAACTCTTTGTTGCAATATTCGCCTCCATTGTCTGATCTGAGACACTTCAACCTTTTACGTGTCTCATTTTCAACCAAAGCTTTCCATTTCTTGAAAGTATCAAATACATCATATTTATTTCAAATACAATAAATCCAGGTTTTTATGGTTGCATCATCAATAAAAGTAACATAATAATGAGAGCCACCGAGAGATGATACCTGAGCAAGTCCTCATACATCTGTATGCACAAGCTCTAATTCTTCACTCTTCTTTTCTTTCCCAACTCTGAGGAATCTGACAGATATGTTATAATATAAAGAGAAACAACCTATAGCAGATATGTTGTAATTCCCTCTTCATTCTCACACAATCTCCTCTCTCTTTCTCACTCAGAATAAGGATCTACATAGGCGCAATACAATTCCCTCATATATAGAGAGGGGTTGCCTTCTAGGGCAAAAAAAATTAGATTTAACATTACTTCTACCATCAGATCTCTGCCTAATGAACAGCCCAGATTGACTACGAAATTACAACATTTTACAAGGCAATTTTACATCTATTTTTAGCTTCGGGGGCGCTACCCCCGATCCCCCGCTGGGGGGGATCCATATAATCATCCTTGCCCCCCCTGGAGCCCCCTAGCGGTGCACATCTACGGGTGGCATTTTCGCCACATTACGAACTGGGGTCCAATGCAGCGATACCTCTGAATAAAGAAGATAATCAAGCTCCACACCCAATAGGGGTTGTATTTATTAAAAAAAAAAAAAAAATGTTATGTTTTACAAAATTAATTATAATTTATTGTTTTTTTGGTTAATTTAAGCTATTATTTTTTTGTAATTTACTGATTTATATATGTGTCTTTTTTGTAGGAAAATGGCATCAAAAAAGATTTCTGTGAATCTTTCTGGATGAAACACTGTTAAAGGTGGATCCTCAAAAGCAATATTGAACGAACCAAACCTGAGTTGATAGCTACAAATATTTCAAGTGCCTCAAACAATAAGAAAGTGATTTCATACTAGAAGAAATCAAAAGAAGTGAAACTTCCAGAAAATGTATGGTATGTGAAAGAAAGAGAAAGCGGAGATGTGCAGATATATCTATATGTTGATGTACCTAACGATAGTGGAATTTACGAGGTGCTCGGAAAGGTCATAGACATGTGTCTGATACCAGACAGTGAAGTTGTTTATCTACTTACAAAACCACCCAAGTCACATGAAAGGATTAAATATCAGTTATTATATTCTTTGTATGGCACGAGAGAGGTATCTACAAAGTTGTGTAAACAAATTTTAAATGAGATTACACAAAATATCGTAAGTATTGTTATTTGTATTTGTGTTTTGCGTTATTGTAACTGTCTCATTATATTTTTATAACTTAGTTTTTATTGACATATGATATTTTATTTGATAGAATTTTGTTGAAAGTGTTTCAATTATGTTGGGAGGAATTCATTTCATAGAGCATGATATTATGGATGTTGTCAATAGTTTCTACTCAGTGTCATAAGAAGATATGGCAAATAAGAAAAAGGTAGTAATTCATGATGCTATGAAACTGTATCCAAGGGATCAGAAAAAAAATGTCTCTAGTGGATAAATCTAGCAAAGATAGACAAGCTACTTTTGAAGATGAGGAAGTTGAAACTGACACTAAAGAATGTGTTGTTGTTACTGAGGACAACATTGGAACTGATGTTAGAAAGGAGAAGAGTTGTAAAAGACCAGAAGGAACAATGCCTAAGAATGTCTTTGTTCTAATTAATGATGAGAATGTTATGAGGAAGAAAAGTAAAGTTGAACATTCTCAAGTAGTCATTACCAACAGTGAAGATCCTAGTGAAACTTCAAAAGAAAGTAGAGAAATCATTACACCAGGAGCTAATTTAGAGGATGGCATTATTAAAATGAAACAAAATTCCATTCGACAGAACTTGACAAAGAGAAGCTTAATTGAGGGTGGTCGTACGTTTCAGCTTAATGTGAGACAAATCTATAAGGCAAGTGAAGGACAATGTAAATATCAAATCAGAAAGCCACACCAACTGCATGTTCACAACTTGAAGACATTGATGAGGTACAATCCATATGCTTATGTGGTTAATTATGTGCTTCTTGCTGATCCAGTTCAAGTTCCCAACAAAGAAGCATTTGATAAGTCAAAATGTTTTGAATATAATCATTATGTGCTTAGGGGGAACCATTATGTAGAATCTCAAAGACAATTTATGGAGGAATATCCCAATAACCCACGTTTTGAAACAATGAAATGTATTATTTATACTGGTTTATCATATACAAAAGCAAATTTAGTGGTATGGGATCATAATTTAGATAATGAATATGGGATGTCTATGAATTTCATCCAAAGGGTTAGATTTATTCATAGTGAATTTGAAGAAAAATGTGGTGGGGATAAGATAAATGTTACTGTAGATTTCTGAAAGGAATGTTGTATGGAAATAGGTTATCAAATTGAGGAGAAAATCAATTCAAAATGTGACAGAGTAAATACTGATTTATTCAAAGGTATTGATAACATTTTCCAGTTGGCATTTAGAAATGGAGAGATATGGGAATTGATTAATGAGATTTTTAGCATGTGGGAGAACATTGGCATTAAAAACAAGAAGGACAAAAGGTCTAAATCATTGATATGTAGCAACAGTAAATTAGGTCCTTAAATGAATCAACTTCCAGAAGATATGACTTCACACCTTGGAGAGCGTTGCAAGTAGTGAACGATGAAAAACTTGTCAAAGAAATATTATCTTGTGTGAGGTCGGGGGAATTATCATTGAAGGAAATGTCTGAGGAATTTCAAAAGTAAGTTTGTTGAATTATTTTTACTTATTTCTAGATTATAATTTTCTTTTAAATATAACATATTGTTCTTGGTAGTATTTGTTATAATTATCATTATATTAACTTCTTTTACTTTATCTATGCAGTCAAAAAGTTTACATTAAAATACAAGAACAAATGTTTAAATTGTCGAATGAAGATAGTTGGGATGATGTTGTATGCAACTATCCAGATTCAAGTTCTACATCAACACTATTTTTTTTTATCTTGCATTTAAAAAGGTATGTTGATTTATACATTCATTTTTATTCATCTGTATAATATTTTTATTTTATAACTTATACATATATTTGTTTATTTTATTAAAGATTAGGAAGGATGAAAATGGAGCACAAGATAGTTTCATAACCTTTATTGAAAAAATTAAGATCGAAATACTAAAGAAGCAACGTCTTAGGAATGTTGAACTTGATCCAACTCTTACTCATTTCATTTGGAATGGGCTTGAAAATATTCAGTATCAAGTAATACAAGGTGACTTTGAAGACATTGTTAAACTCATACCTAAAAGGGATTATGCCCTAGTTATTGCAGATATTCCCCATGGTTTCAATATCCCAAACATTGACTATGATAGTGATCCTTATACTTATCAAGCTCTCAGTAAAGTGGTTGCGGGATTTGTAGAAGTCACATCATAACCATTATGGAGATTTGTGACATTTGATTCAGACACACAATTGGCAATGTTATTGTCAAGTTTCAAGGAGAAAACAAACTCAAGGATGCAACTTACATGGTAAGACGTTGAAAATGTATATTTGATTAATGTTAAAAAAATCATTTATGTACAAGTTAATTGAACTTTTACTATTTCATGTTACAGGAAAAAGTCAAATCTTCTTAACCGTGAAGATCAACCATTTATAAATGATTGTGAGTTCATCCATATTGATATTTGGGCAAAAGATGATAGTTATATGTCTATGTTTTTTAATCGGGTAGATGGAAAGAGTCATAGCCAAGTACTGGCTTATGATGTTGTTGTGAGAAAACTAACATATGAAGACAAAGAAGCAAAAGGAGAGATAATTAACATTTATCAAAAACCACAATTATTGATTAACTATCTTATAGATATATGTTCAAATGAAGGAGATTGGGTTCTGGATTTATTTTTTGGCTCAGGTAAGTTTTATTATATGGAATTGAATTTCAATATCTTCTTTCTTAATTTATATGTCATTATACTAATTTACTTCATTATTTATTTTGTGCTTGATAATTAGGTACAACACTAGCATGTTGTCTTCAAAAAGGAAGAAATTGCAATGCAATTGAAAAATATCTAGTACAATGCGATTTTATTTAGCAAAGAATTAATGATCTTCAATTTCTTCCATACGCAATGAAGAAATTGGGTTGAAGAAAGGGGATTTTAGTGAATCACGTGTGGCAAAAAAGGCAAAGGAACCTCAACCACCATTACATGGAATGATTGGAAAGGCATACATTGGGAGATTCGCAAACATCAAAGATCTATTAGAAGAGGAAAATGAGCAAAATGAAGCAGAAAATATTGTGGAAGAAGAAAATGATGAAACTCTAGAGGATGAAGAGTTTGGATTACGTGATATTATTGATTAAATTTAAGTTATGCTTGGAAATCAAGCTCATTTTTTGTAACTATTAATTAGTTATAATTGTAATGTTTTGACTTTGACATTTTATGAGAATAATAAGCATTCAATTAATGTTGTTATTTGTTCAATATTTGTATTATGTGATTTTGAAAAAAACAATGACTATTATTAGTTTTTTGACATGAAATTCACAAAAAAAACTATTATTTAACCATTTTTTGTTAAATTTTTCCTATAAAAATTGTGATTTTGACATGTCATTTCTAGCAAAAAATTATCAAAATGTGTAATTTTTTAGTTATATTTATGTTGAAAATGGTTATTTTTATGTCAATTGTTAAAAATTATTGTTTTTTAGAGACAATTATTTGATGTGCATTGAAAAATTAATTAACGATGTATAAATCTGTAGAATATCGAAACTTTAAAATATCAACCTTCTTTTTTAAATATGCAAAACAATAAAAACCTCACTACAAAAAATTTTTAAAATAAAAACAAGAAAATATGAAGAAGATGACTACTTAAAAAATTGTTAAATTTAAAAAATAATTATGTACATTTCATACATTAGAAAATTTAAAGTCAAAAAATAGGTCTTTTAAAAAAAGGGCATGATACAGAATCACCACTTTTTAAAATCAGCATGCAAATCATTAACATTCTAAAAAGTAATGTACATTAAAAAATTTAAAGTGCCAAAAGCTATGCTAAAAAAAATATGTGTATTTTGCATCGCCCCTTTTCAAAATCGGGTCACTTTTTTGCTACCTCTACGAAACGGGTAATCGTATCAATTCTCATTTCAAAGTTTACATTGTTGGGTGACAAGGTTCCAAGAATACCTCTTTTGGATGTCAAATCAATAGGCTCTATAGTTGGTATATGTGAAATAGTGACTTGATGAGGATATAACCTCCCTTTAGTGGAAGATTCATAAAACAACTCTAATAATTAGTATAAAAGAGTCTAAAATATACTCATTATCCAATAACGTTAGTGCAAAACATCTCAATCAACACAATAAGCTCAAATATGCAAGTTACACTATGTATTAATCATATTCCCTTGAAATTAAGTTGAAACACATTAATTCAAAGAGCATCTATTAGATAATATTAAAATTGGCCATCAAGTACAAGTTTGAAAATGCTTAGATATAATGAGGGATCTGAGATAGTTATCCTGAAATATATATATATATATATATATATGAAAGGATGAGAATTATTGGATAATTATGGAACTCATGATACATCTCAATTACAGCATTGCATGCCTTTTTGCAACATAAAAAAATGAGATCAAAACTGTTGAAGTTCCTTGGCCATACTCCTTATTTGATGCTTGTACCTATTTATATATATTCATGATATCATAGGTTGTGTAGTGAGTGATGGCATATTTTATGTATTAACATGTTTTCCTCTCTATCTCACCCCATATTTTCTTTTCTATAGCAATGTCAATTTCTCCAAGTCTCCACATGATGGATTTAGATGCAATCATGAGGACAATATGAATCTGAATCTTATCAATTCAACTTCTCTATTTTAAGAGTGTAAATGTACAACTTGGATCAAGATAAGGTGTCTCTAAATGTAACAAAGGAATGTGTCTCAACCCTTTTAAGTTTAGGCTAATCTCTTCGAATCCAACTTGACAAATTTATAGCAATTTATCCTTTGAAATTTTTTATAAAATTTTGATATTGATAATGAGGGATCTGAGATAGTTATCCTGAAATATATATATATATATATATATATATATATATATATATATATATATATATATATATATGAAAGGATGAGAATTATTGGATAATTATGGAACTCATGATACATCTCAATTACAGCATTGCATGCCTTTTTGCAACATAAAAAAATGAGATCAAAACTGTTGAAGTTCCTTGGCCATACTCCTTATTTGATGCTTGTACCTATTTATATATATTCATGATATCATAGGTTGTGTAGTGAGTGATGGCATATTTTATGTATTAACATGTTTTCCTCTCTATCTCACCCCATATTTTCTTTTCTACAGCAATGTCAATTTCTCCAAGTCTCCACATGATGGATTTAGATGCAATCATGAGGACAATATGAATCTGAATCTTGTCAATTCAACTTCTCTATTTTAAGAGTGTAAATGTACAACTTGGATCAAGATAAGGTGTCTCTAAATGTAACAAAGGAATGTGTCTCAACCCTTTTAAGTTTAGGCTAATCTCTTCGAATCCAACTTGACAAATTTATAGCAATTTATCCTTTGAATTTTTTTATAAAATTTTGATATTGTGCCATTGCTTCATAATTCCTTTCTTTTAATATTGGAATCAAATACATATTTAAAATCATGGTGGAATACCTAGTGAATACTTCTCCAAACCTAATTCTCTTAGTTCTCACACAAAGGTTAGCAATAATTTTTTATTGTTTATACCGTTGATTCACTATGTATATAATCTCTTGATTTTGTGTCCAAGAGTAAAAGGCCCTTAGTTCTAGATCCCAACATCACCCCCACATATGGATTGAAAGATAATTTAGTGATTGATGGATTCCATAATTGTGGAGGTAAAAATTCACATAAAAAAATATTTTTCTTATCAACACAATTATGATCAACCTTCGCGAATTGAGTTTAGCTTAGGTGGTTGGGAGGAATAGTTACTATCCTCCCCACCCATGTTAATTCTTGTAAGTTGACATGTTTATGCTTTGGAATAGAGTAACTAATCTATTCCCTTAACTGAGTCTATACTGTAGGTTTTCCTGGTACTAACAACCTCTCTCTTTCCTTTCAGCTGAGAGGCAGGTCGACTTTCTTCCATGAGCGGTCCCTACTGCCCAAATTTGTTTCCTTGCAAAAAACTATGACAAACTTTTGCGAATTATTTCTAGTTTTGGAGATAAAGTGGTAGGTGTGATGCAACTCTTTGTAATTAAAATTCACACCATTTCTCCCTTAGATATAGTGTGTGGGCTCTATCTAGTGACCTACAAGTTAATAATTCTCCTATATATGATGCAATGTTAACATTCAAATGTTCCAACCAAATAATCTTCTCACTCTTATCTTCAGTTTCCTTGTTGTATCTTTCTATTTCTTCCTTCAAGGTTAGATCCTCATTTTCTATTTTCTTAATTATTACTAGGTTTTTCACTTTTAGGATATGATACTTCTCTTGAAGTGAAGGTATTTCTTGATCATGTTGTTTTAAAAATATAATCCCTTCTATACCGAACTTGGCCATTGACCTCCACATAGAAATTTCTTCTTTTGCTTCTATAAGCCACCATTAGTTGCTCATATTTGTTTGTTGTAATTGTAATAGCTTCTATATTTTACTCCGAGTATTGCAAGTGTGGCATAGGGATTTATGTATGACTTTGGGCTTTCTTGCAAAATTTTGCCCCTATTCTTGCTTTAGTTTTTTTGTTATCTAAATTATTTGTTATTAGTAAAGATGTATCTAAGTTATTAATAAAATCAAGGTTAAGGTGAGTGTGAGAAATTCCTACCCTTAATAGGGCTTCTACATAGTCCTCTACTCCTACAGTGTGTGGGATCTTCCCTTTTGTGTCTAACATTTTTGTTATATTCCTATTCTTCTTGATGTCGACCACTTCGGGGTTAGGAGTTTAATTGGATTTTCATTCCTACGAATCCTTTCAACATTATCCTATATCCACTACTTACATGCTTCATTGACCTTACTCTTATTTGGTGAGTCTCCCTTTGCATGCTTCCCATTAGGTGTCCTTGTGGTACCAGCAAATTTTTTTCTTTATGAGTTTGCCTCTACATGTCTTATGGTTTGCAAAGAACAAAATTCTTCATCACTCATTTTAACAAAGTGATTGTCCTATTGACTTTCTAATGAATCACTTACAAGTATTTTAATAGGCCCATGGTGAATTTATGTAGCTACTTAACTCCTTGTACTTTGACAAACTTTTCCTTGATTGTTTATAATAATAAATGTTGAATATTCAAAGCATCCTCAAGCTTCAAATATAAAAGGCATCTTATTTAAACCAATAAACTAAAATGATAAAAAGAACCAATCGATGTGTCCCCTTAAGGGTAATGTATCTTATAATATGTAAAGCTACTTCATTCCATGGAGATGGCAAAAATGATTGTTTCTAGCCCTTGGCTTGTATCCTCCATGGTTTCATAGGAGAGACGGAATTTTTATTTGGATTCATGTGTTTCAATTTTGTCCTTTTTTTCCCATATTTTCCTTATTAGTAGCCTTGAGAATCTTGAGATAGTCTATAGTATGTACTTCCACCTTATTCTTGAAGCACGTTACAATAGAAATGCACCTTTTGTATTGTTCTTGTATGATATTAACTCTGAAATTTTGTGCAAATTTCAGTGCAATTTCATCATCATACCCTTGGAGTTAGCCACAATCTTCCACATCCATTTATTTGGAATGTTTCTAAAAATAAGGGTTGTTGTGAATTAACAGTGTATCTTTAGATTGTCTTCCATTGAGTCCTTGTCTAGTGGATACTTTTATTGTAACCTTAAAATGACATGGTTTCCTTCTACTGTGTTACAACTTTTCGACTTGAACTTAGACCATATAGTAGCTTTATGATGGCCAGATGAGTAGACCAAGGTTTGAAACAAATTGAGGTCATGCTCAATGGTGGTTTAAAATTTCTTTAGTCATTTCAATGCATATCTTCTAATTATTTCAAATCCTCTAACTTGAATTCTAAAGTCATCACCCTATTTTTCATCATTGTAGTCATTTCCACATCACTTTGATTCGTCAATTGACATGATCGGTGTTTAGGGACAAATGATAGTGTTGCAGGGATTGATAATACATGCATTTTTTTATGTCGTGATACTGATATGATTGCTTTTAACTACTAATAATTGAGTATTCAATTGATAAGTTCCCCCCTGCTTTTGCATCTCTTCAATTTAAGCTTGAAACATTCTTGTTCAAATATATTTGTTAGATAGGAAGTAAGGATGCTCATGAGAGTTTCAACATCAATTTAAATATAATTTAGCAAATTTTTATACAATGGTTTGAGTTTAATTAAAATAAATGATTAAAACGATCTAGTAAGGCAATTTGATGAGCTATGATAAGTGTGTATTTTTCATGAGTAGTGCTAATTAAAGCTTTGAAGTTTAGGATGGTTCTTGCATTAGTTTTGATGTTGTCAGGAAAATTCATTAGCAAATTTTTATGATATTTTGTATTGTTGGGGGTTGGAAAATTTGCAATGAATTCTATCATATGTGAACTCTACAACAATACTTATAGGATAGTAATTTTGTAGCCAATTTTAAGGATATAGACTATGTAATTCATGTAGGATATGAAATTAGTAGCAGAATGACATAGTTTTTAACTAAACATTGTCGTATGCTCTTTGATGATGATTTTTAGATTATGGCAAAGAGTTATAGCCTATATGATGTTGACATTGGTATTTTTTGATCTCGTTACATTTGAAACTTGGTTTAGTGATTATAGAGTTACTTCCAATCTTGACTACTAATGAGGGAGTACTATTACATAGAATTGGATTTTCTATAATGAATTCATATGTAATTCAAACATATTTAGGATGATGGCTTTAGTAATAATACATGTGTTTTAGTATGGCAACTATGTCAATAAATCTAAAAAACAATTATTAGAATAAGTCACTTGTTTTTCTTCTTCTTCTTTATTTTTAGTTTGCAAAGTAGATTTCCTAGAGAATTGGCTTTTAAATATATTGTCTTATGGTGCCCCAAAAAGGTTTCCACCATAAGGAAATTTTTCCTTTTGTGCATATGAAAACTATTTTTCAAAAATCAGTATGTGTCTTGAGATGCCTACAAGAGGTTTTCACCATAAGAAAGTTTGTTTATTATTTACTTGTTTTATTATTTGAGATGGCAATATATTAGTTCGAGATAAATTAAGAATACATTCAATCATATCTAGATGTTTTTTTTTAGAGTTTTGAGATGAGCTCCTTTGTTGTCAATGAATTTTTATAGAGCTTGAGCCCATGTCTATTGATAAAAATAGGAATTTTATCTTTGTCTATTGTTCATTTATTAGAAGATGATTTCTAGATTTCTATTCTTTTGTCTGTTTTCTAGCGAAGGAGTTTTATCTTCATCTATTGTTCCAATTTTTATTAATCCATTGTCAAATTAGGTGCCTACATTATAGGACATTAACCATTTTTTCCTCCTCTTTCCTTTGAAATTCTTGATTTGAGACTCACACTACCAAGGCCAATCACCTTTTTTACAACTTTTTATCTTTGATAAACTTGTCATGCCACATATTTCTTTGTTGTGAGATGATTTTAGTGTGAAATAGGCCCACTTCCTTGTTTCATCTACTACATTTAATTTATCAATCCTTTCCTTTCATGTTTTATAGAGATCAAGACTTAATTCTAGATATTATTAGTGTATTGATCTCAAAATCAATAGGAGGAAAGATATAAAACTTTTATTACATCATGTGATTTACACCAAAAAATGTATTATCATGTGATTTACATCGAAAAACTTTTTCTCATAAAAAAGGAAAGATATACTTATTATAAACAAGTTATAAAATAAGAATCTTATTATTGTTTTCTAAGCGGTATTGTAATCCCATTTTTCTTCAGCAAATACATTATCCCTGTTAGTTTTAGTCTTTCCAGCCTTCCTCCAGTGATCAAACGTGCTCTTACAAAGTGATTTTGAAGTGTCAAGGTCAAATTTTGTCATTTCAGTGAGTCTTCAAGAAAAATTTGGTCACTAGGCATTAGGTCTAGGGTTTGCTTTCACACTTTTCAAAGTTGTCCAAATGTCAGTCCATGTCATCATTCAGCTGAGCCTATGATCATTCAGAGGGTTTCTATCATCATATTAGGTTCCATTGGGTCATGTTACACCTTATTCATGCTTCAGTTGTGCCTATGCAAGGTCATTTCCCTCTCCCAGGGTTTTGAAGGCAATTTCTCTTGGATGGTCAAATCACTGGCAAAACTTGTTTCCTAATGTTCATACACCTTCCCCTATCCTTAAAGTACCTTATCAAACACTTCCCATCCCTTAGATCCGCCAAATTCCTCATTTTTGCACAAACCCTAGTTTCTAGCTACAACCTGGCAATTTTCTAGGTTGGGCCTGTGTTTTGCCCTTTTAGACCCCTTCCCCTCACTCAATCTCTGAGATTCCACTTTCCCCTGCTTCCTAACATCCCTCCCTACTTCCAAAAATTTCCCCAAGAATTTAGAAGCCCCATATTCCCTTCATGTCGCTCCATTTCGACAAAATTCCTTTTTTCACACATCGGGACAAGTCGCACTCAAATGATGTTCCAGAGCAATAAAAGATGAATTTTGGAAAACTGAGAGAGGTTTTTGTCCACAACATGCCAAGGAAGAAAAACCTCCTTCACGTTTTGCACAGGTGTCATGGTTTTAAAGAAATGTCAAAAATACCGGCGAGAACGAAGGTGCTCCAAGGACGGTTGGCCAAAGCACAAAAACGAAGGAAAACGCCCGATCCACTCCAAATTTTGGCCAAAGCCTCTTTGAATGAGCATGGTACTTGATTGGGGACTCCCAGCCCAAATTTCAAGAAATTTGGAGAAAATTTTGTCATTTGTGAATTTTTTATGCCAAACACAGGTTTTCTCCATTAACGGGTCTCACCCCCCGCGCGACCCTTCATCATGGCAACTCCATTTTGCAAAAACTCAGAATTTCCAGATTTTTCATGAGAATTTACATATTCTCATCAATGGACTTGAGATTTTATGAAGTTTTAGGCCTCCAGAAAGTCAAAAAACAAGCAAAAAATGACTTTCTGCCACATTTTTGAGTTGCAGAAAGCAGTCTTGGGAGATTGCAATTTTGGAGGGGCAAATGACCACCAAATTCAGAAATTCCAGTTGGGTTGGAAAGTAGACTCATAGACCTTTCCAACAAGCCTAATTTTTCCTCATTTGGACACCTGGAAGTGCCCCAAAATTCCCCTCAAAGGCGCGCGACCCGTTAGGCAGAGGCGCGCGACCCGTCAGGAACTTTTCCAAATTTCAGTGTACAGCTCAGAAAAACGCAGTTTGACCCTGTTTGACTTTTTGGGGTGGATTATTAGGCTCTTTGATGTAATTATTGTATTTTTAAGACACTTTTACTCTTATGTACCTCTTCTAGAAGATTCATTCATGAAAAAGGTGAAAATTAAATGAATGAATTGGTTTCCTAGCTTATAGAGGCAAGTTGTTTTGACTGCCTAGTTTGTAGTGCTTAGTTTAGAAGTGGTTGAAACAACTCCTATGATAGTGAGCTCGACCATGGAGGCAGGGAAAGAGGTTAGATCATCTATATTATGTACTTTCTTGCTCATTTTCATGGTTGGACTCTTGAGGGATAAGCTATCATTGTATTATTCACTGTATCTCTGCAATTTTTGGCTAAGGAAGACCAGGGTTTTGCAGTCCTCTTTGGGATTCTTGTGGACTCATGTGTTGATGGTGTGTTTCTCAATGTACTTGTAAGCTTGTTATGTGACTCATTTCCTTTCTTTTACTTCTGCACATTAAACAAATGAAGTGTTAAAGTAAGAATTCATGCTTGCCATGCTCTGCTTTTAAGTTTGTTTAATTTCAATGTTTTCTACTGTCTAAAGAGAATTCAAAGTTATTGTTTGCTCTCTTTAGCTCCTCACCTTTCATTCCTGACCATCCACCTCAATCAAAGGCATCAATATTGTCTCCTACCTCGCCCCAAAGAACCCCCTGCAGAAACTGTGTCCAATCCCCGCACCCAAAATTGCCCTCTCCTCAATTTGCCACCAAAAACCCTAAAAACCCTAAATCAACCTTTTTGATCAATTTACTAGCCTAAAATCAGTGTTACCCTATTGGTCATCTCATCTATTGAAGATTTTACCGAGATAGACCGGAGAGAGCCTTCTCCTGCCCCGTAGGGCTAGCTACGAGGCTAAATGGTTTGATGTTGCCTTGAGGTTTACCTTTCTTAGCCTGAGGTGAAATTTCAAGCGCTAACATACTGGCGACCATACTGGGGAAAAACAAACTAATCGTTTGCTCATTGACATGTTATTTCATAAGTCTTAGACGGAGCCTGAAGTTACGCCAGGTAGCCTTCGAAATGCTTTTGCTTTGCATAAGCGGAAGTAGATAAACGCTGCTTCAGTCCATCTCCGTGAGCTTGTGAATACAGCACTTCGATTGCATTTTACCCCAGTACATGTATCAAGTTCAGATCTGATTGTTGATAGTGGACAACGATCAGACACTGACAAGGCTGAAATCATTCACTAGCGACTCCTTCACTGAAAACTCCAGAGATCAATGCTTCATGGTGACTTCACTGCAGAGAGATCAGTAGCTGTGAGATTTTCAAGATGGACCGAATCACAAGAAGATACGCTCCCTTGAGCCGAGATCACATTCCAGGTTTTCCGAATAAGATTCCCAAGGTAGATTGGTCAAGGAATTTGCCTACATTTAATGATGATGGTAAGAAGGATGCTGCTTTACATCTAGTTAGATTTCATATGCATATTCGCAAGTTGAAGGTAGATTTTCCTGAAGATTGCTTGATGAAGATATTCTTGGCCACTCTAGAAGGTAAAGCCCAACCATGGTATGAAAGTTTGCCGCTTGCTTGTATTTACTGTTTAAAGGATTTTCATGCTATGTTCATTGAACGATATAAGGACTCTTATCAATCATTAAATTTGGTTCATGACTGTTGCAAGTATGCTTATAGTTTTATTGAAAGCCTTGAGAAATATTATGAAGATGATAATTTTATGGATGGTGAGATCATGGAGGCTCTGTATGAGAATCCATTTCAGCAACATGAAGAGAACCTAGTGGATACTCATCAAGATGATCAGGAAATTTTGCAGCAGAATCAAGATCAGCAGGTTGAAGATAATATGGTTGAAAATGATGAAAGAGAGGGTTCTATTCAGATCTGCCCACAGAAGAAGACAGCGTGCAAGGTAGTCAAGATTCAATTTCAGAATGTGATGCAGTCAAGTCAGCTATTTCAGATCAACATTCAGATCATGATGACCAAGAATACCTTGTGCCGAATCCTATAAAGAAAAACTTGGCTGTTGAGATCATTTGGCATGAAGAAAACAAAGTTACAAATCTAAGTGCTCCCATTTCATCAGAACAGAGTCTTCATGAGGAGGTCATTCAGTCTGCTTATGAACAGCAAGGTGAGATCTTTGCTCAAGCAAGTGAAAAAGTTTCTTTGAGTGAATTTGTGGCAAACGATCTAAATGATAATATTGTGCTTGATAATATTGAAGAATGTAATAAGGAACTTGATAATTTGATTGTGATATCATATGAAGATGACCTACCATATTGTCAGACTACAGAAGATCATAACATTCAGGATTTCCTCTCAGATTCTTCATATGTTTCATGTGCTGAAATGTTTTTCTAAGAAGAAATCTGCTCATCCATTTGTTCGGAGTTTTTTGAAGCCCATGAACATACTCTTTCCGAAGCACATGATGAAGGCAGATCAGAATTTGAGGCAAAGGATACCTTGTTCTTTCAGCAGGAGGTGGCAGTGGCAAATCTTCATGTTTTTCACGATCCTCTAGCAAGTTTGTTGCAGCCAGCAGTGATAGTGTTTATTGCAGTGTTCAGTGATGAAGGAGATCATGGTCAGCTATGTTTTTGGATGCTCAGTTATAGGTTTGTACTATTGACCAGAAGATCTGATCAGGAGAATCAATCAAGAAGCCATCTGCTTGATTGGTTACATTGGCATTTTGATATAGTTTGATGTATATTGTCTTGTAAGAAACACAGGTGGTTGTCATCATGATTTCAAATCTTGATGGACTGCTGCCCTTCAATAAGCTTTGTAAGTTCTTGTTTTCGTTAAGTCAGTCATCAGTCATTTATGAGTCAGTTTTCAGTCATGTTGGTTTCATAATTGTGTCGGCTTGAGTCAGGTTTCAGTCAATAAGTGAGTCAAAGTCTTGTGTCGTTTGCCGAAATAATGACTCCATCGCCCAATGGTTGAATGCACTGGTCTGCTCTCCCAGAGGTCTGAGGTTCTTGGCACCTCCAAGGAGCTACCATCCCCATTGGAGCCAATGTTAGTGTCAGTCTTTCCAGCCTTCCTCCAGTGATCAAACGTGCTCTTACAAAGTGATTTTGAAGTGTCAAGGTCAAATTTTGTCATTTCAGTGAGTCTTCAAGAAAAATTTGGTCACTAGGCATTAGGTCTAGGGTTTGCTTTCACACTTTTCAAAGTTGTCCAAATGTCAGTCCATGTCATCATTCAGCTGAGCCTATCATCATTCAGAGGGTTGCTATCATCATATTAGGTTCCATTGGGTCATGTTACACCTTATTCATGCTTCAGTTGTGCCTAGGCAAGGTCATTTCCCTCTCCAAGGGTTTTGAAGGCAATTTCTCTTGGATGGTCAAATCACTGGAAAAAATTGTTTCCTGATGTTCATACACCTTCCCCTATCCTTAAAGTACCTTATCAAACACTTCCCATCCCTTAGATCCGCCAAATTCCTCATTTTTGCACAAACCCTAGTTTCTAGCTACAACCTGGCAATTTTCTAGGTTGGGCCTGTGTTTTGCCCTTTCGGACCCCTTCCCCTCACTCAATCTCTGAGATTCCACTTTCCCCTGCTTCCTAACATCCCTCCCTACTTCCAAAAATTTCCCCAAGAATTTAGAAGCCCCCTATTCCCTTCATGTCGCTCCATTTCGACAAAATTCCTTGTTTCACACATCGGGACAAGTCGCACTCAAATAATGTTCCAGAGCAATAAAAGATGAATTTTGGAAAACGGAGAGAGGTTTTTGTCCAAAACATGCCAAGGAAGAACAACCTCATTCACTTTTTGCACAGGTGTCATGGTTTTAAATAAATGTCAAAAATACCGGCGAGAACGAAGGTGCTCCAAGGACGGTTGGCCAAAGCACAAAAACGAAGGAAAACGCCCGATCCACTCCAAATTTTTGCCAAAGCCTCTTTGACTGAGCATGGTACTTGATTGGGGACTCCCAGCCCAAATTTCAAGAAATTTGGAGAAAATTTTGTCATTTGTGAATTTTTTATGCCAAACACAGGTTTTCTCCATTAACGGGTCTCAACCCCCGCGCGACCCTTCATCATGGCAACTCCATTTTGCAAAAACTCAGCATTTCCAGATTTTTCATGAGAAGTTACATATGCTCATCAATGGACTTGAGATTTTATGAAGTTTTAGGCCTCCAGAAAGTCAAAAAACAAGCAAAAAATGATTTTCTGCCACATTTTTGAGTTGCAGAAAGCAGTCTTGGGAGATTGCAATTTTGGAGGGGCAAATGACCACCAAATTCAGAAATTCCAGTTGGGTTGGAAATTAGACTCACAGAACTTTCCAACAAGCCTACTTTTGCCTCATTTGGACACCTGGAAGTGCCCCAAAAGTGCCCTCAAAGGCGCGCGACCCGTCAGGCAGAGGCGCGCGACCCGTCAGGCAAACTTTTCCAAATTTCAGTGTACAGCTCAGAAAAACGCAGTTTGACCCTGTTTGACTTTTTGGGGTGGATTATTAGGCTCTTTGATGTAATTATTGTACTTTTAAGACACTTTTACTCTTATGTACCTCTTCTAGAAGATTCATTCATGAAAAATGTGAAAATTAAATGAATGAATTGGTTTCCTAGCTTATAGAGGCAAGTTGTTTTGACTGCCTAGTTTGTAGTGCTTAGTTTAGAAGTGGTTGAAACAGCTCCTATGATAGTGAGCTCGACCCATGGAGGCAGGGAAAGAGGTTAGATCATCTATATTATGTACTTTCTTGCTCATTTTCATGGTTGGACTCTTGAGGGATAAGCTATCATTGTATTATTCACTGTATCTCTGCAATTTTTGGCTAAGGAAGACCAGGGTTTTGCAGTCCTCTTTGGGATTCTTGTGGACTCATGTGTTGATGATGTGTTTCTCAATGTACTTGTAAGCTTGTTATGTGACTCATTTCCTTTCTTTTACTTCTGCACATTAAACAAATGAAGTGTTAAAGTAAGAATTCATGCTTGCCATGCTCTGCTTTTAAGTTTGTTTAATTTCAATGTTTTCTACTGTCTAAAGAGAATTCAAAGTTATTGTTTGCTCTCCTTAGCTCCTCACCTTTCATTCCTGACCATCCACCTCAATCAAAGGCATCAATATTGTCTCCTACCTCGCCCCAAAGAACCCCCTGCAGAAACTGTGTCCAATCCCTGCACCCAAAATTTCCCTCTCCTCAATTTGCCACCAAAAACCCTAAAAACCCTAAATCAACCTTTTTGATCAGTTTACTAGCCTAAAATCAGTGTTACCCTATTGGTCATCTCATCTATTGAAGATTTTACTGAGATAGACCGGAGAGAGCCTTCTCCTGCCCCGTAAGGCTAGCTACGAGGCTAAATGGTTTGATGTTGCCTTGAGGTTTACCTTTCTCAGCCTGAGGTGAAATTTCAAGCGCTAACAATCCCAATCGTTTTCATGTATTTTTATTGTCTTTGTCAAAATGTTTTCTAGATCTATGTTGGTGACTTTCACTTAAACATTTTCTTGTGGGATAATATGCAATGGATTTTATATGATGGAATTCATACAAATCCATCATAATCTCAATCAAAGTGGATGTAAATTGAAGCCCTAGATTAGTCACAATTTCTTTTGGGACATCAAATATTATAAATATATATTAATAGAAAACATATCATACTTTATCCTACCTTATCATCCTTGTAATTCTTTAATGGCTTTGTCTCTAACCACTCTGTAAGGATTTCTATCCAAATAATTTTATTTGAAATGTAGATCAATAGGTCCTACGAAGGCCAAACCCTATTTTTAAAGTGGTTATAATGATATATGGGGTTGTCATGGCATCTGATTTTATTGAGTAGACTTCCCATGCATTGTATTCATCAAATTGGGCAACATACTTTGTGATAACATTTTTCAGTTTAGGCCAATAGTATCATGTATGAATAACCTTGGAGGTTGTCCATTTTGCAACGAAGTGATATCCACATTGTTCATCACAATAGGCATGTAGTATGTCATAGACGTCACCCTCTTGAACAAACCAACATAACACATCATTTGGTCCCACTTTGAGCAAGTAACCTATAATCCATGTGAATGAAGTACTTTGTATGACAATTTTGTAATGCTCCTTGTAAGAGATATGTTGAGGAAAAATTTATTGCAATGTAGTTACTTACATTAATAAACAATGGGTTTACATTAAGATAACAAATGAGTTATCGTATTAAAAAATGGCATCCACATCTTTTTAACTTGTATACTTAGTTAAATTGGATAGAAAATATACAATAAGGTTTTCCTTTCCAATCATGTAAGTATAGTTAAATAAATTTCTTATAGTAGAAATAAACATCTAACACTATGACCATTTAAGACTAGTTTATTCATTAAATATTTAGTTGTAGAATGATGAACTTGCACAAAAAGTGGATAACTAGAGATAAATTGTTGAAACTTGTTAATTTCATACACCATTAGAAGGAATTATTTCTCTACAACAATATAGTTTTAGCTTTTGCCCTTAAATGGTTTTTCTAATGTAGTTGAATGTATATGGTTCCTTGAATTCCTTTTATCCTAGAACCATTCTTAATTATTATTAGAAGCATTAATGCATATATGAGATATAAGATTTTAACTATGCCCTATTAAGCAAGAGCTTAAACTAATTACCTTTTAATACCTCAAATGCTTTTTGGAACTCTAATGTTGGAAGGAACGTAGTATTTTTGAAGGAAGAATATCTTCCTTAAACATTTAATGAACGTTCTATATTACCATACATAGCGAGGAAAACTATTCATATCTTTCTATTTTTAAGGTTTCAAATTTCATGGATTACATTCACCTTTGTAGGATGAACCTCGAACAAGGTATGTGATACCTTACAACTATCCCTTCATTCACTACCATCAATCACTTTTCATTATAATATTTTTTATATTTGTAAAAGCTTCTTGAACTATATTTCCACAAATAATAAAATCATCCATATAGGTATCTACATTATCATGGACCATGAAAATATGTTCAAAACAACTCTTTAAAATGTAGTAAGGGAATTTCATAATCCAAATAAAAAACCTTATATGTGAATGTACCCTAGGGTGATGTGAATGTGATTTTTCATTGGTATTAGAACCTTATTTGAATTTGGTTTTATCCACTTAATCCATCAAGAAAAGATGATTTTTTTCCTAGATAGTGAACCTAATTAACACGTGGTTAGTAAATAATGGAGGAAAGTGATGTTTTCTAGTTCCTTTATTGATTTCTCTATAATCCACAAAAACTCTCTATTTACCTCCCTTATTGGGAATAATGAATAAAGGAGAGACTTGATCACTATCTAAAACAAGGGCTGCACGCAGTGGTAGTCCCTACCGGTTTGATAAGAGAATCATGAAGTTTGATAGGAGATATACCTATTGTATTTTGTAGGAGATATACCTATTGTATTCTGTATTCTAAGATAGAGAGAAGGTGTATTCGGTACCGTATTCTAAGATAGAGAGAAGGTAAGTACCTGATCGACTACCACTGAAAATTACTTCGTTGCACTTTGAAGTGTTCAAAAGTAAGATCAGTGTACTAATTTAAGGCTTCCCAATGAATTCGATTGTCAAGATTAACCTTTTGTGATTCACATGGACCAGTGTATTGATTTAAGGCTTTCCAATGAATGCTATTTTATAGATTAATTTTTGTATAGATTAACTTTTGTGATTTACATAATTTTAAAAATTTAAAAATTCTTTCAAGATTTATTTTGTGATTCACATAATTTTGAATTTTTTTTTAATGTTATTTCATAGATTAACTTTTGTACAAATTAACTTTTGTGATTTACATAATTTAAAAAAAAAATCTAAGATTTATTTTGTGATTCACATAATTTTGAAATTTTTTTGTGATCTGCATAATTTGTATTTGAAAAGATAGCCAGGCTTGGTCCAATGAATGCTATTGCATAGATTAACTTTTGTACAGATTAACTTTTTTGGTTTCTAAAATTTTAAAGTTTTTGTATTTGAAAAAATAGCCATCTCACTTGTGATTAACTTTTGTACAGATTAACTTTTTTGGTTTACATAATTTTAAAATTTTTGTATTTGAAAAAATAGCCATCTCACTTGCATGTATTTGAAAAGATAGGCATCTAAAGGAAAATAGGCAGTTGCACGGTTACAAAACATTTATAGCTTCATCGGGCTTCACACAAGATACATTTTTTCTCATGTCCAAGAACAACATAAATAATTCCATGTGCAAACATACTACAACCATAACTAAAATTGGACAAGATAAATAATTCCATGTGCAAACATGCTACCACCATTACTAACCAATTTAAGTGGCAAAAAATTTTACAGTTCAATGCGATAGCATGATATTGAATTCAATAGTACAATGTGAAATCTCGCATGATATTGAATTCAATAGTACGATGTGAAATCTTGGTAGACCCAACTATTTTAAACATGCACTGGCCAAAAAGCATACAAAAGTAGTATTGACAACATATAATGATAAAAATGTATACAAGGGCACTGTTGACAACGTGCACTAATTAAAAAGTAGTGAGGGGAATAATAGACCATCCCAGCAACTCCCCTACGCTGCATGCATATTCAAGCCAGCTCACAAAAAAGAGAGATTGAAAAGCCAATTCAGATTTCCAATGAGCATTGGAATAGACCATTTTGAAGGAAAGAAATTTTCACATGCTAAAGTGTCTTTGGGGAAGCATCCATTTAAACTCTTCAATATCATTGTGACAACAATATTTTCAATCTTCCAATATCATGGGTCAAAATGTATACAGAATGACCCAGATGATTGTAAATCAAATTTCTCTAGAGTAGAATCACATGATTTCAAGGGAATCAAACCCAAGCCGAGCGAAGCGAAGGGGTGAAATCACTATCAGTGTTCCGGTGCCTCTCGCCCTAACATATCCTATGTCATAACATCCGGTGTTGAAGAGTGTAAACATAACAGCTGGTTTCCTTGAATGCCATGCCATTCATCTTTCTATTTCAACAGTTGGAAAGTTGCATGCAACTCATTTTACCAGGTTGCTCGTACAAGCATGGCAGGGGGCAAGGTTTAGGCACTCGTACAGGCATGGCAGGGGGCAAGGTTTAGGCACGTCAACCTGTGTAATTTCCCGCTAGAGGGCCATCACCATCTTCATCTCCAAGTGGTATGCTGGATCAAGGGCCTAGACTACGGCACATTTAAGTAACAGGGTAGAGATTAAATGGATGTGGTTCATGCGCTAAAGCAACCTGTAGTAAAAATGGACTATTTGTATTCACAACCGCCTTATTCTCTGACAAAGATGTTCTTCAATGAGAACAAATGATCTATAAATTCAGCTAAATGATCTATAACTTCAGCTAAGTATACAGAAAGGGCCATATACAAAATTAGATTTCTAAATTAGTAAGCCAATCTATTTATTGAGATCAATTTCGTTGAAGAAGAGTTTAAGATACCAAATGCCAGAAAACTTGGGCATATATTTGAAATTCAAGTAATAATGAGATCTAACTAAATATTTCTTCAGTAATTTTCTCTAATTCATATTGGAACCCAACAAAACAATGAAAACAACTGTCCAAAAACAATCCTTCAACTCAATAGGTAATGGTAGAAATTATTGTAGCTTTCATTTTCTTTATAAACGAAAAGTCTTCTCTGCCCACTCGCAGGACGTCTTCACCCAGGCCTGCAGATAACGTAGCATAGATCTATTTACATCAAGTTCATGCCTTAACTTGGACCCAAATGTTATCTGCATAGATCTATTTACATGAAGTTCATGCCTTAACTTCGACCCAAATGTTCTGACTTAGCGGATATCCTGTATTCAATTACATCAACCTTATTGTCGACCGCGTCGATGAATTATTGCACGCAGATGTTTTTTCTGAGGAGATCTTCATTCAATGAATTTTATTTTGACAAAAACATGAAAAATTAGCACATGCATGAAATTTACTTTTAATATATTACTTCAATTTTTTTTAGACATGAAAAATTAGCACATGCATGAAATTTACTTTTAAGATATTACATCAATTTTTTAAGAAAAAATGCTATAAAATAAAAACTTATTATATAAATTATCTTATTAAAAAAAACCATAAAACTTATTTTAATAAATAAATCATTGTTTTATATAAAATTTATCACAATACAATTCACATGTATATGTATAGATTACTTGTTTGAAACCACTACAATACAATTAATCATAGTCAACATTATGGCGTGTACAAATTACTTATTTGAAACAAGTACAATACAATTAATCGTCCTAGTCAACATTATAGCATGTACAAATGGAGCCATCTGGGTGAAACCTCATGAACAAAGCAGTATCTCGAATACACAAATACAGACTTCAACGTATTACCTCTTGGCGTAGACACACGCCCTCATGCATGCAACGCTTGGTTTTGTATTTTCTATTTTTTATCTACTTATTTTAATATTTATTATATTTAGATAAATTTATATGTATCTTTGTATTTATTATTTATTTGAATAAAACAATAAAAAAATAATAAAAATGAAAAATAAATAAACATTTGGGTTATATGTGGGCAACCCACGTGCCCCCTTGGCTTAGAATCCATTGCTCCGAGACAGATTTACAAAGGTTGTAATATGCCCAGACTCTTATTTTCTCTCCCGTAGGGCGTTGCTGTCGATATCTCTGGAGAGAAAAGAATTGATTTGTCTGAACAATATATACATAATTGCAAGGTCTATAGAGGAAGACACATATTCAACCATTTGGGTAGATGCTTGAGGTGGAGGAGAGGAGCTTTGCATTGGTGGGCTACAGGGTTTGAATGTTGTTGTTGCTTGAAATGGATGAGGGGAGATTTTCTTTAATGGATGCTAGCAGTGGAAATCCTTCAAGGCTTTTCAAAGGTAACCAAATCCCTATTCCCTAGTTGAATTGAGTTATTTGGTTTTCTTTGTGATGAGGCGAGATAGTCGCTCTACTCTGCATCACACCCAAATGTTCTATTGACCATTTTCTTTGTGCTTCGAGGTATTACGCTCAATGCTCGCAGCATTATCATTCTGGCATAGAATGAGGTATAAATGTTGATGCCTTGAAAGTATAGCAAATTTCAACGTATTTTTTTTTCTTGTGTTCATACTGTAACCCCAAAGGCTTTAGTGTATCAGGGAGTCGAACTTCCCTTTTTCAACTATCGGCTACAGAAATTACCTGTCCATACGTTTCATTCAAGGATATCTAAACATGTGTTGCAGTTTCCTTTGCTTTGTGTGCTAGGGTTTCTATTTCCATACATGAACTTGAAGGTCAAGATTCCTCTTTTTCCCTATTTTTTTGAATTGTGTTTGAAATAAATTTAATGGAATTTTTGAATAAACAGTTGTTCCCTTCGAGGAATTAGTAACATGTTTGCCATCAAATGAGCTCATTGCTTACATCTAACTACCGCTTGAATTGTTCTTTGTATGTGAGTACAGTTTTTTCTGTGAATTTGCAAGCTTTTAGTTTACCTTTTTGGTTTGTCTTTTTTTGTCCTGTCTGCAATGCAATTCCTTAGATGCTTCTATCTAACCAAGGCCTCTATATTATAAATATAATCAAGGTTTGGGCAACCTAGCTCACTCCCTCTTTCAGACGGAACAAATCTTCGAAGCTCTTATCTTGGCCAAAGGAAAAACACTGTGTAAGTAAACTATTCTATTACCTCTATTACCTGTGTAAGTATAATTTCAAAAGAGAAAAATAATATTACCTGTACAAGTATATTTTTTTAGGAGAAAAATAAATCCAAGAATCTATTCAATTCCATAAAACCACATGACTATGGCAATGGATGTTATAGTCTATTTTGTATTGTTCTTGCATGTAGTAGGGAGATTTAATTGGAATTAAAATCATTGTTCTATTTTGTAGTTAAGATGATCAAGATAAACTAGCTAAATAAACACATATGGTACCGGGATGATGAAGCTTATGAGTTCAGAAACAAGCAGCTGGAGATGTGTACCTTTAATTGAGGTGACTACTGCAAATGGTTTCTTTGCTTGGACCTAATGTGTACCTTTAATTGAGGTGACTCTTGCAAATGGTTTCTTTTCTTGGAATGCGAGACATCCTTACTACCTGCAACCTGCTATGTGAGACATCTTACTACCTGCAACTTGCTATCAGAGTCTCTCAGCACAAATTGAAAATGAAATGAGTCATATCTGCAACTAAAAATTTCATTGATCTTTTCAGAGAAGAATGCCTAGCTCCAAATGTATATTTATCTCTAAATGTAAACCTATGGCGAGTTTAAGATGGATGAGCATGTGTGGCAGGTGTAAGCAAGTTGTGTGGAGTGTGGCAAGTGTAAGCAGCGGACGAATTACTATAAATGTTCAAGTATTTTTTGAAACTGTTTACATAACATTTTATGCGGTGGGTGGAAACGAGCCATCCAAAACTTTGCTTAAAATTCACAAAGCGAAACGAGCCATCCAAACTTTGGTTAAAACTTTTTTTTGGATCTGGAAATTCAACAACCCAGCAATAAGACCTCCAATATAAAACTTTGGATAAAAGCAAAAAAACATCAAAGCTCTAAAATAAAACTTTGGATAAAAGCGAAAAACATCAATTAAATGCTCTGGTCAACTCAAATTAATAGGGAGTCAACGCCGATGCGAACACTATAGTCCCTGCTATGCCAGAGGCAGGGACTAATAAGATCTAAAAAATATACACTTAACAATATACGTAATTCAACTTTGACCATGTTTTTAAGCACAATATTCATTCTAATTTGAGGTATTCTAATTGATAAGAAATCATATTTTATATAAATGTGATGCTTATAGAACCTTTCATGTATTAATAGTACCAAGCAAAGATAGTACTATGAACTATTAAAATTTATAATGGTTGACTAATTTGATTAGAATTTAACTAAACTCCAATTTCCACTGTGTTTTTAGGAAATATCTCTACTATTTTGGTCAATAATTGTTCAGTTCTAATGATCCATAAATCCTTTATGTGTGTGTGATTAGTTGTTGATGTAGCTAGGTGTTATTCTTCACATTCATTTTTAGGGTATTCCTGAATTTGAACAATTTGAGGATACAAACTTTGCATGAAGTTTGAAATAAGTGTGTCTTCATTAAAAAGTTTATAATTTTAAAGCATTATTAATTGTTTAAGATGGGATAAATTGTGGCTTCATAAACATTTTGATAATCCCCTTACCTTATTCATAATGTGATTCCACTCTCTATCAAGGTTTTAGCTATGAGATAAAAAGTTAGCTTCTTCTATGGTTTTTCAAGAATATCTATTGACGCATCCCTTGATGATGGACTCACTTGGTAGTCCGAAATGTTGGGTTCACTAAAAGTCTATAACAGGTCATTCCTCCTATCTAAAAAATGGTCATGTCCCACATTTTGCAACCATTATAGGAATCAACAATAGCTAGCCATGATTTTCCAAGGATTATAAGGCATCCACCAACTTTAGCTTTGATTTGTAGTATTATGAAGTCTACTTGATATTCCTAGGAAACAATTGAGGTATTGACATATTTAACAATCTTTGACAACTAATAGGATACCTAACTACTAACTTAAGGACAATGGGGTTTATCTCAAAAATTCAATTAGATTTAATTTAAGCATGATATTATTGGTCATTACATTTATTGAAACTCCCAAATATATTAAGGAATTTTGAATCAGGTGATTAGATATGTATCCATCTACCATAGGTATGTTTATATTAATGTACATAGGAGTGAAGACCTTACCTAACATGAGGCTAGAAATTTCCCTACAACGTTAATAGTGGGAGGACCTTCTTTCTTCCAAGTATTTTGATACACAAATCCTTGCTATTTTGTTATAAATGGGCATGTCATTGATTTCTTTAAGAAGTGGAATTTCGACACACAATTTATTTTTTCCTCCTAGATATTAGTTCTAGATTAGTTGAGTGCTTTCTTCTATTCAATCCTCTCTAAATTAGATAAGTAATTCTTTTCGGTGTTTGATAAAGAAGCTTGGTGGTTTTATTCCCAAGTTTTTGTTCATTTAGTTGGCATCTTTTCTAATAGTGGTAATTATAGGAGGTAAAGGATATACTACTACCTATGCTAAGAGAATCCTTAATCTCATTAAAGTCTACATTGGATAATTTTTCATCTCGTTATTTTGGACTAGTTGGAATTGTCTATTATTTAGGTTAGAAATTGGTTGTGCATGAATTGGTGACTTCTTGGATTCTTCTTGAACATTGGTTTTTGAAGGAGGTGGCAACAAATTTTTTTATTGTTGTGACTGAGACCTCCAAGTTTATTGAAAGTTAGTGTATTGACTTTGAGGTTCTTGTTCAAGTTGGAATGAGAATGATTAACATTGAGGTGTATATTATGATTGTTACAAGCCTTGGTTTTGCATTAGTTGGTTATGTCGGTTAGAGGGATACTAATTTAAAGGAGGATCATACATATTAGTAGTTAATTGTAGTAAAAATATTGAGGATGTGCATAAGGCATACCTTGTTGAAATTATCTTGGTGTACCTTTCATATTTTGTTTGATGAAATGTAGTTTCTCCGTGTTCTCTTCAACTCCTTTTATACAAAGTAGATAGGGACATTAAATTTTTTATGGTTATATTTATAAATCCCATAAACTTACACATTGTTTAGTGTACATTCATCTAGCATGATTTTTTGAACATTTGGGGGATAAAATAGCTAGATGTTTTCGAAATTCTTCTTATTTCCTTTTGATTTGCATGGTGTCATGTTTCATATCTAAAGAATGCATAATACCAATCTTCGTGTCTTCAAGTAAGATTCTAATTTTAGATATTGTGAGATAAACTATTTCTACTATAAACAACTACACAAAGTTATAAAATATCGTCATTTTCAAGTAATATGAATGTCTCCATACATTCCACTCTAGCACCTTCAAGGATGGCCAACTCAAGGGATTTTATATCCAATATACAATAGGCAAATCTCTTGTAACTAAATTGAAATATTTCCCCATAATCTTCTAGTAATTTATCTTCTCCCTGAGTCATTTTGAAAACCCAGTCCCTATTTTATTAAGCCTTATTATAGTCTTTATATTTCTTAGTGAAAACTTGTTTCATTTGTTCGAAAGAATTAATTTCATTTTGATCAAATCTCATGAACCATATTAATGCTTCCTCATTTAGATTGGGTGGAAAGGTTCATAGCTTTTAAGCATTTTTCTTGTAGTTTTTTTCCCAAGGAAAGAAATCGACCTCCCTCTCAATCCAAAGGCAAGCATGAGGTTGTTGGTACTAAGCCAACCCACTATTATACCCACTTAAGAGTTATTTTCTTAGGGTTAAAGCCATTACAACAATAATAATCAAGGCATCAAAGTTCATCATGTCACTATTAGGGATTTGAACTTGGGTGGGGAGGATAATAATAGTTCTACACAACCACCCAAGATAACCCCAATTGGAATTTATCTTGTAGTTATAACTTCTACAAAAAGATTTAAATTCAAATAGAAATGTGTTAGGATCCTTGGTGGTCAGCCCATGTAAGTGAGGGATAACAAAAGGATCAATGTTTTTCATCCCTGTCTCCTCTTCCATTTCCTAAATAGGAAATTGAAAAACAATAGACTAATATCCTATTTATTCTACCATTATGTTCAAATATTGGGATTCTTCTTTAGGCTCAACTATTATATAAGAGTGAAGAAAATATGTGGATACTTCTACAACAAATATTCTTCTTTTTCTTCCCTCAAAATATCTAGAAAATTACTCAATGGCCTGTTGTATCTTTTCTATATTTAGAAAATATGTTTCAATATTTTCTATATGTTTTCTTCAATTTTTATTATTATTATTTTATTTTATTGGTTCTATTGCAAAATTTTCAAACACTGACTACTTAATCTAAACAAGAAATAAAAGTTTTTGGTAGAATTATCTTATATATATGATTATGCATGCATTTTAATGGGATGTATAAAAGGGAATTAAAAGATAATGCATAAAAGAGATATCAAGGAAAATGTTGACCTTTGAATTGGCAATGTTTCTACAATCTAGTATGATTTTTTTTTATCTTTGGAATGATTGTTTAGCAACCTCCTCAGAAACAAAACCAAAAAGTATTGGGCTATAAAATTACACCAAAAAATGTGACTTTTTAACAACCCCTCTACTATGGCACCAAAAAGTAGTAGGCTACAAAATTACAATAATAAAGTATTCAACCCATTCCTCACTTTCATTATCAACTAGCAAGCATACACACATTAGAGGTGATGTGCACTATGTATGAAAACCACAAATATCAATACCTTGATAATGAATATGTCAAAGAGCCCTAGATTCCTAATCCATCATGGGGAAATGAAGTACTTAATCATTTATGAAACAAATCAACAAAGTTTATTCAACCCCGTCTTAGATAAATGACTCTTTCCCCATCTCCTTAAGAAATTTCTTGAAGTGAGAAAGTGTTTAATATCATTACTCTAATCAAATGAAGGAATGAGGAAAAATACAAACTTATTAGTGGTCTATAAATTCATTACTTGAATTTGGAAAAAGTAATAACATTTATTGATAGGGAATAAATGGTTAGTACATAGTATGAGCTTATATAGTTTTAACTTTTGCTCATGTATTTCTCATTTCTATTTGTAATCGGAAACTAATATCAGAGTGAGAGTTATGAATCATTTTGGTTTCTTAGTCTTAAGGGATAGCTAAGATATTTTCTCTCAAGTTGTCCCTTGTATTGTGCTTACATCCTAGTTCATAGGATTTGGAGAGCTTTTATATTCTTTATTTTTTGAGGTTGTTTTCCACTTGTAAAGAAATTTAAGCTCCTCATTTGCTTAATAACAATTCAATTAGAGTTTTCATTTAGAACATTGTGTATGAACTTAACTCATGATGTGGGATATACCACTACACAATAAAAGTGAATAACTCAAAAGATATGATCAATAATGTAAGAAAATTGAACTAACTAGAAATGTAAGTAATCAAACTACACAGAATGTAAGTAATTGAACTGGAAAAAAAAATGTAAGAAAATGAGATAAACATAATATAAAAATTAAAATAAACAAAAGTAGGGTTTCATACTACCCTCCCCTTGAGTTCCATGTGTCTTTTTTCAAGTTCCGTCAATGTTTCATATTTGAGTCAAACATTATGTGCCCATGGAATTAATAGGGGTTACAACACTAACGCACCCATCCCTCCAACAACCTCATGGTTTTATCTGATTATCCTAGTTCTAGAGCCCATGTTCTTCACATAGATGAAGATATTTTATAGGCCATGAATATGATTATCCATGGGACAAATCACATCATTATTCTTATTCCCTACCTCAAGATGTGTTTATACTAAAAAACCTTTTTGATTAGTATACAATTGAAGCCAAATATTTTATTCCATTTAGACATCTAGATTGGTTCAAGAACCTATTCTTGCTCTAAATTCCTTTGAGGGAGTAAACATGAATAACATTTTTCCTACCACCAAGTTTGATATTTTTGTTACACTAGGTGTAATTGAAAACATATTTCTTGGATCCTCCTAGTCACTCAAAGGCGTTGTTGTTTAGAAAGACATTTCCAAGAATTTCATGATTTTTTTGCGTAGTCATGTTAAAAAATACTTAGACTTGATCTTGACATTGTTTGGAACTATACCAACACATGGTTGGATGTATCCCATATTCAATAGAAATAACGACCTATCCATATTGGAAATCCTTGATTATCAAGGTAGAAATTGATAAAACTCACCAAGTTGGGTTTAATTATCCAACAACATATAGGTCCTAGTTATCATATGTATGTTAACTAAAAACAAGGCACCATTTGCATTTTCACTTGCTTCCATCATCTTAACCAATATTGTCCCAAAGAAAATTACCCTGCACCTTTCATTGATCAAATTGTCAATTCTTATATGTACAATGAGTTTCTTTCCTTCATAGGGTTTTTCAAGGTATATTCAGATATGGATTCATCCATGGGATCAATAAAACTACCTACACTACCCCTTGAGGGACCTTTTCTTATTGCATTATATCATTTGGACTAAATATTGTTAAAGCCATGTTCTAGTTATCTTTTGAGCTCATTTTGAAAGTTTTTACACCATGTGTTGGGGTGCTTCATGAGATTTGGGGTACATGGTGTATATTCAACCCCTAGATGGTCTAAGATGGATTAACACATGGGAGATGGTCCACAATGGATTTTCATGGTAGAGATATATTTATTAGTGATTTATTAACATCAAATAGGTGTTTTCATCGTATCCTTCTCTCAGTCACTAGAGCTCTCTTGATAGTTTGGTGCATACCCTTCATTATGGGCACATGGAGGGGTAACTTGCTTGGAGAATGTCTTACTTTGGAGGAGGAATTTTGTGCACCCTAGAAGGTGGCATTAGGCCCTATATAGCATGTGAAAAGTTAGACTCTTGTTTGGAGGCTCACAATTGTATAATGGATGCTAACCTAGTGAGCTACATTTCTTAGGAGGGTCAATGGAGTTCATGGAGGATTGTGATGGAATGATGTCGACATACCTTGTCTAGCTACATCATCTCAGAGTTGTTGTGTACAACATCACCTTGGAGCATGACATGTGTTCTTTAGAGTGGAGCACTTTACTTTATTTGGCGTACAAGTGCTCATTATAGTCTACTTTAACTAGCTTGGGCCCACATTATATTTTTGGCCTCACTTACCTCTTATATAATTAGAGAGGAGCCATAGAAGAGTGTGCATTAATTATGTGTGTGTGTGTGTGTGTTGGAGTCATGAGGGTTTATTCATCTTATTGGAGTATCTTGGAGCATATTAAAATTATAAAATTAGGGTATATACCTTATAGGTTTGAGATTATGGTTTTGTTATAGAACCCTTGGGTATTATTGATGGATAAGAAGAAGAAGAGAAGACAATATTTTCTTGGAGGATTTGTTGGAGTGATTTTTGTATGTTATTGCTCCTTGGTTGAGCTAAGGTTTTCTTATTTTCCCCAAATAGGGTTTTTGATATGGAATGTATTGTTATATAATTTTTCATCTATCTTAGTGATTTAGTGGGAAAATGGGAGAACATTTCTTGTAGGTTCCATTTTAATTGTAGGTCCCAATTTGGAAAATTAGGGTCTAGAACCTTCCAAGCCATTTTTAGGCATTAAACAACATCTTTTGGGTTAAAAAAATTGTGAGCATAATTTGTAACCTCTTATTACCATTCTACACACTGAGACCTTTCCAATGATGTGAAAATAGCCTCAATAAAATTCCGTACACAAAAGTCATCTCTCCTACATGTTGACCTACCTTGTTAACCACAATGGTATTGAGTGGATGCCACATCAACCTCCATTACATGCATATATGCAACTAGACACATGTGGAATTTTAAGACTATTCTAGAAGGTCCAAACCTCTACTAATTGAGGATTAAGGGATGAAAAAACACTAACCTTAGATGCCTATTAGGATATGTTAAAAACAGGGCCACTAGGAAGAGATGAGGGTTCCATTCTTTATAATTATACGTGCTCCATAGTTGACCAATACATATAGGAGTTGGGTTTGAGAGCATACTAGAAAATTAATAATATTTTGTAGTAGTGATTTAGGTTACAATGTTAAAGACAACTCCATAGTGAGTGCTCCTTTATTTGTATTTATAATTGAAGAAACAAGAGTAGAGCACATGCCACACCTTCTAGATGGGTTATTTTATATATCAGGCTTCCCAAGATGCATCTTGTGTTTACTTGTGTGGATGGTGTGTTCATTTGCATTTTTTTTTTCATTTTATTATTTCTATAATTTTCATAAATTTAAGTAATAAGCTAGAGTTAATAAATTTAAGATCTAAGGAAATAAACCTACATAGTAAAAGAATTTATCATAGTACAAGAATCATCGTGTCAAACTATTCTAGTGGAATATCCATGGTAGTATATAGATCATATAGGTACCACAGTATTATTTTTCTCTGGGGTATTTAAGAAAAGTTGCATGATCCTAGAATTGGCTTCATAAGTGTAGAAATTCCTTGTAGATTCAAACGACTAATTGTAATTTACTAAAACAATAGATTTGAATTTACTCTACTCATCAGCAGAAACAATTACATGATCACGAAATCACGAATCATACAAGAGAAATAATTCAATCAAAAAATTACACAATGATTTCCTAGGGAAAGCCATAGCTAAAAACCCCTGCTATTTATATATTGCATTAGTCAGAAAATATGAGAATATTACAATGATTTACTCAAGCCTGAGCAACCTCTGCACTATCTCTATCTATATCACAACTTCCTAAACAATCCTAGGCCAATACTTAACTAATTTTATGCTTGCCCAAGTCCCTATTTCCTTGTGTTGTTTCCTTCGAAATTAGCCCCCTATTAATTAGGGAAATTTCTCAATATAAATTGTGCAATCCTCATAGGCCTTCCTCTGACTGCATGCACCACCTATACGATTTGGATGATTATACAACTAATAGTACATTGTCCCTAAACTCCAATCTCAACTACGTAACTCTTAGATCTGACATGCATGATTTATTTATGATTGAATCATCATTTAACTGGTTGAACACATGAAGCAGCACCCCGTTGTTTGACCTCCTACTAGTACCTCCAATAGTTTAACTAAATTTAACTCAGTTAAACTAAATTACTTAATTACAACTCAAAATAAACTCAACCAGGGATCCTATAATGTACAAGACACTCGACATGACTCTAGTTAGACCCTCAACTCGATTTAACTGAGCCAACTAGGTCAAATTAACTTAGTTAACTCGTACAAGTTGTCTTGTGATGTGGAATTACAGTTTTATTCCTAATTTAATTCATGGAAAAAATTAAATTAGGATTTTCTTGTTGCATTTTCAACACTCCCTCTCAACAAGAAATTGATTATCAGATACCCCAATCCTACCTCTATGGAACTTGAATTTGCCTCTTGAAAGTGCCTTATTCAAGATGTTTACATCTTGTTCCTTTGTAGCAATGTACTCTAGCAACATGATTCTCCTTTGCACATAATCTCATAGATGGTGATACTGGATGTCGATATGCTTGGACTAATCATGAAAAATTGGATTCTCAGAGAGTTTGATAAAACTCTGATTGTCACAATAAATCATTGTAGGATCCATCTGCTAACCAAATAACCCAACAAGGATCTTCCTCATCCAGATAACCTCACAAGCTACTTTACTAATAACCATGTACTTTGCTTTTTCTGAATTGAGTGAAACTTATCTCTTCTTCCTGTTGTACTAAGAAACTTCTGCTGACCCAATACTGAAGATCACCCCTAATGTGCACTTCCTATCAGCTGGACTCCCTACCCAATCTGCATTTGTGAAGCCTTGAAGCTTCACTCCCTCTGTCTTTTTTTTACCAAAGACCAAACTGAGTGGTGCCTCTGAGGTATCTCAACACATGTTTAGCTTCCTTCCAATAAAGTTTGGTCAGATTACCCATTGCTTGACTAAGCTCATTATCTACAAAACATATGTCTAGTCATGTGTTCACCAAATACATAAGCTAACCCACAATCAACTTGTAAATAGTAGCCTCCACTACATCACCTAAAGTAGTATCTTCCTTCCTCCAATTTCCTGCTAGAGTAGTCTCCATGGGTTTGCTGCTCTCCATGTGGAACTTCTTCAGTATCTCGTTGGCAAACTTTCCCCGAGAGACAAATAATTCCTCATCTCCTTGCCATACTTCCATACCAAGGAAATCATGCATGAGCCCCAGGTCCTTCATCTCGAATTCTCTTGCAAGATCCTATTTGCAATATTTTACCAGCGTCCCATCACCAATCAAAATTAAATCATTGACATATAATACTATAATCAATAATTTACCTTCAACCACAATATGGTAAAGGTTCACATCTGCTTCACTTTTGGTGAAGCCCAACCTGGTGAAATAGTTGTCAATCCTAGTGTACCAAGCCTAGTGTGTTTGTTTCAATCCATACAGCGCTCGCTTGAGTCTGCACACATGTGAATCTATGTTGAACGTCTCAAATCCTTTTGGTTTCTCAATGTACACCTCTTCCTCAATCACTCCATTGAGGAATGTTATCTTCACATCCATCTAATATATCTTCCATCACATCTACACTGAAAGTGCTAGAATAGATCTGATTAAAGAGTACCTTGCTACTGGAGCAAAGGTATCCTCATAATCAATTCCCTTCACCTAAGAGAACCCTATGGCCACAAATTTGGCCTTTTGTTTCTCCACACTCCCATATGCTACTTGCTAAACCTTGTAAAGCCATCTAGAACTCACCACTCACTTGTCTGCTGGTCTTGGGACCACTTCCTTGCATTTTAGGTAACATGATAGTAAATTGATGAACCAACAATCTTGAAGTGTGCCACATCTAGTTTCTTACCTAAAAAATATTCTGTTGGTGTACGCATCCCGAGAGTCCGATGAGGACTCTTGTTTTGCACATATACAACTATGTTGCATGCTTCAACCCACAAGTGCAAAAGTAGGCCCTGATCATGTAAAATTTCCCATGCATCTCCCAAAATACTTATGTTCTTCCTTTCAAGCACTCCATTTTGTTGTGGTTTATGGGGTACTATTAATTCCCATAAAATTCCTTATGATGCACAAAAGTTCTTGAATTCATTCGACACATATTCTCCACCATTATTTCTCCTAAGAGCCTTCGTTTTCCTGCCAGTGTCTTTCTCAACAAGTGCTTTAAATTCACAAAATTTAGAGAATGTCTGATATTTATTCTACATGAATAAAATCCAACACTTGCATGAGAAATAATCTACAAATATTACATAATACTTGTGCTTGGACATGGATGTTGTCAACAATGGTCCACACACATTTGAGTGAACTCTTTCAAGGATCGCTTATGCTCGACTGTCCTTATCATGAATGGTGGCTTTGATGTACTTCCCCATTTTACACCCTTTTCATTTATCTCTCTACTCTAGTGTACCCTTGGGAATTCCTGTAGAAATTTGTTACATTTTCTTCAAATATCTGTGGTGCAAGTGACCCAACCTTCTATTCCATAATTCAATGATGTCTCGACTCTGCACCTTCTCTTCTTTTGTGCTCAAAGCATCACAATCTTCTACATCCAATTTGTATAGGATTTTCACCTGAAACCCAATCTGCTTCACTTGTCCTGAGGCTATGTGACATAGGAAATCCTTTCCTTTTCTAAATATCACATCGTAGCCATGGTCCTCCAAAGTAGCAACTGAAACTAAATTCTTCTTCAGACCCGGAACATACATGACATTTTTAATGTGAGAGGAGAACCTAACTCCGTCTAAAAAGTAATAATACCGATGTCGGTCATGATATACCTTCCATCATCTCTCATTTCGATGGTCATATGGAGGTCATTCTATTCTAAGTCACTGAAGAATTCTTTGTTGTCAGTCATATGGAATGATGCTCCACTATCCATACACCATACACTACCCATCACCGATGTCACCATGCAAGAAATGAGGGTGAAATCCAACTGGAATTGTGAAGCAAGAGCTTCACCTGCCACTCCTCCTTAGGGCTTCTTTTCAGCCTTCTTGTGCGGACACTTCGTGGCATAGCATCCCATCTCATAATAGTGGAAACATTTAATCTTCAGCAAGTCCTTCTTCTTGCCTACCTGACTAGAATTTGATTTGGAAAGGGATGACTTCCCTTTCCCTTTTTTTCCTTTCCATCTAAGGTATAGTTATCCTCATCATCATGCTTAGATGAGGATCCATCTCTGGTGTTCCGTCGAATATCTTCCTGCATCAATTCAAAACATAAATGCTCCCACTCTCGTAGCTTCTCCCTCCCGTTTATCGAGTCCTAGTAGTTGTGCCACCTCTTGGGAAGGCCTAGAAGTGCTAGGCTAACCATATCATCTTGAAAATTTGTAACACCAACACTTCTAAGCTCATCCTAACATTGGGTGAACTTGGTCAAGTACTTTGGTATATTTTTGCCCTTCTCCATCTTGATTCTCCTAATCTTGTCCTTCAATGGCAACTTCTTGTGGTCATTGTTGTTCTGAAATAGGTCTGTCAAGGCCTTCCACATTGCATATGGATCCTCCCTCCTATGGAGGTTCGAGACAATATCATCTTGAACTCCTTCTAGTGTGATCCTTCTGACCTTCACAACACATTTCTTCCACTCTACTAGATCTTAAGTATCTGTTGTTGGAGGCTTAGGAATATCAGTGTTTATGAATTCCTTCAGCCTATTGTCCTCCAACACTGCCTCCATCTTGTCCTTCCAGGAAATATAGTTCGAACTACCCTCAAGGGAATATTCAAGTTTCAATCCATATAACAACATCCTGTTGGCTCTGAAGAATGATACTGCAAATTTGATTTCTTCTTCGTTACCATGTAGAAATTCCTTGTAGATTCAAACTTCTAATTGTAATTTACTAAAACAATAGACTTGAATCTACTCTACTCATAAATGGAAAAAATTAAACGATCATGAAATCACGAAGCATACAACAGAAAGAATTCAATCAACACATTACAGAATGATTTCCCAGGGAAAGCCATGATTAAAAACCCATGCTATCTATATATTGAATTAGTCAAAAAATATGAGAAAATTACAATGCTTTTCTCAAGCCTGAGAAAACTATGCACTATCTACATCTGTCTCACAGCTTCCTAAACAAGCCTAGGCCAATACTTAACAAATTTTCTTCTTTCCAAAGTCCATATTTCCGTGCGATGTTTCCTTGGTAATTATCCCCCTATTAATTAGGTAAATTCCTCAATATGAATTGTACAATCCTCATAGGCCTTCCTATGATTGCATGCACCACCTGTGAAATTCAGATGATTATACAACTAATAGTACATTGTCCTTGGAATCCAATCTCAACTAGGTAAATCTCATATTTGACATGCATGATTTATTTATGAGTGAATCATCAGTAACTGGTTGAACACATGAAGCAACACCCCACTGTCTGATCCCTACTAGTTCCTCCATCACTTGGAACTAGTTTAACTAACTTTAACTCATTTAAACTAAATTATTAATTACAACTCAAAATAAACTCAACCAGGGCTCCTATAATGTAGGAGACACTCTAAATGACTTTAGTTAGACCCTCAACTTGAATTAACTGAGCCAACTAAGTAAAATTAACTTAGGTAACTCGTACAAGTTGTCTTTTGATGTGGAGTTACAATTTTATTCCTAATTTAGTTCAAGGACAAAATTAAATTAGGATTTTCTTGTTTCCTTTTCAACAATAAGGAAGTCATAAAACTATATCCATGGAGAATGAGTCCAATTATTAAAACCCTTGGGATGTAACAAAAGAGGGATATGAGAGGATGGTGGAACAAATCACTAGTATCTCTGACAACATTGGCCTCCTCATGATAGATCTAGCAAAAATGTTGATACCTTTCAAGGTGGTTGGTGGGTATAACTTAGAAGTTGAATTAGATGAGAAAATAGGAGATAGTGAAGATTAAAAGGAGTTGAAAATGAGCTTGAGAAAGATCAATCAAGTTCCATTTCCATCACTCCTTCATATCCTATGTTTAAAATGGAATTTAAAGTGGATATCAAACCTTATTAAGTTGAGATTAATGCTATTAGGTTGAATCATTGGTTACAATGGTAAGAAGTGCATTTCAATGTCCATAGTATAGATGAAGAGGAAAATATTTCATTTTCCTAATTGAAACTAGAGGGCGATGAATTAACCTTGTGGGAAACCACATGGAGGTACTTAGGATAGAAGGAAGTCCACCAATAATTAGGTGGGAGTAATTTAAAACCCTCATTAAGTCCAAGTGCTACTCTATTGGATATGTAGAGGAATGGTGGATCAATTGGCATCACTTTGGGAAGAAGCAAGGGCAGAGTATGTAAGAGTACACAACCAAATTTTGGAAAATGGTGACCATGATGAGTATGTTTTCAAAGATCCTATATGTACTCCTGAAGTATCTGGGGTGTCTACAGGGTCACTTGTGAAATAAAATGATGATTTTCAAACCTAATACCATTAATGAGGCTTATGTGCAATAAAAATACATAAAGAACATAAGGAATAAAAAGATCACCAAGATGTTTCCAAAGTGTTATCACTTTGTAATTTTCCCAACTATGAAAGGAAAAATCATAGGTAACATTTAAACAATATTGAAGATCGGAAATTAGCCCTTCCAATCTAGAGAGGGCTCTCTCTATGACTTAGCTATCCAGTGTCACTTCAATAAATGGTCTGAAGAATGATGCTGCAAATTTGATTTCTGCTTTGTTACCATGTAGAAATTCCTTGTAGATTCAAACTGCTAATTGTAATTTATTAAAACAATAGATTGAATCTAATCTACTCATCAAAATATATATATATATATATATATATATATATATAATAAATAATAATAATAATAATAATAATAAATAAATAAATAAAAAATAAAATAAATAAAAAATAAAATAAAATAAAATGATCGTGAAATCACGAAGCATACAAGAGAAAGAATTCAATCAACACATTACACAATGATTTCCAAGGGAAATCCATGATTAAAAACCCCTGCTATCTATATATTGCATTAGTCAGAAAATATGAGAAGATTACAATGATTTTCTCAAGCCCAAGAAACCTATGCATTATCTATATCTGTCTCACAGCTTCCTAGATAAACCTAGGCCAATAATTAAGGAAGTTCCTCAATATGAATTGTACAATCCTCATAGGCCTTCCTATGATTGCATGCACCACCTGTGAAATTCAGATGATTATACAAATGATAGTACACTGTCCTTGGAATCCAATCTCAACTTGGCAAATCTCAAATCTGACATGCATGAGTTATTTATGAGTGAACCATCAATTAACTGGTTGAACACATGAAGCAACACCCCACTGTCTAACCCCTACTAGTTCCTCCATCACGTGGAATTAGTTTAACTAACTTTAACTCATTTAAACTAAATTAATTAAGAACAACTAAAAATAAACTCAACCAGGGCTCCTATAATGTAGGAGACACTCTACATGACTTTAATTAGACCCTTAACTCGAATTAACTAAGCCAACTAAGTAAAATTAACTTAGGTAACTTGTACAAGTTGTCTTGTGATGTGGAACTACAATTTTATTCCTAATTTAATTCAAGGACAAAATTTAATTAGGATTTTCTTGTTTCATTTTCAACAATAAGGAAGTCATAAAACTATATCCATGGAGAATAAGTCCAATTATTAAAACCCTTTGGATGTAACAAAAGAGCGATGTGAGAGGATGGTGGAACAAGTCACTAGTATCTCTGACAACATTGGCCTCCTCATGATAGCTCTAGCAAAATGTTCATACCTTTCAAGGAGGTTGGTGGGTATAACTTAGAAGTTGAATTAGATGAGAAAATAGGAGATAGTGAAGATTAAAAGGAGTTGAAAATAAGCTTGAGAAAGATCAATCAAGTTCCATTTCCATCACTCCTTCATATCCTATGTTTAAAATGGAATTTAAAGTGGATACCAAACCTTATTAAGGTGAGATTAATGCTATTAGGTTGAATCATTGGTTACAATGGTAAGAAGTGAATTTCAATGTCCATAGATTAGATGAAGAGGAAAATATTTCATTTTCCTAATTGAAACTAGAGAGCCATGAAATAACCTTGTGGGAAACCACATGGAGGTACTTAGGATAGAAGGAAGTCCACCAATAATTAGGTGGGAGGATTTTAAAACCCTCATTAAGTCCAAGTGCTACCCTATTGGATATGTATAGGAATGATGGATCAATTGGCATCACTTTGGGAAGAAGCAAGGGCAAAGTGTGTAAGAGTACACAACCAAATTTTGGAATATGGTAACCATGATGAGTATCTTTTCAAAGAACCTATATGTACTCCTAAAGTATCTGGGGTGTCTACACAGTCACTTTTGAAATAAAATGATGATTTTCAAACCTAATACCATTGATGAGGCTTATGTGTAAGAAAAATACATAAAGAACATAGGGAATAAAAAGATAACCAAGATGTTTCCAAAGTGTTATCACTCTGTAATTTTCCCAACTATGAAAGGAAAAATCGTAGGTAACATTTAACCAATCTTGAAGATCAGAAATTAGCCCTTCCAATCTAGAGAGGGCTCTCTCTAAGACTTGGCTATCCAGTGTCACTTCAATAAATGGTCATGTAATCAACATAGTGGCTAGACCTTTGGTAGGGTAAGGGTTTTACAGAGTAGTTGGACATAGAAAAAATCCATTGGGCATGGACTCAAAATGATAAAGTATTATTCAAATTGTTTCCGAGAATTGGTTTGTGAAAAGATAAACTCTCAAAGGTGTGGTTGGAAATGTACCACTAGACATCAAATCATCATAGTATGGTAGTTGAATCAAGGAAAACAATTCATTAAAGGAGAGCTTCTAACAATCGATGAATTTTGCAGTAACTTTAGAGAGACGGGGTGACAATATTTGAATACAATGAAATAGAGCATCAAAAAGGAATTTCGTATTCATATACCTTTCATTCAAATATGAAGAAATTACATTCAATGAAATATAGAGAGAGGAACACATTAACACAGATTGTAGAACATCATCACGTGAATCTCTGAGCAATTTGCCCAAATAATTCTGCTTGGAAAATATTTATTGATATCAAGGTATGATACACAGAACCAACAGAGATTCACACAAATTCCAAAACCCCAAACTATTACAAATGATGAAATATATAGATAATTACATCTTCAAATTATTGCAAAATTCTAGCTAACAAATTCTATCAATAAAACAGATAGATTCAATCAACCACGAGAAATATGGAACTGTTGAAACAAATTTGGAATTTCTTTACTCTTCTACCTCTTCAATAAACTTTTTGGACTGCCACCTGATCAATGATAATCCATATCTTCTTGATGCTAAAATATTTTAATATATCATATGACTGTTAAACTTTTGCCTGGATATGCTCAACTAATGCTCCGAATGTTGTAGCTGCCAAATACCCTGTCACTAAATTTAGGATATATTGTTATCTGATATTCTGCCTTAAAAAAAAATTAAAATTATTTCACTTGTGATTTTACCTACTAGAAATCTTCACTTCACCTATTCTACTAGGTTTAAATAAGCCAGGCTTGTTGCAAAATTTTTGGACCATATTCCTCTCACTCTAGATACTTTGTCATTTGTCTCCAACGAGAGATTTGTGCATAAATGAAGAGAACAATACCAAGGAAGCATATTTTTGATAAAAAAATCCTTTGTGGACTACAACTATTTACACACAATCACTGCCTATTTTCTATATGTCTACAATTTGAGTCATAAACATGATCAGTGGATCAAAAGAATCCACGAGGACTGCAATATATTCAGAATAGAAAATCAATCCCAATGCCCATCCTCCTTAACAGAAAATAGCTTGTTCATGAGAGAGATGAAAAACTCAGAAATTGTTTCTTGGATAACCATAAACGATCATATTCAAGGTTCAGATTATCTTCATAATTGATCCACTGCCTCGGTCTCTATTCCTGCAAATTGTACGTCATCTATTGTCAAAGACGAGCTATTACATCCGCTGCATTCATTGACTTATTTAATACCTGGGTTCTCATTGTGGATGCTTTGTGCTTGTCTCCCATGGGCTCTTTAATCTCAGCTATGGAATTATCTACATCGAGAATCTCACAAACTGGTGCTTAATTTGTCCTAATCCGTCAATGTTTGGGATATATCCATTCACATCTATTGACAATTGGTAGATGACCTAAAAAATTGGAAACATTTGGCGTGGGGTAAACTCTCTCCTTGTCACCCTTTTCAACCATGGTTTCATGACTTGGTATTGCATGTAGATATTTAGCTCCAACACTCAATGACCATGGCGATTGACACATTTTTGTCAACATTTAAACTTTGTAGCATGGAAGCTTGGCATCTATGTGCTTGTTTTGGAAATTTTTCCTATAGCAGCTCATGACGATAGATGCTAAAATTTGATGATCAAACCCTAAGAATTGATACGGAAACATGAGAAAAAACTTGTCAAGAACCAAAAACGTTTTCGTAATCACTGAGAATTGAACACATGGCATGTTGAATTTTCCCATACAGAAGTTGAAATGAAAATTAAAATTCTTTCTCTTCAAAATCCGTAATTTCTGATGGTTGTCAATCTAATTCATGCTAACTATCTTGCCTCTTCCCTTTTGGCATTGAAATTGGTGTCTTTATGCATTCACGATGTGTTGACATTTAATAATGCTTGGCACACCTTTTCTCCAGCTGTGGAATTGTAAAATGATGACAATTTTTCAATGGGATCCATCCAAAAGCCTAAATACAATTCTCATTGAAAATTCTTGTAGCATTTCAATGTGAAGACTTCTTTTATTATGCTAGACATCTGGGAAGTTGCTTTGTCAATACAAGATCAAGTGTTCTAAATTCTATATTTAGCATCCTCCATGGCACCTTGTATTCGTGCTCTCCCCTTTTTGAAATGGTATGTGTTAATTGTTGTATTTTGGATTGGCGGTGCCTTTGTATTGAAGTCACCATACATTTCCCTTTGATTCGGTAGTGCCTTTTACTTATATTGTTATAATGAGCGCTGTAAAATTAAGCGACAACACTTGTTTAAAATTAGAAAATCAATGTCTTTTTAGGATGTCAGACTGAAATGTCAAACTTAGGAGAGTTGATTTCAAAGAAATTTTGCATGTGATAACACAAATAAGGGAAGAAGAAGTAGAAAGGAAAAGATAAGAATATGAAAACCACTACATATCAATGTAGGATCCAAACAATCACTCCAACCATTACAATTTCAATGTTCACACCAAATATATGTGTTGGAAGCTACATCCAAAGTTGAATATAAAGAACCATAGGAAGTATTCTAAGAAGAAGAACCTACTAGGCATGGATTCTAGAAATTAGGTAGGGAGTAGCTTAGATGTGGATGAGAATATTATCTACGCTTTAATGCAAAAGGAGGTGAACATGAGTAGCCTTCATCAAAAGAAAGAGAAGGAGATGAAAAATATTTTCTAGATTAAGGTCTAGGTTAAAAAGGCCATGGAAGATACTACTCACAAGCCAGTTTCATAGAGGATGATTTAGTCAGAAACCTTGAGATTGAGGTTCATGATCATCTGAGCTTAGGTTCATGATCATCTGAGCTTAGTATCCATTGGGATTAGTGAATAAGGATGTAGAGATAAAAGTCACTAAATAGGGTAAGATCAAGTTTTCTATGAGTGTATATTTTATTAATGAAGTGGAGTTAGATGTAGTACTCCTTTACTTGTGTTGTGTGGTGTTTGGAATCGATACATGTATATGAGGGGTGCAATCTTTTTGGAGACAAAACTAGAATTTCCTAATCATGAATGGGAGGTCTTACATAATCAATGCATATAGGAGGAAATCGAAGATCTCTCTAGTAAGTGATAACCAAACCAAAGAGTTGATAAGTTCTAATGAGAACTATGTAGTTATATTCTTAAGATAGAATCAACTAAGGGAGGAATTGATAAAAGTAAAGGCATCCCCAGAGGGATGTACCAAAGAATAAAAACAACAACTAGAGGAGTTATTGTGGGTTTATAGAGGATTATTCTAGGATCCTAAAGGGATTCCGCCTAAAAGGTAAGTGGAGCATGAGATATAATTGTTTCCTAACTCCCCATAACCAAATACTAGATTGTATAGACAATCTATTCTAGAAGTAGACAAAGTGAAGAAATAGTTGTAGTAATTTGTAGAGTAGGGAGTGATTTGACCAAGCACCTCATCATGTGGGTAACTTATTATCATAGTACCCAAAAAAAATTTGACTTGGTGAATGTGTATTAACTATAAATATTTGAACAAATATCACACTCAATAATTATTAGTACCATTTGCCTAGGATTGATAATTTATCAGAATAGTTGTAGAAAGAAAAATGCCTTACCAAGTTGGATATCAAATGAGGATACCACCTGGTACATGGTAAAGAAGAAGACACTTGGAAGAATACCTTCAAGAAGGAAATGGTTGTATGAATGGTTGTTGATGACTTTTGGTTTATGTAATGCACTAGCTATATTTGTGCAATTGATAAATTACGTATTATGTTCCTATTTAGATTTGTTTGCAATAGTGTGTTTGGATGACATATTGGTTTATATATCAACCTAGGATGAGCACAAATCACATCTTATATAAGTCTCAAAGACTCAAGTGTTAGTTGTTATTTAACCTTAAGAAATTTGAGTTTGGTCAATAGTCATTGGTGGATTTAAGGTATGTGATTGGTGGAGAGTAACTCAAGATACATCTCGTAAAATATGGAGGTCATCGTCAACTGGTCAGTTCATAGGAATGTCACTAAAGTTGTGAGATTTTTGGGGTAGCACAATACTTACAAAATTCCATAGCATCCTTTTAGAATTAGTTGCACCACTCAATGCCATAACAACCAATTGTAATGGTTTCCAATGGGAAAATAACTAGTATAAATATTTTTATGAGTTGAAACAAAATATTAATCAAGCACTAGTCCTTGCATTTTCTTAGCTATAGAATATTTTCAAAGTGGATATGTATGTGAGTGGATATGTTATGGGGGTAGCCTTGATGTGGAAAGGTAATCCCATATGTTATCATTCTAAAATATTTCACATGGGCGTCTTGAACAACCTTACCTGTGATAAGGAAATTCATGCCTTATTTAAAGCTGTTAAGAAGTGTAACCACTATCTTATGAAAAATTAATTCATTATCCACACTGATTACTAGCCACTACAATATTTGCTAGCCCTGAGTAAGTTTGGGCAAAGTAGAACTTATAAGTGGATGGGGGTTTTGTGACAGTTACATCTAGACATCAAATTAAGAAGGCCAACATTATAAGTTGGTATACATGCTTTCAAGGCCACCCACATCCAACATTATAGATTTTGGAATTCTTATGAACATGGAGCCTTTTACCCATGTCAGTTACAAAGAATCATACATAGAATATGATGACTTCAAAGATGTGTTTCAAGAGCTAAATGGATAAATTCACTTAGAATAAAGTGACAGTAAAGGTGACTATTATCTCCAGAATGGGTTGATATACAAGCTAGATAAGCTTTGTTTTTCTAAAGGTAAAAGATTGAAACTTATTAAAGATTCTCACATCTCCAACATTGCAATACATTTTGGTGTTGGGAACATAGATGCAAACTTAAAGGTATGTGCGTTGGCCTATAATGGAAGAATATGTAGCTCAATATATTATAGGATGTATACTTTGCTATACCAATAAGCCCAATAATAGAAAGAAAGTTTAATAAAATCCATTACATATATCCACTTGACCTTGGGAAAGTATTTCCATGTATTTTGTGAGTGGTTTTCCAACAACCATGAAGACTCATGGCTATTTGTTTGTGGTAGTTAATAGGTTCTTGCAGATGTGCATTATTACGCCTAGTAAAAAGAACATTAAAGGATAAGAAGTAGCAAACATGTTCTTTGAATAATTTTGGGTGCACTTTGGGATACCAAGGAGTGTCACCTAATACAAGGATATTGGATTAGTCAGTTCCATTTGGACTACACTTTCGGAGAATATGCACACCAAATTGAAGAGATCTAGAACATTCCATCCACAAATAGATGAGGAAACATAAATAAACAATAGGAATTTGGTTTGGATTTTGAGGGGATATAATCATAAGCATCGAAATACCTAGGATAAAAAATCTAATATATATTCAACACTCTTATAATAGAGCATTCCATACTTCTACAAAAAAATCCCCTTTCATAACTTACTTCACCTTTAACCTTAGATGTTGTCTACGAACAACAAGGAGGAGTGAGGTAATATATCATTGGAGAAGCATTGATAGTGGATAATTTTTTTTAAAAGACCAGGTAAATCCATTTGAAAGTATAGGACATAAAGAAGAATTTACCAAAAAGTTAGAAGACCTACCATGACCAACATAGACTTGAGAAATCGTTCAAAGTAGGATACATGATATTAATTAAATAAGTAAAGACTATAGGGTCTTGGAAAGAATACAAGCCTTTGTGGTCTTGGAAAAAATACAAGCCTTTGTGGTCTTGTCCCTTTCATGTATTGGAGAAGGTGGGTGGTAATGCCTACATACTTAGTATAACCCTATATATGTGCATTTACATAGTAATGAACATGGAGAATTTGAAACTTTATGAACTTTCCATGTTGGTTTAGGAATCTGGGTGATTCCTAACTATCATAGAGGAATTAGAACTATAATCTCAAGTAGAGCTCAAAAAATATACTATTTTTCGAGACAGGTCCATAACTAACAAATAAGGGTAGCATGAGCTCTGATAGATAGGGTTGAAAGGAAGAATTCCAAGTAAGGTAAGGTGGTACTCTAGGGAGAAGGTAGAGGAAAATATTGCTCACCTCATTCAACAAAAGCTTTTTGGGAGATAATACTCACAATGGATCATTATTTGGTACTTCCATGGTGGAAATATTGGAGAAAATGGCTTGTAAATCCCATTTTAGTGGTGGATCCCAATATTGAAAATTAGGGTATAGAATCTTTTAGGGCCATTCTGAGACATCAAAATGGAACTTTTTGGGGTCATCATTTTGTGAACATAGCTCACAACCCTTTGACATTGTTCTACACACCAATATCTTTCCAATGGTGCAAAAATCACCCCAATGAGAGTTCATATGTAGAAGTTATGGCTCCCACAAGTTGACCTAGCTTGTTGACCACCTTGCAATTGAGTGGATGCCATGAAAACCTCCATTACTCATAAGTGTAGGGATAGCCACATGTGGAATCTTAATAAAATTCTAAAGGTCCAAACCTTATCACTAATTAAGGGTTAAGGCATTCAAAAACCCTAATTCCAAATAGTTTCCAAGGTATGTTGAATGTTGACCACTATGAAGAGAGGGGGTTTCTATTCTTCAACATTGTACTTGTTCCATTGTTGAACAAGGCATATGGGTGTGGGATTTGAGAGCATAAAAAGGAAATAATAAGACTATGTATCATCCATTCAAGCCATAATGTTAAATACAACTTCATAGTTAGTGCCCCTTTCTTTTAATTTGCATTTTCATAACTAAAGAAATTTAGAGGGCAAAGCATAGGCTTCACCTTCTAGTTGGGTCTTCTCCCATATCAGGTTTCCCATGATACAAATTATGTTACTTTGTGTGGGATGGTGTGTACATTTTCTTGTTCTTTCATTTTCATATTTTAGTTATTTTCATAAATTTGAGAAATAAAATAGTGCTAATAAATATGATATGTAAGGAAATAAACTTGCATAATAAAATATTTCAACATAATATACAATATATCTTGATGATTGTTCTAGTGGAATACCAACAACAATTTTCAAATCAATTTTATAGAGCTAGTGGACTTTTACTAGCCTTGAGATAAGGCCATCATACCATGTACCCCATCTTCAACATATTTGTGAAGTTTTCAGCTATTTGAAAATTTGTGCAATTTAAATTTGATTTTCATCCATTATGTTCTTCATGCACAACTATTTATAGATATATATGTCTTGATAATTTGGAATAAGTAAAAGGGAAATTTGTTAATTGATTTGACATCATCCTTCACTAAGGGTTGTTTTCTTGCTACTATACTTATTATTTTAATATTCATATAACTATTGTAAAATTGAATTTTCAAGTCTAGTTTATGTGGGATAAGTTTCCATAGAGGTTCGAAACTTATCCAAGTCTTTTGGTGTCTTTTCCCCTTGGATTTACTAAAATATTTTCCTATTAGAAAGTTAAATATTGTACTTTTTTTACTACTATTTTATGCTCTATTTCATAACATCCTAAGGTTGGAAATTCACGGGGTTAAGATATGGAAACCTCTAGTCAGAGAGGTGAAATTTCTACTTTGCATTAAAAATATTACCTTTCTAAATTTTCTACAATTTCAATGCACATAACTAGGTTCACATTGTCTTGGCTTACCTTGATGACCTCACCACTTGATCGAAGAAACAATCCCAACACTTAGAAGACTTATGAGTTTTTTTCCTTTGATATTGATGAGCCCCAATTTTGGTACAATTTGGGCTCATTTTGGCCTATTCTACTTGCTCAAACCATTCATTTTTTACTACTTATGCATGCATTTCTTAGTTTATTCATGTTGTTTGTAGGAAGAAGGGTAGGCACTCTATCTACGTGACTAATGCATTGTGATTCCAGGTTTTGGCATTAAAAGGGAGCAAAAGACAACGAAAAAGGAGACAAGGAGACAATGAGGTGGCACTGCTGACTTTTAGGAGAGAATGTCCACGGTCTTGGGGACATTCCTCGTGATTCCCACCAAGAACTCCGAGCTCCAATCCATCTCCCCTCCGAGCTTAGAAGCAGCCAGCTGTTCTACAGGAACAGCAGTTATAAACTGCTCTACAGGAACAGCAGTTATGACCGTCCTACAGGATTAGCAGTTAAACTCTAGTTGGACAGCCGAGCTCCTAAAATCAAGGACACTTGTTGGATCATCGTTTTTGTATAAGTGTAGAGGCCTTAGCCTTGGATAGTTGTTGAAACTCTCGTATTGCTATTGTAATTTTCGAGCACAGCTCAGTTTTTGTTCCTTTTTGTAAGCCAATTTGGCATGTTATCAGATTATGAATAAAGAAGGCAGATTATGATCTAGTTCTGAGTTTTCTTAAGGAGACTATAGCTCTCAGGTTAGGGCCCAACCTGAGAGCCATAGATCCCCTCTGCTGTAGTGTTGTTTCCATTTCGTTTTCAGCACTTTGAGTTTCCATTTGCACATGCAATTCGAATTACAGGTTGTTAAGTTGGTCTTTTTCATGAGTTAGATAGGAGTTTCTTATGGTGAATTTGTTTCGACTTGCTTAGTGTAGCAGAGGATAGATATAATCGATTGGAGCTCCAACAAAAAAGGTTGTTAAGGCTCACTGCCACCTCATCTGGGATTGGAGTGAAGTCCATGACTAACGACCAAAAATACGCATTTCTTTATTCCATGATTGCTGCAAACACAGTCACGTTATGTTAGATTCTTCCACATGATTCACACCTGCACTACACTCCCTTACCACAGCTTCATGCTCATTCTCCTTCGCGTTTAGGTTGTTGTTCATTGAATTTATAAGCACAGGTAGACTAAGTTAATGCATTTTCGGTTTGGTGATAGTCACAAGCATTTGTTCCATTTACACTGCTTTCTCTTGTTCCATTACTTCGTCCTCCATCTTGATCACGCATGCAAACACATCTTTGACCCCTGCTCCACTCTGTCATCTCCCAAAGTCTTTCACTCCTCACGTACTTCCATTCTCTAGCCCTTTCGTTGACATAGCCCTTTACCTTCCAACCTACTCCCTACACTCACTTCCCATCCTATTCATTCACTTCTACAGCCATCACCAGCCTCATTCCTACCTTACACATCTCCCTCTACCATTTCATCATCCCTCCATCACGCCAAACACTCACGATAGGTCATCCTGTAGCCATTTGTAGACATCCTGTAGAAACCAGAGTATCCTGTAGAATCCCCTGCAGCCATCCTGTAGGAGGCCACTCTCTCGGTTGCTGAGCATCTGAATGCGAGGAACCTTTGTGGATGGATGTTAAGGATCCCTAGGGACCTCTCCTAGCCTTCCCAACCTGTCCCACACTTTCCTTCCTTCTCCATCCCATTTGCACAATCAAACCCTAGTTAGCACAAAATCACAATCATTCCACACACTTAAGGGAAAAATACAAAAACATATCTTTCATGATGCAAGTAGTCTAGATCCATGCATTTGCACTTATTAGAGGTAACAGCAGCATTGGTAGAAGTTTCATTCACATGTTTTGCATTGTAGAGGTTAGACTAGTTAAATTAGGGTTTCCTAGGTTTACATGCTTTGATTTGCTTTCAGTTCATTTTGCCAAGTAGAGTAGTTTTCCTTTGAGAATAGCTTTCGTCCATCAATTAGCAAGCTTCTTCTGAGAGCCTATAGAAGTTGGCTTGAGCCCTAGCGGACTTGTGCCAGCTGACCAAGTGACAGCTGCGACAAGAGCTAGTACTTGTGCATACAGCACCGTCGCTTCCAAGTTTGTACGAACTACCGGGTTGATAAAATGAGAGACAGGAAGCCCCAGGAGTTGTAGCATTATTGCTACAATACTGGAGCTCACCATCTTTTTGGCGCCGTTGCCGGGGAAGCGTCAGAGTATTAGTAATTGTTGCTTTTCTTCTACTTTCGCACTCTTACTTCTGCTCAGTAGTTTATTTCATTTCCATTCTGCAAAAGTAGCTTAGCATTTCCTGCTTTCCTAGATTAGCATTTCCTGCTTTCATAGATTAGCATTTCCTGCTTTCCTAGATTAGCATTTCCTGCTTTCATAGATTAATATTTCTTGCTTTCCTAGATTAGCTTTCCAATTCTGCAATTTCATTTGAGCAATATAGTTAGTTGTAGATCACTTTGTCTCAGTTTTGCAGGTACCAAAGAAAAAGCAAAAGCACTCAAAAAAAAGAGAAAAGTCCTTTCCATTTCATGCCTCGTAGGAACCGAGATAGATCAGGCAAATTCCTACCAAACACCCCCACCACATCACTGAGTCACCCTTCTCTCTTCTTTGGTGACAGTGACCCAGAGGAACCTATAGGTGAACATCCTGAGATATACCAAGACCCTATAGAAGAAGAAGAGTTAGAAACCACTCCATCTGAAGCTATGGCTGACAATAGAGAAGATGAGAGAATAGAAGGAGCTTTCCCCATCCGAGAGACCAATGGAGATATGAAAATGAAAAACATTAGCCCCTCCATCTTGCCTCACTTCCATGGACTGACCACTGAGGATCCTGATACCTTCTTGTTTGAGTTTGCTGTCCTTTGTAGAACCTATGACTATACTGAAGATGAGCAAAAGCTGAAGCTTTTCCCTTCCACTCTTAAGGATGCAGCACTACGCTGGTTCATGGGATTACCTGGGAATAGCATCGCTACTTGGGCTCAGATGCAGCAAGCCTTCAATACCAAGTATAGGGATTATTGTAGGTCCAAGGAAACCAAGGGAGAGATCTTTCGAATGACCATGGGGAATGATGAGTCTTTAGAGGATTATGAGGAGAGGTTCCAACTTAGCTATAAACGGGCCAGGTGCACACTTGACCCTGAATCCCTCAAGTTGGTTCTACTCCGAGGAGTCCCTGAAGATCTCTTAGACACCCTTCACATGTTAGCTGGGGGGGACATTTACCAACTGCCTTATGAGGACATCAAGACTGTGTTTCGAAATCATTCCAGGGCAGCTAGAAAACGAGGTAGAGTAAATCTCCTCTCCACCGGTGTCCCTTTCTCCAAACATGAGCTTACAAACCAATTAGAAGATCTTAAGAGTGAGGTGAGACAGACCATTGCCATGCAGCTGGACACATTCAGGATCCAGCAGAAGAAAGAAGAAGCTGAGAGAGCCTTGGCTGTCTTCTGTCCTAGGTGCACCAGAAGACACCCTAAGAACGAATGTCCATTGCATTCGGTTGAAGTGTGTTTCGTTTGTGAGGAGGACCACCCAACAAATCAGTGTCCAACCTTACCTGGGTTTAAAGCCATGTACCAAGGAACCGAAGCCCCCACTGAACCTCTCTACTTCATCAACCAAAGGAGGCCTCAAGGATCTAGACCTTATCAGCAGGGGATGCAAGGGGCATCTCAAGCTTATTACAACCCCAACCACTCGACTCCCATGCCTTCCTGGGGTCCCCCTGCTCATCCTTCTTGGTCCATGCCTCCTCCATGGTCTTATCCACCTCAGTACCCTACTCAACCTACTTCTCATCCATATCACTCACATACCTAGTCGCAGCCTCAATGGAGTGCTCCTCAGTCGGGGTGGAGGCCCCAATACAACACTCCTCCTGCCATTTTGCCTCCACCACCAGTTCAACCTCAGCCTTTACCTCCTGCTCCTCCAAGGCAACCTCAGATGCCTGCTCAACCGAACCCGAACCCCAACAATAGATAGGCTCAGCAGGTATATACTGGGGAGACCTCATGCCCTACCTATGCTGTGGAGATCCAGGAGATCAATCTTAGATCTGGAAAGACTCTTCCAGATCGCCAACCTCTTCCCCCAGAGGATGAGGAAAACCATCAGGAGAGTGAACCAAAGCCTATTCCACCCTTTCCTGAGAGACTAACAGCCACCACACAACCTAACCCAGAAGAAGATGAGCTTTTGGGTGAGCTCAAGCAGTTGTGTGTAAAAATCCCACTTCTCCAAGCCATCAAGGATGTGCCAATATATAACAAGCTGGTTAAGGAGAAGTGTTTCCAACACCCAGGCAGACGGAAGAAAGATGCCTCAACTATCAATGTCATAGGACAGCTGTCTGACCTTATGCTAGGACAAGTCATCTGCCCAAAGTACTTAGATCCTGGAAGTCCTGTAGTAGATGTCCACATCAATGGCACCATCATACCCCACACCCTGATTGATCTAGGGGCTGCCATTAATGTAATGACCAGGGATACCATGCTCAAGCTCAATCTTCAAGGTTCCTTGAGGAAGACCTCGACAGTACTGCAATTAGCAGATCGCTCCACTGTGACTCCCGAAGGGATGGTGGAGGATGTCTTGGTCTCTATTGACTCTTGGGAGTATCCTGCAGACTTCCTGGTTCTGCAACCAAAGGCAAAGCTTACTGGATATCCCCTCATTTTGGGAAGGCCTTGGTTAGCCACTGCAGATGCCTATATCAGTTGTCGTGCCGGAAATATGACCATCAAAAATGGTCCTATGTCCAAGCAACTTGTCCTATACCCTCCTTCCCAACCCTCTTTGGAGCATGACTTACCACTCTGGTTGGAAGAAGGAGAAGAAGACGAGGTGTATTCAGCACCTCTGTGTACCATAGAAACCAATAGAAGAAATCCCCCAACCGAGGATGATTTGATCGAGAACTTGATCCAAAACCCACCTACCAGTGCACTACCTTTAGAAAAATTGGTGGAGGATGCCCAAGCTAGCACCTTAGTGGACCTTTGTACAACCAGCCCTGTCACTCCCAGAGTCAAAAGTGTGGAGTTCGGCCCTGAGAGAGCATTAAAGATCAGCTCCTCCCTATCTCCTTCCCAGGAGAAGGAGTTGTGTAGCCTATTGGCCAGCCACTTAGATGCTTTTGCTTGGAGCTATAAGGAGATGAAAGGAGTCCATCCCTCGGTCTGTACCCATCATATATACATCAAAGAGGATTGTAAACCAGTTAGGAAACCCCAGAGGAGAATGAATCCAGCCCTTAAGGACATTGTCAAGGAAGAGTTGCAAAAACTGTTGGATGCCGGATTCATCTACCCCATCTCAGATAGTGAATGGGTGTCCCCTCTAGTGTTGGTTCCCAAGAAGAATGGGAAGTGGAGGATCTGTGTAGATTACCGTGAGTTGAACAAAGCTATGAAGAAAGACCATTTCCCTCTACCTTTCATAGATCAAGTGTTGGATGGACTGGCAGGAAAGAAGTTCTTCTCTTTCCTGGATGGGTTTAGCGGGTACAATCAAATCCAAATCAGCCCGGAAGACCAAGATAAGACCACCTTCACTTGTCCTTGGGGTACCTTTGCCTACCGAGTCCTTCCCTTTGGGCTATGCAATGCTCCTGCTACTTTCCAGAGAGCTGTCTTGAGCATCTTCTCGGAGTTGGTCCATGATGCAGTGGAAATATACATGGATGACTTTACTCCTTATGGGGCCAACTTCCAGGAAGCATTGTCCAACTTGGGAAAGGTCCTAACCAAGTGCATCGAGATGAACTTGTCCCTTAGCCCTGAGAAATGTGAATTCCTAATGACTGAAGGGACCGTGCTAGGCCATACCATTTCTTCCCAAGGATTGCAGGTGGATCCTAACAAAATTGCTCTCATCAAGAGGGTTCCACCTCCTCAAAAAGTAAGGGATGTCCGGAGTTTCTTGGGATTAGCAGGATACTACAGGAGATTCATTAAGGACTTCAGCAAGCTCGCCTCGCCATTGTTTGGCCTGTTGGCAAAAGATGTGGAGTTTAAGTGGACTGACGATTGTCAGAAGAGTTTGAATGAGTTAAAGGACAAGTTGGTGTCAGCACCAATCTTGAGAGGTCCAAACTGGGCCCTACCTTTCCACATCCACACTGATGCCTCGAACAAAGCCATAGGTGCAGCTTTAGGACAAGTTGAGGAAAAACTTCCATATGCCATTTACTTTGTCAGCAAAAACTTGTCCAAAGCAGAGCTGAATTACACTGTAACCGAGAAAGAGTTCTTAGCTGTAGTCCATGCACTAAACAAGTTCCGTCATTACATTACTGGTTACCAGACTTTTGTACATACTGACCATGCTGCTATTAGATATTTGATGAATAAACCAGATGTGAATGCTCGTATTATTAGATGGTTACTTTTATTGCAGCAGTTTGATCTAACCATTGTTGATAAACCAGGTAGAGAGAATGTTGTTGCTGACTTTTTATCTAGATTGGATTTGTCTGCAGGTGAAGATGGGACGGTGGATGACCAGATGCCTGATGAGCATCTGTTTGCTATCTCAGTACTCTCTCCATGGTTTGCTGATATAGCAAACTACCTTGTTTCAGCTCAGTTCCCTCCGCACCTCTCTTCAAAAGAGAAGAGCAAAATCATCAGAAAAAGTGCCTCATTCACTTGGATCGGGGGCAACCTGTTCAAGCTTGGCCCTGATCAAATCTTAAGGCGTTGTGTAAGGGAAGAGGAAGTCTTTGACATCCTCCTCACCTGTCATGATGGGCCTTGTGGAGGACATTTTGCAGCAAAGAGAACTGCCTTCAAGATCCTGCAGGCAGGCTACTATTGGCCCACACTTCATCAAGATGTCAGAAGATATGTTAGCCAGTGTGACCAATGCCAAAGAATGGGGAAACCGACCCAAAGGGATGAGATGCCTCTCCAACCTCAAGTGACTCTTGAGCCATTTGAGAAGTGGGGCATGGACTTTGTGGGTCCAATCAATCTCTCTTCGAGGCAGAGGTCCTACATCATTGTGTGTACTGACTACTTGACAAAGTGGGCAGAGACTAAAGCAATCAAAGCAGCAACAGAAGAGAAGGTGGTCGAGTTCTTAAGAGAGAACATCTTCTACAAGTTTGGCTACCCAAGAGAGCTGGTGACCGATCAAGGGAGCCAGTTCACCTCCAACTTGGTTGAAGATCTACTAGCTCATCACAAGATCAAGCATAGGACTTCCACCCCCTATCATCCTCAAGCAAATGGGCAAGTGGAAGTCACCAATAGAGCATTAGAAGGGATCTTGACCAAAGTGGTGAGCAGCAGCAGAAAGGACTGGGCAGATCGCCTGGTTGAAGCCACATGGGCTTACAACACCACTTGGAAGACCACCACCGGCTTCACACCTTATGAGCTGGTCTATGGGAAGAAAGCTTTGCTGTCCATTGAGTTTGAGTATAACACTTTGAGGATGGCAGCTCAGCTGGACCTAGATCTCAGCCATGCACAGCAAGAAAGGTTATTGCAGCTGAATGGACTGGATGAGCACCGCATGCAGGCCCTCCTTCACTCAGAAGTGGTCCAACTTTAGAGAAAGGTGTGGCATGACCAACATCTCCATGACAAGCAATTCCAGCCGGGAGATTGGGCTTTGTTGTATGACTCCAGATTCAAAGATTTCAAGGGGAAGTTGAGAACCAGATGGCTAGGACCATATGTAGTGGAACAGTGCCATGACAATGGATCTGTCCTTATTCGAACCATTGATGAGGAAGCCATTCCCATGCTTGTCAATGGGCACCGATTGAAGATCTACAGAAGACCTCTCTCAAGACAAGAGTTTATCATCACTATGGAGAAATCTGTTTTGGTCATAGAGAAGGGTTCTGCCTCCACTTTGGGCATACCCTGAAAAAAAAAAAAAAAAAAAAAGAGAAAAAATAAAGATCCTTGGGTGAAAACCTCTCTGAGGCGCCCAAGGCAGGCAGTAGGGGTGAAAACCTCATTGAGGCGCTCCTATTGTCTTTCAAAAAAAAAAAAAAAAAAGTTTAAAAAAAGATCCTTGAGTGAAAACCTCTTTGAGGCGCTCAGGGCAGGTAGCAAGGGTGAAAACCTCTTTGGGGCGCCCCTGCTATCTTTTCAAAAAAAAAAAAAAAAGAGAGAAAAAAAAAAAGAAAAAAACAATAAGCACAATAAAAGTTTTGCATGCAGATGTTCTATGGAGGAGAAGAAGCCTCTCCACTCCAAGCCAGGGGCCTTCATCATGCTATCAAAGGATGTCATCAACACCTCCTCCAAGAATAACAATGTTTTTCAAGGTATGTGCAATTTTTATCATGATTTGGATCTTCTACAGGAAGATACAGTTTTCTACAGGAACAGACAGTCTTCCTACAGGAAGACGCGGATCTTCTACAGGAAAGTGCAAAATTTCTACAGGAAGCTCTGTGTTCTACAGGAAACTTCCTGTAGAAGGTTGCGACGGCCGAAATGTGTTTTCAAATGAAGATCTAGCGACTGAGGAGTGGATTGAATGCATGCATGCCACTGATGGCACCCCTGAACATTGCTATTATCTTGCTCCACCATCCTCGTCGCCATGCAACCAAGATCCCTGCAGCAGCACAACAAAGCAATGAGTTCTCGTGAAAAAAAGTATCTGTCAAAGAAAAACCAAGCACCGAGAGCCATACCACATCCACGTTATGCATCAGAAGCGCTGGGATCGTGATCGAGAAGCCAGAACCGCCAGCATGCAGCATGCACCCAAGGAGAAAGGACTGTGACAAGACCCCTCGCGGGGATCCTGTAACAGTTCAACCTGCTCGAGTGAAGACCGTCCACAGCACCGCCATCTGAGATAAAACACGGGCGCATGAACGCAAAACCATTCACTCCATCGCCAGCATCCTGTAACCACGAGTCTACAGGACTGTGCAGCCACATGCAGCAGGTAGATCCATCGCTCAAAAACTGGAAATCATGTGCAGCCGCGCGCAGGTAAGTGTTCTAATCCTTCTCTCCATCAAATCGCATGGATATTACTTTGATTTGTTTTGCATGGCATAAAGGTGAATGGTTGAGCGGCCGTAAGGCCAGTTGACTGGCCACGTTGGCTAGTGAAGGGATAGTCAGATGATGGGTGGCAGCCACGACAAAGGGAACACGCAGCACGCACGTGAAGATCAGTCCCGTCAACCGAGAAACGAGTTTAACCGAAAAGGGCGGCGGCAGATCTGTGGGAATGAATGCGGCAGCAAGTGAATGTGCAGGCGGATGATGGGTGACGTCACCCAACGGTCCGGCGGGGACAGCTCACCCTCCGCGCCACGAGCTGCGCCGATTCAAAATCTAATCGGCTAGATTGTGCACGTATATCCATCCACCTCCACTTCAAAACTTGAGTAACTCGTATGAATACCTCTGCATGTTGATCCACCAAGCTTTCGGCCGACTGAACACCAGTGAAGCGCACCTCAACCGCAGTCCAACTACCGTTCTCCCCGAAGCCTGCGCACTGCTCCTACATGAACAGTTTCTACAGGAACGCAGTCCTACAGGAAGCAGTTTCTACAGGAACGCAGCTCTACAGGAAGGTGAAGTCTTCACGTAAGAAAAGGTGGCAGAAAAGAGGTAACCCTGAAACTCCTTCCGCAATTGGCTTTCAAAGGTGGCAAGGTCATTATTCACAGTCTGGTCATAAAAAAATATTGGATTGCCGTGCCTATACTATCGCTTCTATAGGATAGCAGTATAATTAGACTGTGGTCTGTGAATTCATTGCATGCTCTGTCTATAAGACCGAATTTCCTTTGTATCTACCGCCTTTGGTCAAAACCACTGTGTTCATCATGCCTGGTGGGTTTATCAGGCGAGAGCCCACTGATTCAAATGCATTAAGGAGAAACCCGACAGTGGTTGAGCTCTTCACTAGAGCACAATGGATGCCTTTTTGTGATAAACTACAGGGCTACGATGATGAAGTAGCCGAGGAATTCTTGCAGGCATTGAAGCCTAAATCCCAGACACTGGCCACAGTAAGCTTCAGAGGTCTCAGCCTCCAACTCACCCCAGAGCATATAAGTCGAATCACAGAACTGCCCATGGGTCTGCCGTGGGATAAAGAAGAGCGGAAGCAGAGCCAGCAAGCAAAGAAGGAGTTCTTCCCACCTGAGGAAGAATTCTCTGAGGATAAAAACGGGGTGAGGAGGACCAGCCTGTCACCACCATGGAACGAAGTCAGTTTGCACATTATGAAATATATTACTTGTGAAGGCCGGTTCAGTATCGTGTATGCATATCACTTCCGGCTCCTCACTGAGTTAAGGCACGGAATTGACCTTCCTGTAGAGAAAAAACTAAGCATCCCTTATTATCTCCTGCAGTCCCTAATGGAGTGTGCTACAAAGCTAAGACAGGGCATCCCTGATCAGATAGCCCATCATGGGTTAATAAAATTGCTTGTGGAGGATGCACTGCACTCATATAAAGTTCCCCTCTCCTGGGAGTCATTTAGGAATCTAACACGAGATGGGGACATTAAAATGTTGATCGAAGATAGTGGCTCCTCCAGAACTGAAGACGAGGAAGCAATGACAGAGCAAAAGAGGACACCCCCATACTGTCAGCAAGGGAAAAGAGGTTGAAAAGCAGGGCAGTCAAAACCGAGGTGGTCCCTGCCAGCCCAAGCACCTCGTCAGCTCCTGCAGTCAAAGCCAAAAGCAAAATCCATGCAGCCAAGCAAGAAAAGGTGGTGAGAGTTGCATCTGCAGGAACGCAAACACAGGCTTCTACAGGAAGCCCAAAAACAAAGACAAAGGCTTCTACAGGAAGCCCGAAGATCAGTAAGGAGCAGGCTTCTACAGGAAGTCCAAGAGCAACGACCAAGGCTTCTACAGGAAGCCCGAAAATCGTTGGAGAACAGGCTTCTACAGGAGGCCCAAAAACGGAGACAAAGGCTTCTACAGGAAGCCCGAAAGTGCAACCACAGGCTTCTACAGGAAGCCCGAAGACAGAGACAGGGGCTTCTACAAGAAGCCCGAGGTTGGAAAGAGGGGATTCTACAAGAGGCCCGAAGGTCATTGAGAAACAGCCTCCTATAGAGAGTCCGAAGACAAAGAAAGAATCTTCTACAGGAGGCCCGGAAGCGGGCAAAGCAGGGTCTTCCACAGGAAGCCCGAAATCTAAAAAGGAGGGGCCCTCTACAAGGAGCTCCGAGAGAGCAAAACACAAGGAAAAGAAGGCTGGCATTCTCGAAAAGGAGGTAGCAGTGGCACTGGCTGCCCTCAGCACACCTCCAAAACCGAAAGAGAAAAGGGAGAGGGAGACCCCTCTACCACCTGAAGCTAGGAGAAGCAAGAGGATGACCGCGGGCAAGCCACAGCCTCCACCCAGCAGCCAAACCACTTCAGGGGATGTCCCTACTTCACCCAGTGCAAGGACCCCCTCTAAAACATCAACTACCCCCGAAAAGGGGAGCCCAAAAATAACTTCCTGGACACGAAAGATAGGCCAGTCGCCTTCCGAAGCCCGACTCAAGGAAATAGAAAAAGGGAAGGAAGCATCACCCTCGTCACCACCAGGGGCAGAAAAGGGAGGGCCATCAAAAGCAGAAAAGAAAGAGCCTGTTCCAGTCCCGAGTCCTCGGCCAAGGACAAGGAGCAGGAGCAAGGTTGCTCAAGGATGAGCAAATGGTTCAGCTGGGGGGTGATGATGAGCCCCAATTTTGGTACAATTTGGGCTCATTTTGGCCTATTCTACTTGCTCAAACCATTCATTTTTTACTGCTTATGCATGCATTTCTTAGTTTATTCATGTTGTTTGTAGGAAGAAGGGTAGGCACTCTATCTACGTGACTAATGCATTGTGATTCCAGGTTTTGGCATTAAAAGGGAGCAAAAGACAACGAAAAAGGAGACAAGGAGACAATGAGGTGGCACTGCTGACTTTTAGGAGAGAATGTCCACGGTCTTGGGGACATTCCTCGTGATTCCCACCAAGAACTCCGAGCTCCAATCCATCTCCCCTCCGAGCTTAGAAGCAGCCAGCTGTTCTACAGGAACAGCAGTTATAAACTGCTCTACAGGAACAGCAGTTATGACCGTCCTACAGGATCAGCAGTTAAACTCTAGTTGGACAGCCGAGCTCCTAAAATCAAGGACACTTGTTGGATCATCGTTTTTGTATAAGTGTAGAGGCCTTAGCCTTGGATAGTTGTTGAAACTCTCGTATTGCTATTGTAATTTTCGAGCACAGCTCAGTTTTTGTTCCTTTTTGTAAGCCAATTTGGCATGTTATCAGATTATGAATAAAGAAGGCAGATTATGATCTAGTTCTGAGTTTTCTTAAGGAGACTATAGCTCTCAGGTTAGGGCCCAACCTGAGAGCCATAGATCCCCTCTGCTGTAGTGTTGTTTCCATTTCGTTTTCAGCACTTTGAGTTTCCATTTGCACATGCAATTCGAATTACAGGTTGTTAAGTTGGTCTTTTTCATGAGTTAGATAGGAGTTGCTTATGGTGAATTTGTTTCGACTTGCTTAGCGTAGCAGAGGATAGATATAATCGATTGGAGCTCCAACAAAAAAGGTTGTTAAGGCTCACTGCCACCTCATCTGGGATTGGAGTGAAGTCCATGACTAACCACCAAAAATACGCATTTCTTTATTCCATGATTGCTGCAAACACAGTCACGTTATGTTAGATGCTTCCACATGATTCACACCTGCACTACACTCCCTTACCACAGCTTCATGCTCATTCTCCTTCGCGTTTAGGTTGTTGTTCATTGAATTTATAAGCACGGGTAGACTAAGTTAATGCATTTTCGGTTTGGTGATAGTCACAAGCATTTGTTCCATTTACACTGCTTTCTCTTGTTCCATTACTTCGTCCTCCATCTTGATCACGCATGCAAACACATCTTTGACCCCTGCTCCACTCTGTCATCTCCCAAAGTCTTTCACTCCTCACGTACTTCCATTCTCTAGCCCTTTCGTTGACATAGCCCTTTACCTTCCAACCTACTCCCTACACTCACTTCCCATCCTATTCATTCACTTCTACAGCCATCACCAGCCTCATTCCTACCTTACACATCTCCCTCTACCATTTCATCATCCCTCCATCACGCCAAACACTCACGATAGGTCATCCTGTAGCCATTTGTAGACATCCTGTAGAAACCAGAGTATCTTGTAGAATCCCCTGCAGCCATCCTATAGGAGGCCACTCTCTCGGTTGCTGAGCATCTGAATGCGAGGAACCTCTGTGGATGGATGTTAAGGATCCCTAGGGACCTCTCCTAGCCTTCCCAACCTGTCCCACGCTTTCCTTCCTTCTCCATCCCATCTGCACAATCAAACCCTAGTTAGCACAAAATCACAATCATTCCACACACTTAAGGGAAAAATACAAAAACATATCTTTCATGATGCAAGTAGTCTAGATCCATGCATTTTCACTTATTAGAGGTAACATCAGCATTGGTAGAAGTTTCATTCACATGTTTTGCATTGTAGAGGTTAGACTAGTTAAATTAGGGTTTCCTAGGTTTACATGCTTTGATTTGCTTTCAGTTCATTTTGCCAAGTAGAGTAGTTTTCCTTTGAGAATAGCTTTCGTCCATCAATTAGCAAGCTTCTTCTGAGAGCCTATAGAAGTTGGCTTGAGCCCTAGCGGACTTGTGCCAGCTGACCAAGTGACAGCTGCGACAAGAGCTAGTACTTGTGCATACAGCACCGTCGCTTCCAAGTTTGTACGAACTACCGGGTTGATAAAATGAGAGACAGGAAGCCCCAGGAGTTGTAGCATTATTGCTACAATACTGGAGCTCACCAGATATTGGAATTATAATGTCCACTTGAGCCCTCTAAACTATGTCTTATATGCCATGATTGGATATATTTTTGGATTCATAGTCTCGAAGTAGGAATTTATCATTGGTCCCCTAAAAGTTTAGGCCACCCTTGAGTTGTCTCCAACTTATACTTTATGCCAGCTATAGAGCCTCCAAGTTAAAACTAATTTCGTACATTATTTTGTTCTTGATTATGCCACATGCACAAATGGAATTTTGAATTTCTTATGTCAAGACACATCCTTTGCATGGGGTAACCAAACCCAATACTTATTTGATGCATTGAAACATGTGTTCACTTCTACTCCACTAATTCTCCCCTAACTTCAATAAGGATTTGATCATTTACATCTTCATTTAACCCTTCTTGTGTTATTTTAGTAGTAGGAGGATGGTTGTGAAAACATCATGTCTTATTTAAGCAAGAACCTATTAGCACCACCTTTAGCTTATAAGCATGATGAAAATCTTGTTATCCCAATTTCTCATGTAATTATTATCAATGTGGTGTATTATATTATGATTTAAATCATATTATTGGCCCCTCACCTTATTCGTGTTCCAAAGACAATTTTTAGTTTATGCCTTCATTTATCTTTCCTTCAAGGAGATTCACTCTGGTGCTTGTCCCTTAGTCACTTCCATTTACCATATGTCTTTCCATAGATGTAATTTAGAATTAATTACTTTCACTTTTTCTAATTCATATCTTCTTTCGTATAATTTATCCTTATTATTTCAAGCTTTTATTATTTATAAAGGAAAACCCCAAAAACATTAAACGAAAAAAAAAAAGGGAAAAATTCTAGAAAACCAAAAATAATGATGCAATTAACAATACTTTGTTTGTTCCACCTTCAAGAATTATCTATTTTTCTCACTATAGTCCTTATTGCACTTATTTAGAGCATATGTATTAGGTCATACATGTATGTTCCTTTAACAAACTCCATTATCCATTGCATTCCACTCATTTAGTCATAATGGCATTTCATCATTGTAGTCCTTAATATTTCCACCTACTATTAGTTAGAATTATAATCTTGGTACATGAGTCTCCTCATATCTTAAGTTAACCTAGATCTACATGGTCCCTAATACACCTTCTACACTACTCACCTTTGAGTCTTTATCTCAATGCTAGGATAGGTTCTATTAGCTTGGTTTATGGTAACTACCCAAGTCATCCATTATTAATTCCCCATTCAAGGGAAGTCCCAAGATTCTTACGCATTTTGCAACATGTTTTCTTATGCCAAATTCTTAGTCACATTTGTTCCTTGATATTCTACACCTTGTGTTAGTTTCTATGGGGTCCTTTATTCTTTGTTTCTAGAAAACCTTCCCCTGTAAACACCATATCATGTATTATAGTGATTGGTCTAGTGGATTTGGTACCTTGGTCCACATTTACATTGTTGATGATTGATCTTATATCGAGCAAGTAAAACCATCATTGCTCTCTAACTCAACTATTTCTCCCATGCTCAACATCTACTCATTTTCACATAATTTATAATCATACATATATGATTCTGGTGTTCTAGTTCCCAAGGAAGTCCACAATACATGGATCTTTTTTAAACTTATTTTGAGCCTTAGAGAAGCATGTGCCCGTCAATTAGCTTCCTAGTTGATATAGCAAGTGTTAGTTGTATTTTTCTATCTCTAGTTGAAAACCCCTAGGATATGTATAACTCTCATTCAACATTTGTTCCAAGATAACCATTTTTATTTTCCTTCCAATTATCTCTCTACATATCCCACCTATAGTGGGCCTCTTTTTCTATTATTTGTTGTTTTATATTTTTTATAACCAAAAAGAGTATTTGCATTATATGATTCTACATGTGGTTCACAACAACTATATAATACATTACAAATCTAATTCATCAAAAATTTCCATTTGTTTTCTCCTTTCTAATAGGAACACATGAGAACCTGTTAAGGATAGTAAGGGTTGAGAGCGAGGATGAGTACTGCAGGATTCCGTAAGGGTTTGGGTTAAGCCCTAGGTTTTACTGCAGCCCTTTTACAATCACTGCGCAGTGTACCCGTCGCCGACAGTTAGCATCCACCCTCCCCGTTTCTGGCCCGTCCGTCGTTTTCTGAATGTCTTCTTCAGCTGGTATATTGGGGGATACAATGGAAATTGAAAAGGTCAATTATACCGAGGACCCGCAACCTGATCGTGCCATTTTCCGGTGCCCTGTTTTCACATCATCGGCAGCTAGCCCTAGTCTTCCGACGGACCCTATTCCGCCAAACACGACACCAGTGGTCGCGTTGCTGGAGCACTGTTCAGCTCCTCCTTTCGCCAGGTCTATCTCCCTCGGATCCCCTGCTCTAGATATACCTCCCTTGTCCCCTAGGACCCTTCATATTCTGTCCACTATCTCGCCTCCATCGCCCTCCTTCGACCCGAATCTGCCCATTTCATCTTTCTTTGCCTCGACGTCTGCAGGTCTTCATCCTACGGTGGCCCCAAACCCTTCTGTCCCCCTACATTTTCCGTCGGGTTGCTTCGAGACTTCGGCAATCAAGGTCAAGTCTGCTAAATCCATTCCCCTAGATGGCACCCCGGACACTTTAACGGATCACCCATCTGCACCTCGTTTGGGGAAGAGAAAAACCAAGTGCATGAAATCGACCTCAAAGGATATCTCGATCCGATTCGGTGAGACCTCTGCGATCGGGGAAGCGGCTTTCATGGCCAGCACAATACTTGTCGGCCATGTTCATGGTATGGTGTATTCATCCACTCGACTCACTCTATGGGTCAAGGGAATTTGGGGGGGAATACTCAAAGATTTCCCTGAGGTTCAAGTTTTACCTAGAGGCTGGTTTGCCCTCCATTTTGCAAAAGAGAATTACACAGACTTGGTTCTTGCCAAATACTGGCACATTGAGATGGCGCCGGTCCTATTAAAGAGATGGAGCCCTCTTTTTGACCCTGAGTGAGAACAAATTGGGGCTAGTCCACTATGGGTATGCTTGCTAGGGCTCCCTCTATAGTACTGGTGTGAGGAGGTTTTCATTCGTATAGGGAATGCCCTTGGGACATATCTTGACCATGACCGCACTTTTGTGGAATCAAGGAATAGAACCCTTGCTCGTATTTTGGTACACTTGGACACTCGCGAGGGTTTGGAGGAGAAGATTACCTTGCATTGGGGGAAATACACCAGGATACAAATTCTGGATTATGAAGGGGTTCCATTTTGATGTCGACGGTGCCACAAGGTGGGTCACATATTCAAGGACTGCCCCCTTAACAAGAAACCAGAGGATACCCCTATATCATCCACTGCACCTTCCAAGACCGTTTCACCGGCTATCCAGCGTTCACCTGCTCCGGGACCTACTCACTCGGCCAACAATTCTCATAAGGCAGTGGACGAGGATCGCAGAACTCTCTCGCCGCCGATCACCAAGTCTCGGGCAGCAGCAGAAGCCGCCAAAGCTTCAGGTACATCTCTCTCTCCTCCTATCTCTTGTATTACTCACTGTACCTCTTTGATTGCACCGTCCACCTCTGTTGCTCATTGCACTTTGTCCACCTCCCCTATCATTGCACCATCTGCTCCCTCTTTGCATTCATTATCCACATCCTCCTCTTCACCATCTTTGACTAGGGGTTCAAAATCTCATCATTACAATCTTCATCCTCGTCTTCTATCTAGAGGCTCCCCGGTGCATTTTTCTAGTTTGGGTCTTTCCATACCTGGTTTAGCCCCTCTGACTTCTCGGGGGAGAAAATCTGATCTATCAAAAGCTATCAGACGTGCTGGAGCTGAAGTCGCCTCTGGCCGTCAATCTACTCTTGACGGGGTTCTTAGAGCAGTGAACACCCCTGGTAGTTTTCCCCCATGAAATGTCTTTCCTTTAACTGCAGGGGCATGGCTAGTGCCTCTAAGAAACTAGCCCTGCGCAGACTGATTGAGATTGATCCTGTCGACATTATATTGCTGCAAGAAACCCTAGGCCCAGCTGATCTCATTACCGACACTTTAAACTCTATTTCTCTGGGTTGGCACTTTTCGGCTATGGATTCTATAGGGAGATCCGGTGGCCTTGCCATTGGATACAACCCCAAATCCATCAGAGTTCAAGCATCTTGGGGAGGTCATGGGTTTATGGGATTAGATCTCTTTTCGGCAGATCTTGGTACCAACCTTAGGGTTATTAACATCTACGGTCCATGTCAACAAAGGGAGCACTTTTGGCAGCACCTGCTTGGCCTCTCCATTTTCTCAGCTGATCATATCATTATTGGGGGCGATCTCAATTTCTCCCTAGGTTATGGTGAATCTTGGGGATCCATGGCCCAAGTGGACTCAATCTCGGGCTTTATGACTGATCTTCTTGAGCGATTTAATCTGATAGATGTCCCTATGAACAAACCTCTCCCCACTTGGAGGAACAGAAGGGTGGGTGAGGCTGCCCTTGCCCGTAGACTAGACAGATTCATCATGAAAGGGTCCCTTATACAGCAGCTGCATCACTACAAACAATGGGTAGGAGCTGGAGGCATATCGGATCACTCCCCTATATATCTGGAGATCTTGGGACCACACTATAAGCCAAAAGCCCCATTCAAGTTTAATCATGTCTGGCTTCAGGACCCATCTTATGTTCGTATGGTAACGGATTTTTGGGCTGCAAATCCGATCGATAGATCAGACTCCTTGGCAAAAGGCTTCTGTTCCAATCTATCCAAGCTCAAGCACCTCTCTATCAATTGGGCCAGAGAAAAACATCAGAGGGAGAATTCGACTCTTCTGCACATAGAATCAGAACTCTGCTCCCTACTCGATGAGAGAAGTTTGGGGTTTATCACTGCTGAAGATAAATCTCACCTAGTGGAGCTTGAGAACCGGAAGTCTCAGATATTAAAGGACAGAGAGGAATCTATTTGTCTTCGAAGCAGAGCTATATCGCTGAAAGTAGGGGATGACATCACTTGGTTTTTCCATAACTATGCTAAAGGCAGAAAGGTCACAAACACCATCTGGAATCTTCCTCTACCTGATGGAGGAGTGGCTGATACTTTTAACAAGCTCTCCCACCTTGGCTCTACTCATTTTAAGAACCTTTACAAAAATCCTCCTGGTTCAAATATTGTTGATATTATTAATATCGTTGGACACTTCCCCAGATTTGTAAATGAGGATGAGGCTGAGGCACTTTTAGACCCTGTGACATTTGGGGAGCTTGAGGGCACTTTAAAATGGTTCAAAAAGGATAAGAGTCTGGGTCCGGATGGCTGGACCATCGAATTCTACCTTGCATTCTATGAGCTTCTTAGCCAAGACCTGCTGAGGGTTGTGGAAGAATGCAGAATATCTAGGTCTTTGTATAATGCCATCAACTCAACCTTTATCGCACTTATTCCAAAGTCGGACTCCCCATCCTCCAATGATTATAGAACCATTTCATTATGTAATTGTCTTTACAAGATCATCTCCAAGATCATTTCAAATCGTCTCTACCCTATCATGTCCCGTCATATCGCCCCTCAACAATTTGCCTTTCTAGAACATCGTCAAATTCATGAAGCTATTGGCTCGGCCCAGGAAGCCATACATACTATCTGGACCAGACACCAAAAGGCCATCACCCTAAAGATTGATTTGGCAAAGGCATTTGATCGTGTCAGTTGGCTTTACATTAAGATGCTTCTTATCCACCTGGGCTTCCCCCACAATTTCATCACCTGGATCATGGCCTGTATCACCACTCCCACTTTCAGTGTGCTTATCAATGGGTCTGCATCTCATTTTTTCCACTCCAAAAGAGGACTCAGATAGGGATTCCCCCTCTCTCCTCTCCTTTTTTTGATTGTCATGGATGGTCTCAGTCGATTGAATGCATCAGCTAAGAGAGATGGTGATCTCTATGGTCTCAAGATATCTGATGACTGCTTCCTCACCCATCTACTTTTCATGGATGATGTTCTTATTTTTCTTGATGGTAGTATCAGGGATTCTCGCTCCTTCTCAAAGATCCTCTCTTTTCTCATTTGCCACTAGGATGTTAGCAAATCACTCTAAATCTACCATCGCTTTTACCCGAACCTCCATCCATGAGACTCAATTTGCTCACCGTTTGTTCCCATACTGCATCAATCCACTAGACTGGGGTCTAAAATACCTGGGGTTCTGGATCAAGCCTATCAACCAGAAAATAGTTGATTGGATCTGGCTCGTTACAAAACTGGAGAAAAGGCTCAACATATGGAGTCACCAATATTTGTCCAGAGCTGACAATCTTGTATTCGTTAAATCTGTACTTGAGGCCACGCCTATCTATTGGATGGCACTCGCTTGGATTCCTAGAAGCACCTTGGCTAGGCTACACCAAATCTGTAACAGATTTCTATGGAATGGGAACCAGGACAAACGGATATTTGCATGGTTGGTTGGAACAATATGGCGCTGCCCAAAAAATGGGGAGGCTGGGGCCTAAAGGATCTTCCTTTATTTGCACAGGCACTAGCTGCAAAAATGGGGTGGACATTGTTGACTGGACAGAATCTTTGGACTACCATCTCATATCACAAATACATTTGGCCTCAGAATATTATGGACTGGATTCGGCTTCCTAATTGGCCCAAAACTAGTATCTCATCTATTTGGAAGGAACTTCTTCACTCACTGCCTCTCATCAGGGATAATCTAGTTTGGAGAATAAATGATGGATCTATGGCACGCATCGGTTTAGATCCATGGATTGGAAGCAGTGGTAGACATCAGTTATCCAAAAATCTTATTCAGCATCTACATTCCCATGAGCTTAAGGTCCTAGCTAATGTTATGCACTTAACCTGCAAAAGATACCCAAATACAAAATATGCAAAGAAAGATACCCAAAACATAGAACAGTGAGAGACAACAGCAAATATTTTATTATTCAGAAAGCAATGTTCATCGGCCTCTTCGAGGGGGAAACCTCCAATAGAGCAGAGCTCGATACAAAAACAAGACACGATGCTCCTCACAGGGAGTCTCTATCCTTTATATATGACTCATACATGAAATACCAAGGATCAATACCATGGGTTTTATTAATACCATCTATCTAATACTACGGCCCATTTGCAACTAACTGTGGTCTCGTCATTAATTGCGGGTTAACCACTTACAATTATTAATATGGGCTTTATTGACTCTTGACTATGACTCGATCCCATTACATAAATAAGGGGGTTAGGGTGGGACCCTAACATGCCCTCCCCCTTAAGACTAGCCTTGTCCTCAAGGCTGAAGCTGCGGAAACTGCTGAAGAATAGTGGCTGGTTCTCAAGTTGCATCTTCTGGAGAGGTGTCTTTACACTTGACGAGGACTTCCCTAATCATGCGGCCCTGCAAGTGCCTGTCTTGTGTGTCTAGGACCTGTTCAGGTTGGAGCCAGATTGACCCTTCTTCGTCCAATTCAAGTAGACTGGTTTGAATTCTGCAATCGTTCCCAATGACTTTCTTGAGGCATGAGACATGGAAAACTGGATGGATTTTTGTAGTAGGTGGCAAAGCCAACTTGTAAGCCACTTCTCCAATGCGCTGAAGTACTTGATATGGTCCGTAGAATTTTGGAGATAGTTTCTGACAACCCTTGTCTTTGAGTGATGTTTGCTTATATGGTTCCAGCCTCAAAAAGACCTGATCCCACTCTTGAAATTGGCGCTCTGAGCGATGCTGGTCTACCTATTGCTTCATGCGGTTTTGAGCTTGATGAAGATTCTCTCTAAGATGGGCGAGCATGGTTGCGTGGTGTTGTAGGAGTTGATCCACTGCTTGTACTTTTGAGCACCCCTTGAGATAAGAAGTAGGGGAAGGAGGGAGTTGACCATATACTGCTTCATAGGGAGTCATTTTGGTGGTGGCATGATAGTTGGTGTTATACCACCATTCAGCCAGAGGTAACCACTGTACCCAAAGATGTTGCTTTTCTGAAGTGAAACACCTAAGGTAGGTTTCCAGACATTTGTTGACGGCTTTAGTTTGACCATCTGTTTGTGGATGATAGGAAGTACTGAGTTTTAGTTGAGTTCCTTGTATCCTGAAGAGTTCCTGCCAAAAATTACTGGTGAACATCGGGTCACGATCGGACACAATAGAAGTGGGCATGCCATGCAATTTGAAGATCTGATCCATGAAAGGTTGAGCGACCAAAGTTGGTGTAAACGGGTGGGGTAGGGCGCAGAAATGAGCATACTTCGAAAGTCTGTCCACAACCACCATGATGACTGACTTGTTTCCTGACTTTGGAAGACCTGTAATGAAATCCATAAAAACCTCCGTCCAAATTGATGCTAGGATGGGCAACGGTTGTAATGTTCCTGGTGTGTTGACGGTCTCCCCTTTGTGGCGTTGACAGACATCGCATTTTGCTACAAAAGTAAGGATGTCCTTTTTCATGCCTGTCCAAAAAAATGATCTTCTAGTGCGAGCATACGTCTTCTAAAAGCCTGAATGTCCTGCAATGGGGGATGAGTGCAATTCTGCCAAAATGCGACTTTTGAGGGTGGATGTTGGTGATATTACGACTCTGTCCCTGTAGCGAAGAATATCATCCTGCCACGAGTAGCCCTTGGTGGAATTTCGATCTACCTGCAATTGAGAAATGAGTTGGGAGAGCCCCGAGATGTGAAAACCATTCCCTGCAAGCCTCTTCAATCCATTTTGGAATGGGGAGGGAAATTGCTAGCAGAGTACTTTCCTCCTCAAATTGGCGAGATAATGCATCTGCTACACTATTGTCTTTCCCTTTCTTGTAAATGATCTCATAATCATATCCCAGCATTTTGGCGAGCCATTTATTTTGTTGTGGGTAGGATAGGCGTTGCTCCAAAAAATATTTAAGACTGTGATGATCTGTGCGGATTTGGAAACGTCGCCCCAATAAGTAAGGTCATCAAGTCTCTACTGCATGTAAGATGGCCATCATTTCCTTCTCGTAGGTAGATTGGTCCAGATTCTTCCCACTTAGTTGTTGGCTTGTGAAGGCCAAAGGTCGCCCTTCCTGCATTAAGACCGCCCCAATACCTGTACCCGAAGCATCACATTCAATGACAAAAGATTTGGTGAACTCAGGTAGTGCTAAGACTGGAGTGGAACACATGGCATTTTTTAGAGCTGTAAATGCCTGTTGTGCTTCCTCATTCCAGAAGAATGAATTTTTCTTTAGGAATTGAGTGAGGGGCTTCGCTATGCGACCATAGTTGCGAACAAATTTATGATAATAGCCTGTGAGACCCAAAAATCCTCTCAAGCTCTTCAAGGTCTTAGGTTGAGGCCAATCCTGCACTGCCTGGATCTTTTTGGGGTCCACCTTGACACCTTCACGCCCCACAATGTGGCCCAAATACTCAACTTCTTCCATGCCAAACGAACACTTGGACATCTTGACAAATAATTTATGCTTGCGGAGCAGTTGTAAGAATAGATCTACATGCTGAAGATGTGCGTCCCAAGTGCAACTATAGATGAGGATGTCATCGAAGAAGACAAGGACAAATTTCCTGAGATATGGTTTGAGAATGTGGTTCATAAGGCTCTGAAAAGTAGAGGGGGCATTACAAAGACCGAATGGCATGACCAGGAACTCATAATGGCCTTCATGAGTTCTGAAAGCAGTCTTTGGAATGTTGACTTCCTTCATGCGAATTTGGTGGTAGCCTGAGAGAAGATCCAGCTTAGTGAAGAATTGAGCCCCATTGAGTTCATCCAGCAAATCGTCAACCACCGGGATGGTAAATTTATCTTTGATTGTCAACTTATTGAGGGCCCTAAAGTCTAGACACATCCGCCACTCCCCATCTTTCTTGAGCACCATGACCACCGGTGATGAATAAGGACTAATACTGGGACGAATGACACCTACTTCCAAAAGTTCCTTGATTATTTTTTCTATTTCATTCTTTTGGGTGAATGGATATCTGTATGTGCACACATTTGTGGGTTGGGCCCAAGGTGATGCTATGATCATGTTCCCCTCTCAAGGGTGGAAGCTCATGAGGCTTGTCAAAGACCGACAGATGGTTATTTAAAATCTGTTGCATCTCAGGATGAATTGGCAGAGACTTGGTTTCGACTGCCTGGATGGCATTAAATTGAGATATAACTCCATGATGGCCCTTTTTTAGCAATTTTTCCATCCTATGCGAGCTGATGATAGAGGGAGCTCCCGCGTGGAGTCCACGGAGGGTATGTGTGTAGTTGTTCTGCTTAAAACTCATATATAACTCCTGGAAATCCATTGTGATTGGCCCAAGAGTGCGGAGCCATTCAGTGCCGAGGAAAATGTCGCAACCTCCCATGTGTATGGCAAACATGTGGGTTTTCAACTGATAATCCCCCATTTGAAGTTTGACATTTTCACAGCGGCCTTCACATTTCCTTCACATTTGATTGTGCCCCCATCCGCAATTTGGACTTGGAAGTTAGAAACTGCTCATACAAAACAATGCACTGCTTCTGCGACTTTTTGATGGATGAAATTATGTGTACTTCCACTATCAATCAAGACTACTACTGGGCGATGTTTAATAAAACCTCTGATTTTGAGAGTTTGAGGTGAAGAAATCCCTGCCAAAGCATGCAGCGAAATAACTGGTTCGTCAGAGACATTGTCCTTTTGGTTGTCCTCTTCTAGCGCCTCATGTTCCTCAAGTGGTGGATCTTCCTCTGTTGAGCTGTAGTCAGTGGCATCAATTTGAAAAAAATTGGGCTCCTTGCATTTATGACCTGGGGAGTATTTTTCATCACAGTAGTAACATAATCCTTGCTTTCTTCTTTCGACCATTTCCGCAGGTGACACCTTTTGGACCTTAAGTGTTTGAGTCGTGTTGTGAGCCTGTGGGGGGCGACCTTTAGCGGAGAAATTTGGGCGACTGTACTGGGCTGCTAATGCACGTTCCACGTTACGAGCTACCTTGCAAGCCTCCGTCCATGTGGGAGGGTGGTGCAGTAGGACTTGGGCTTTGATGGCTTCTTTAAGACCGCTGATAAAACATTCCGTGTAGAACACATCTGAGAGACCCCAAGTGCGGAAGGCTAAGGCTTCAAAAGCTATAATATATTCATCCACTGTGCCAGTCTGTCGGAGCTTAGTAAGACGACCCAAAAAAGAAGATTCCTGGTCAAAGCGGTCTGTAAGAGCTTTTTTGAATTTTGTCCAAGCCAGAAAAGGTCCATTGAAACGTTGATGCCATTCCCACCATTGCCACCTTTCATTGTCCAAGTACATGCTCCCCACCATAAGTTGAGTCACATCATCTAAGATGTTATTCAGATTGAAATACTGCTCCATTTGTGCTATCCATGCTACCGGGTGAGAACCGTCAAATTTATGCATATCCAACTTGGGAGGTCGCTGACGGGATTGTTGGTGGGTGCGCCAGATGTGAGGAGAGTGGCTAGACTCACCCTCACTATGTCCATTGCCATTATACGCCTCCTCGTGGGCTTCCTCCTTGCCCTTCGGGATTATGCTCAGGATTAGGCTATTTAGTCGGTCAAGCTGAATGTGGAGGGATTGCAAGGATTCTTCAAGTTTGTCCATCCTTTCATTGGCCATAGCTTGAGCTCTAGTTTCTACCATGCACCAACCTGATGTTTTTGAAAATTGGGACCGCCTAAAAAAAAATTCACTAAGGATTGAATGGTACCACTGTGATCAGCTCGTCGTCCTGATTCTGATGGGCTAGATCACCAATAAGCGCCCCGGGAGATCTCAGACTTTTTTTTTTTCCTGAAAACTCCTAACAGAGTTTTACTCCTTCCTTATGAATACTGCAGTCGCCAAATCCTCAAAATGTCAATGCGGCCAAAAGTCCTGCGAAAATTATACCCCGGTATAGGAACCCCACACAACTACTCAGATCTGGTGGATCTAAGAGATCTGAATGGCGGATCAGATAGCTCTGGGCGGCGGAACAGACTGCTGCTGCGGATCTGATGGATCTAATAGATCGGAATGGCTGGTCTGCTAACTCAGAACTGTGGGACTGATGTCTGCTGCTACTTCACCTCTTTGCGCGCTGATCTAGCAGATATGATGCGTGATCCCCAGATAGAAAAGGGAACTATGGTCTCGAGGAGTGTCAGGTGCTACAAATCGCAATATACATAAGGGCCTGACAGTAGTACTCGACCCAATGTTTCAGGGCTCTAACTAAGGAGGATCAACCGTACCCTTAGCCGTACAACCCGACTACCCTATTGTACGGGCAAGTAATCTCTCCGAGTGCTGTTCTCGGTGTACTATAGCAGCAAGACGGTCGAAGGTTTATCTATGGCGAGGTTGCAGAGGAGCTAAGGGGCTTCCGATATACCTAGAAGGTACTTGGAAGACAGTCCGTACGCGGTTCTATCTAATGCGCTACTACTTGAAGGGGTACCCACAAGGGTTACAAGGGAGTCCAACAAGCATGACCACCTCTTGTATTTCCTGCGTGCATGCCTCCCCAAATCCACAAGTTTATGCGCTCAACAACAAATCCCGTGGTTTAAAGACGCCGGAACACGTCTCTAGCCAAAAAAAAAAAAAATTTGCTACGAAATGGAGATCCCACCGGCCCCGAATAGTGCTCTGATACCACTTGTTATGCTCTTAACCTACAAAAGATACCCAAATACAGAATATGCGAAGAAAGATACCCAGAACATAGAACAGTGAGAGACAACAGCAAATATTTTATTATTCAGAATGCAATGTTCACTGGCCTCTTCGAGGGGGCAACCTCCAATAGAGCAGAACTCGATACAAAAACAAGACACGATGCTCCTCGCAGGGAGTCTCTATCCTTTATATATGACTCATACATGCAATACCAAGGATCAATACCATGGGTTTTATTAATACCATCTATCTAATACTATAGCCCATTTGCAACTAACTGTGGTCCCGTCATGAATTGCGGGTTAACCACTTACAATTATTAATATGGGCTTTATTGACTCTTGACTATGACTCGATCCCATTACATAAATAAGGGGGTTAGGGTGGGACCCTAACAACTAACATCGCGGACCCTCAAAATTCTGCCATTTTTGCACAAATATGGAAACCCGCACAAAAGATTGAACTACCACAATTTTGGCACCAAGAATGGCATGATTATATTACTACTCTTTCTGAACCACACATTAGGATCAAAGAGGGCCCGGATGAGCTCATATGGCATCATTCTGACAGCAGTTTATACACTCCAAACTCGGGCTATTTAACACTGATCTCACACAAAGTTCCGGATTTGATTGCTTTCTGGTGTAAGGCAATTTGGAAACTCACAGTGCCTCCTCGGATCAGACTATTTTTCTGGTGCATATTAAAAGACAAAGTCCCCACTGGTGAAAATCTTATGCACCGATCTATCCACGGGCCTACTTGGTGTACACTATGTAAAAGAGCAGCGGAATCGACATCACATCTTTTTCTGAAGTGTACAGCCCTGATGGACCTGTGGCAAAATATTTCCTCTTCTATTCGTTTCACGGGCTCATGGGAAGGCGAAGACATTAACAGAGCATGGGAAAGCTGGTATCACCGGCATAAAGGATCAAAAATACAAAGCCTCCCTTTGATTATCTGTTGGTATCTCTGGTTGGCCCAGAATCGCAACATCTTTGACAGCAAACCTGTGTGTTGGCCGCACACTGCAGCATGTATTATATCGGCTTTCAACGAGATGCCTGAGCCTCCCCAACCTCGAACCCGCAGGCCACATGCCCCTCCGCATATTGATAAAAATACCCCTTGGGCATATTTTGATGGCGCAGCTCAACAGCAGGGGTGCGGAGGTGGTTTCATCCTATACATTAGTGAACATCATTATTACAAAGTCAGGATGGGATTGGGGGTTGGCACAAACAATTTTGCTGAACTCATCACTCTTCGTCACCTCATGCATTTTTCTTTGGGGCATAACTGCATGAGCATTAATATATATGGAGATTCGAAGATCATTATAGACTGGTTCAATAATATTATTGCTTGTCACACTCACACACTCAGTAATATTTTGGATGAAATAAATATTTTTAAGGCTCATTTTAATGATATCACTTGCAATCATATTTACAGGGAACATAACTGCAGTGCTGACGAGCTATCCAAGGCGGCCACGATACTTCCTAGAGGAGAGTGGATGATCCAGGAACAGCGTGGGTCAAATGCATACCAATACTATCACCGCCCTTACATAGACCCACATTACCATAGGGCTGATAGCCCATGAACTGAATATCTGATATTTTTGGAATTTTATACAGCTTTTTGATTATATTGGATAGAATATATATATGGCCCTGCGTGGCAAATATACACACTAAATAGAAGGACTGATTATGAACATCCTGCGTGATGTTTTTGGTAAATATACTGATATTTTTTGAACATCTTCTGAGCCCTCAGAGGCTGACAGATACTAGCATATGCATCCTGCATCTACAATATGTAATTTTTCAAAGTTAATGAAAGATTACGATTTTTCCAGTGGAAAAAAAAAGGAACACATGATTATTTTGAGGAAAATATATCTAATCAAAAAAAGGAGGGGTATTGTAGGTGAATACCTTACAAATTGCCCCAAAAAACACCAAATTTACAACACATAATGCTACCAAGGATTTTTTTAATGGACTTCATCCACCATTAGGGAATTATAGCAAGCCTAATCTGGCCATTAACCTTTTAATTCACCTATCTTCAATTTATACCTTTTGTTAGCATACTTGTTTGCTTCTTTTTTGAAGTCTCTTAAGAAATGGAAATATGCTTTGGATGGGATATCTTCAACCATTTTCTTGATTCTTTCATGATGTTTTCAATCAATTTCTCCTTTGGGAGAGAGTCTTTGACTATATGATGCAAGATTAGGAGAGAATATCACGTAATCATAAGTGTGTCTCCCTGATGTTTTTTGGCTAACAAAAATGTAGAAATAATGTTTATACTAAGAGGGGGGGTGACTCATTATAAAGCTACTTTTTAAACTTTTTCAATTATTTGGAAATCAATACTTAATAAGTCAACATCAATACTATCCATGATATCAATAGCACATAAATAATAAGGAATATCACATCAACAACAAAGAAGACGCATAATTTTTTTAAGGTGGAAATTCATAAAGGGAGAAAACCACAATGTTTCTTCTTCTCTTCTCAATTCTTCTTTACATAATTTTTTTAGCACCCTCTAGCAGGAAGCACCCACTCCCTTCTTTGTTTTATGTTACTCACCAACAAGAATCATCCACTCCCTTCACTATTTTTCTAGCACCCACCAGTAGGAAGCACCCACTCCCTTCATTGTTTCGTTGGCACCCACCAACATGAAGCACCTACTCCCTCAAATCAATTTGTTGGCACCAAATAATAGGAGGCACTGACCCCCAAAACACCTTGGACATCCTTTTCATCCATTTTCAAATTGGATCCACTCCCTTTAGCATAAAATTTAAAAATCAATACAAATGTCGTCAATATTCAACAACCACAATTATTATTATTACAATAGCAGTATTTTTGTCACAATTGCTTCCATACAAAAGAACTGTTATTCCATCATCAAACCTATCACCAAGTCATAATCACCAATCTCCTCCATTAGCAACACTTCAATAACACATTCAATTTGACATGCTTCAATAACTGTAAGACAATTTCAATAGAGTTTAACTTCATAAACAACTCCAGACTCTATATCAATGACAATACCCCTATCAATTGTTAAAACAACAAACTTTGTTATCAGTAGCGGAAAACCATCTTTGTTAGCAGCAACATTAAACTTCTCTCTCTATCAAAATTTATTGCTCCCTTGACATTCTTTAGTTACTACTGCAACATACAATTATCATTAAAACAAAAGCTGCAAATAACAGGTCCAAAAAAATATATCCCTTGGGCATTTTAACATTTATTAACGCTCAGACCTTCATACAGTCTTCATGAAAGAACTTCATAAGGAATGCACATTAGGAAATCACTAGAGGCATGCAATTAGACAAATATAGATCAATTCTAATCCCTTATTACCAATAAAGGAGTTCAACAACAAGTAGAAAACATGCACTAGATCGATCCAGAGTGCTACATGTACTTAGTCATTACATACATTCACCATATCAAATACATTACCAATCGCTCTTAGATAGATAGATTGAATCCTTGAGCACATACCTCCCTTGGACCACACTTGTGATCGCTAAAGAACATAGACAAGCTAATATTATGACAAACCAAATCCACAGAGCATTTTGGCAGAGCACATCAACAAGAATATTGTGCTAGAACAAACACAAAAGCACTCTATGCCAGAATAAATCAAAATAATTGTCGTGCTAATAGAAACCAAACAATACATTTCTTAGATCAAGCTATAGAAATCACCATACCTTTGTGCACCAAATCAAAATAAATGATTTTAAATCTATCTTCACTGCATCTTAACAAATTAATATTTGATTCATCAATCCGCATTAAATCAAAGCATCACATGTTCACATAGAACAAATTCAAATCAATGGATATCTATGCTAATTCAAATTGAAAATGAAGGGAACTATCCCCAGAATGAGCGAGGCCATCTGTTATGACTGCTCTGGGAAATTAATATCCATATGTGATTGATCAATGTTATACATGGTTTGAGACCATCACCACACTGCACACTTGAACCTTCAGGATCACCACACATATGTGCCCAGATCCGCAATTACACCATCATAGGGCTAGATGGCAATCGAAATCAAATCAGCTAGGATTCTATGTTAGAATAAAAGAAACTATTGAAACATTGATTACACCATAGTATTAACCATTTTGTTCACTCTCATCACATATTAGTTTTGAAGTATTAATAACATCATAACCTTGTACCTAAACACACAAAATAAAAATCGATCGACAGATGAATAACTCTTAATCACTCAATTGGATACCAATTTTATGTGCGAATGTGGTAATTTATATACATCTTTTGACAATCAGATCCAGGCGACCCATCGAGTTACCATGGGAAAAAACCATGGTAAAGATTGATGGTAATGTGAGCTGACACACAACTATTGTGAGGAGAAACCAATCATAGAAACCATGTTTTTGACATATTGGATAGGTAATTTTTCTTTTTCACTTCCTTTCAACATTTGTGCAAGCATGAGATGAGTACCATGCATAAATTTCACAACCTTATTAATGTTTCTCAAGGTAATTCCATAAACTTTCTCAGATGTTCTTGCATAGATGATGTTATATAGCACAAACATTGCTATGCATCAGATATTCAATATTAAATCCTTCTTCATGGTTGCATCAGAGTTTTATAATCATCAAATGTTCAATCATACTCCAACTATCCTGCATCATGTTGACATGAATGCCATTATCAAGTTTGGTAACCATAATGTCTATATTTCCAAAAATTCCAGCACCAAATTTGCCAACAATCTTTCCATTTGGCATCGATGACAACCACAATTATCAGATGATGTGAAACCTAAAATTTATCATTCTTTGACATCAATGACAAAGGATCAATGACCAAGGATCCCCTTGAGACTATGAACCTAAAATACAACTCCCCTTGAGTCTGTGAATCTGAAACTCCTTGTGAGTTGATTATGGAAGAGAAGAATAATATATCATCCCCAATCGTTGTCTAAGATACTCAAAGGATTCTCGGGGAAGATGTTTAGTAAATATATGTATAGTTTTCTCACTTGTAGGGACATATTCCAGCTTCACCTTATGATCCAAGACTTCCTCGCAGAGAAAATGATATTTAATGGGAATGTGCGTTGTCTTGGAATGCATTACAAAGTTCTTGGATATATTGATGGCACTGGTGTTATCATAGAAGATAGAAACAATTTGAGGGAAGAATACCTAAATTTCCTGTATATTTTGAATCATCCATAGTAATTGTGTACAGCATGCTGCAATTGCAATATATTTTGCTTCAACAATAGACAAAAATAGAGCTTTGTTTCTTGCTATGCCAAGAAGCTAAGCATTTTCCTAGAAATAAAGCTACACTGCTAGTACCTTTTCTGTCACTAATGCTCCTAGCCCAATCTGAATCAGTATATGCTTGAAGAGTCAAATCTTTTTTCTTTGGATACCATAGTGAAAAATCCTCCCTTGCATATATTTGAATTTTCTCTTGACCGCTTTGAGATGTGTTTCCTTAGGATTAGCTTGAAATCACCCTACTATTCTAATAACATGCATAATATTTGATCTTGTTCCTGTGAGATATAGTAAACCCCAATCATGGATCTATATTTACATTAACTAATTTTTGTAGATTCGTCATCCTTTCTGATGTTGCAGTCTATTACCATGGGTTTACATTCTTCCATCCTAAATTTTCTTAAAATATCATTGAGATACTTTGTCCAAGAATGAAAGATGTCATCCTTTGTTTGATGTACCTATAATCTAAGGAAAAAGGATAGTTCACCAAGTAGAGACATTTCAAATTATTGTTGCATGGTTGTTGCAAACCCTTGACTCATTGAGCCAACATTATTACCAAAGATGATATCATCAACATATACCACTCATACCAATAGTTTATCTCCATCTTTCTTGATATACAAATTTATATCAATTGATCCTTTCTTAAAGCCCTATTACTATAAGTATTTGTCTAATCGATAATACCAATCCCTGAGATCTTTCTTTAACCGATACAAGGATTTCATGAGTTTACATACAAGATACTTGTTCTTTCCCAGCATGAATCCTTCAAGTTTCTAATTGTAAACTTCCTCCTCTAAATCCCCATTCAAGAATGTAGACTTAACATCCATCTGATACACTTTGAATTTGTGGACACTGGAAAATTCTAAGAACATTTTAATGGCTTCGAGTCATGCAACTAGAGAAAAAATTTCTTCAATTAAATCTATCCCCTCGTATTGTGCATAGCCTTTGTAGACAAGTCTTGCTTGTTCCTCATCACAATTCCATCTTCATTTAACTTGTTCTTGAATATCCATTTGGTCCCAATTAATTTGTATTATGTGGCCTTGGATCAAGATCCAAAGTATGTTTTTTCTCTATTTGATTAATTTCTCAATTCATAGCTTCAATCCAACATTCATCTTGAATTTCTTGATGCAAAATTTGAGGTTCAGCTATAGATGAAAAAGTTATATCTATGTGACTAGATGAACCAATGAACTTCCTTCTAGTTTGCACACCGGCTTCTTTATTTTCAATAATTTGGCTTTTACGATGATTTTTGTTTCACATACCTGGATGGATTCATTTCCAGAATCAACGTCTTCTTTGTCTTCTTCCTTTGATGCTTCGTGTTCTTCTTCCCCTTCATTCTATTTGATCTCATTATCTGCATATGCATCATTATTGGATTCATCAAATTGTATTTGTCTTTTGGGACATATGGAGCCTTCTTCTTCTTTTACATCTATACTTTCAAAAACTTTATGAAGTCTTTTCTTATAGCACTTGTACCCCTTACTTCTAGAAGAGTAACTGAGTAGAATACCTTCATTTTCCCTTGGTTCAAATTTTCCAATTTTGTCATCATTTCTCTTGATATAGCATTTTCTCCCAAATCCTTACTAAAGAAAGTCTTCCATACCACTATTCATACAATTTTTTATAATTATTTACCCTCACATGGGATTTATTGAGGATATTAACAATTGTTTGCACTACTTCCCCCTAAAATGTGTGATGTACTCCTAATTCATCGATAATTCCATGAGCCATTTCGTGAACTATCTGATTCATTCTTTCAACAAATCCATTTTGCTAAGGATTTTTAGCTATTGAAAACCATATCTTGATCCCATTCTATTCATAGAAATAAAGGAACCCATTTGATATGAATTCACCTTCTCTGTCAAACCTTAGGCATTTATTTTTTTTAATTAATTTGGTTTTCAACCAAGACCATGAATATGTTGAATTTTTTAAGGCTTCATATTTACATTTCAACAAACTAACCCAACACGTTCTTGTGTAATCATCAATTAACAACATAAAATATTGATCACCTTGTGGGGATATTTTCATCATTTCTCCAAATAAGTTTGTATAGATCAACTCAAGAGGTCCTTTTGAAGGATATTCTTTTTCCTTGAACTAAACCCTTGACTACTTACCACATTGACATGGTTTTCAGACACTATCTTCAAGTGGGATAATCTTGGTCATGTCACGAACAACTCCCTTCTTGACTAGTTTAACCAGTTGAATGATACTGATATTCACTAGACTCTTGTGCCACAACCAACTTTCTTCAATATTTCCCAAATAGCAATGTTCATTGTTACCTTCTAACACATATACATTATCTAGAGATCTGGTAACTTTGATTATCATTTCCCTTGTGTCCAACTATTTAACCACACATTAAATTTATCTAAATATTACCTCATGCCCCTAGTCACACATTTGGTTGACACTCAATAGGGTATCTTTTAGGCCATCTACAAACAATGTTGAAAATGTAGCAAGAAAATCTCAGTTTCACTTGCCTTGGTCAAACTAGAGACAATTCGAATTTCCATTTTAGAAGACAACTTGCATGAGTTAATAGAGTGACATTGTTTGTGTCACCCAATTAGCTTAGATAATTCGAGTTGGAAGACTTGAGTTTAGTTGAGCATGAGTGATTTCTAATTTCTAGCAATCTAATTCAGTTAAATTGAGTTATTGTCAATTAAACTAGTTTTAACTGTTAGAGGAACTAGTGGAAGGTCAAGTTGTGCAGTGTGACTTCAGTCACACTCAGTGATCAACCAGTTAACTGATCAATCAACCCAAAATAATTGTTGCATGTAGAGAATTCGAGTTACCTAGTTGATGTGGAGGTTCCAAGGTAGCATACTATCAGTTGTATATTATTCCCATGTGTACATGTGGTGCATGCAATCAGAGATCATCCTAACGGAATTGTGTAATCCACATTGAGTACTTTCCTAATTAATAGGGGCCTAATTCCTCAAGGGAAGGGGCAAGGAAATAGGAGCTTGGAGGGTTTGAAAATTGGCTAAGTGTTGGCTAGAGTCAATCAGTCAGGCAGAGGGATAGACTATACACTTTCAGTTTGTGCTCAAGCTTGAGCAAGGATATGTATTCATCCATATTCTTTGATTAATGCAATATAGATAAGAAGGGGTTTTGAGCAGTGCTTTCCCCTAGATCAATATATGTGAATGTGTGTTAATTCTTGATGCATGGTTATGACTCGAGCTATTGATCGTGAATTGAATTCCACAGATGAGTATAGTAGATTTGAGTCTTTTGTTTTAGTAAATTACATGAGCAATTTCATATCTACACATTAATTTCTACAAACAATACATTTTGTGCCTTGGTATTTCCTTTTAAAACAACAACCCCTTTACCCTTTATACTTCTTGGAGCATTATTACCAAAAGTAACATTTCCTTTCTTGACTTCATTATAATAACTAAATTTATTTCTATCACCTATCAAGTGTTTCGAACATCCACTATCAGTGTGCCATTGCTTTTCTTGATTTCTAGCATATAAAACCAATCCACAATTTATTTTTTTTCACTTACTGGTTCACGGATACCCGGGTCAGTGGGTAGCCGCTACGTCCAGCGTTTTTTAACACTGAGTGGACGCCACCCGAAGGGCATCAACACCCCTCGGCCTATTTATTGACCTAACCCCAAGAGCTTTTGGGATTCGACCCTGTGACCTCCCATTGGCGAGGCACTTGATTTGACCGATTGAGCTAACTCTTGGGGCTCTCCAATCCACAATTTTATGAAGATGAATTCTTATTTTTCCATATTTTTTGAGGATTTGGATTTTTTTCATGCTAATAGGAAGATACCAACCCACACTTGCATTCACTTGCCTAATGTCCAAAATTATTGCAAATAGAACATTCAATTTCATAAATAAGAGGGAGAAAGGCATTATTAAAGGACTTCTTAGACCTTGATGATTTATTCACATTAGGATTGACCCTTGCTTCTCTAGTCTTGATAATTTTGTGTGCTAAACAGTGAATAACCTTGTGACCAAAGTTATCACAAGAAAAATAATGACCATAAAAATATATGAATACTTGGGAACGAAGAATATCCTTTGAAAGTTTGGCCCTTGGTTGTAGAAGGAATGCATTTTTTACCTTGGATGCCTCCTTTCTTGCCTATGATTTATGTGGACCCATTCATTCTACTTTTGATGATCATTGATGCCTTAATCGTGCTATTCATTGATTCCTTTTATAGAATTAACATAGTTTTTTGGACCTACATCTCTTGTAGTTATGGGATCTGAGTCTTTGTTATTCTGATTCTCTATTGCATTGTATTAGAGACCTATATTAATTAATTGAGAACTTTGATTATTAATAATTTTCTCCAGTGTTTAAGATCCCTTTTGTAATTACCCCTCCCACATTTACCCATTTTTACAAGCTCTCCAAGGTAAACATGATTTTAGAGTCATTATGAGATGACCCAACCTCCAAATTCTAGTTATGGAAATGGGGCCTACAAACCAAAAGTAAACTGACATCCCTCGGAGACTACATATCACTTAGGATCCTACCAACCACCCTAGGTGATAAATCCCTGAGTTGGAACTCTTTTTCACTAGGTTTACACCCCAACCACACCCTTCACACCCTATGCATGTGGTTATGAGGCTCCAATTGCACCCATAAGCCTGCATGCATGTGGTTGTGACCCAAATTCCTCAATTCAGAGCATGCGATCACAATATATATGCCACTTTTTCAGGATAGCCTCTAGACCACTGCTTAGAACTGCCTGTAACTTTCCAAAATCATATTAACAATGATGATATCAATGCTAAACAATAAAATCTTCAGCAAGATCTTGACCTAGACATGCCTAATACATGATAGACATTTCATTAAACATATAGTAAATTTTTAAGCTATGGGTCATGAATGCATATCTGATCATAAACTCTTGAACTTGATCTGAGAATCACTAAGAAGGTTCAATTTCCTCTCAAAATAGCTTCCATTACACTTGTTAGCCCACGCATTCATCAACCATTCAGTAACTAATCAAATTATGAACAAGAGCCACAGTTAGTGCACATCATAAAACCATGCATATAACCAACATATAGTAGAAATTTAATGTGTAGATATGAAACCACTGATCTTTGCCTCTTGTTGTACTAGGAAACCATTATGGACCCAACACTGAATCCTCCTAATTTACTCTTCATGTATGATGGACTCCCCGCCCAATCTGCATCTGTGAAGCCACGCAACTTCACTCCCTCTGTCTGTATGTTCCATAGTCAAAAATGTGTGGTTCCTCTGAGGTACCATAGAACATGCTTAGCTTCCCTCCAAAACAATTTGGTTTGCCTAACCATAGCTTGACTAATTTGGTTAACTACATATCACATATATGGTCTAGTGTTCACCAAATACATTAGTGAAACCACAAGTTTATGATAGATGGTAGCTTCCACTACTTCACCTGAAGTAATATCCTATTTTCTCCAACTATTGGTTAGAGGTGTTTCCATGGGTTTTCTACTCTCCATGTGAAACTTATTCAATATCTCATTGGAATACATTCCTTGAGAGACAAATGATTCCCCATCTCCTTTCCATACTTCCAATATGAGGAAGTAGTGCATGAGTCCCATGTCCTTCATTTAAAATTCTCTTGCAAGGTCCTCCTTGTAAGATTTGATCAACTTCTCATCACAAGTTAAAATCAAATCATCAACATATAAGAAAATAATCAATAATTTACCTTCAACCATAATATGATAAAGGTTTGCATTTACTTCACTTTTGGTGAAGCCCAACCTGGTGAGATAGTTGTCGATCTTGGTGTACCAAGCACGTGGTGCTTACTTGAGGCCATACAATGCTCGTTTGAGTCTGCAAACGTGACTCTTGGTCAAAGGTCTCAAAACATTTTGTTTGCTCAATGTGCACCTCTTCCTCAATAACTCCATTAAGGAAATTTGTCTCCACATCCATCTAGTGGATCTTCCACCCCATCTACATTATCAAATAAAGTATAGATCTAATGGATGAATACCTTGTGACTGGTGCAAATTTTTCCTCATAGCCAATTCCCTCAACTTGAGATAATCCCTTGGCCACAAATCTGGCCTTCTACTTCTCTATGCTTCCTTCTGCTACATGCTTTACCCAGTAAAGCCATCTTGAACCCACCACTGATTTTTCTGTTGGTCTTGGGACCACTTCCCAAACATTGTTCTTCACAATGGAATCATACTCCTCTACCATTGCATCAACCCATACAGATTTCTCTACTGCTTCCTCGAAAGAGGATGTCTCAGTCTCAACCAACTCTATGATTAGAGCCATGTAGCCAGTGTACCGATCTAGTGACCTTCTCTACCTACGCTAAGAAGTGGGTGCTCCCACAGTCTCTCTAGCATCATGCATCAGTCTCTCAACTTCCGTGGTTCATTTTCTTTCTTCTCTAGATATTTCTGCTTGAGTAGATGTCTCTACTCTCTGTTCCTCAACTTGTGGCTACTCCACAACTTCCTGAGTTTCCTCCTTTGGAGCTAAAATCTCCTAATCTGGTTGCAACTGAATCTCTCTCTAAAGGGAACATCTCATTTCCTTCTCCTCATCAAAATTCACATCCCTTCAAACAACTGTCATGTTGAGGGATGGAAGGTACACGTGGTAATTGTGAGGAGTTTTTGTGTATCCCACAAATACCCCCAACTAGAATGTTGGCTCAAGCTTCTTCTTGGATTATTTGGAGACGAAGTACACAAATGCTCCAAAGATCTGGAAGTGAGACACACCTGACTTTCTCCACAAGAAAGCCTCATCTAGTGTAATCCTTCCTAAAATTCGATGAGGACTCTGATTTGGAAGTATATTGTTGTGTTGCAAGCCTATACCTCCCTATACCTACCTTAATCTCCCATCTTAATGTGCATCTGAAGGTATTTCTCCTCCAGGTCACTGCAAAATCCATTGTTGCCCAACATATGGAATGAAGCACCACTATACAAGTACCACACACTACCCATCACCATGCTCACCATGCATGTGATCGAGGTGAAATCAAGCTTGAATTGTGAAGCCAAACATTCACCTACCACTCCTCCTAAGGTCTTCCTAATTGTCTTCTTATGTGGACACTTCGTTGCATAATGCCCGAATTCATGACAATTGAAGCATTTGATTTTGGACAAGTCCTTCTTCTTGCCCCCTTGACTGGAAACTAGTTTGGATTGGGATATATTCCCTTTCCCATTCTTTCCCTTTCCAACCAATGAAATTCTCCTCATCCTCACACTTGGATGAGATCCCATCTCTGGTGTTCAAACTTATCTCCTCTTGTACCAAATCATACCATAAGTGTTCCCAGTTTGGTAATTTCTCCCTCCCGTTCACCAAATCTTGGTAGTTGTGCCATCTTTTGGGAAGGCCTAAAAGGGCTAGGCTCACGAGATCATCCTCGACAAAAATAACCCAAACTCCTCCAAGTTCATCATGACATTATGTGACCCTGCTCAAATACTACTGAATATAATCGCTCTTCTTCATCTTGATATTTTTAAGGTTATCTTTGAGCACCAGTTTCCTATGGTAACTGCTTTTCTGGAAGAAATTTGTTAGTGCTTGAAACATTGCATATAGGGTTTCTTTCCCATGGATATTGGAGACAATGTAATCCTTTACTCCCTCTAATATGATTCTCCACGCCTTGGCTACACACTTCCTCCATTCTGCTATATCCTTTATGTTAGTTGATCCTATTTTTGGAATGTCTTTCTCGACAAATTCCTTCATCCCATTGTCGTCTAGTACCACCTCCATGTGTTCCTTCCAAGGAAAAAAGTTAGAGATACCCTCAAGGGCATACTCAAGCCTTAGACCGTAGAAATCAATCATGCTAACTCTAGATAATTGATCCTGCAAATTCGATCCTCATGCAATAACAACTTTGAATTCTTTTCTCTACTCTGAATCCTGCTTTGATACCATGTAGAAATGTAATGTGTAGATATGAAACTGCTCATGTAATTTACTAAAACAAAAAACTAAAATATACTCTACTCATATGTTGAATTCAATTCATGATCGTGAGCAAAAATCATAAACATGCATCAAGAATAAACACACACAAAAAGATTTATCTAGGGGAAAGAAACTACTCAAAACCCCTTCCTATTTGTATTGAATTAATCGAAGAATAGAGATGAAATACAATTCTTGCTCAATCCTGAGAAACGCTTGCAAGTATATAGTCTATCTCTTTGCCTGACTGACTAACTTTGTCCAATACTTAACCAATTTTATAGTCCTGCAAGCTCCTATTTCATTGCCTTGTTCCTTGAGGAATTAGGCCCCTATTTCATGGGAATTTTCCTCCAAGGAATTGGGCATTTCATCTAGGATCATCCTCGAACTGCATGCACCACCTGTACACCTCGAAATAGTCTACAACTGATAGTACACTACCTTGGAATCTCCATCTCAATTGGGTAACTCGAATTATCTGCATGCAACAGTTATTTTGGGTTGATTTATCATTGAGTTGTGACTGAAGTCCCATCCCACTACTAGACCTTCCACTAGTTCCTCTAACAGTTTTAACTAGTTTAATTGACAATAACTCAATTTAACTAATTTAGATTTATAGAAATTAGAAATCACTCATATTGAACTGAACTCAATTCTTCCAACTTGAATTATCTAAGCTAACTAGGTGACACAAGCCATGTTGCTTAAGTTAACTCACCCAAGTTGTCTGTTGAAATGGAAATTCAAATTTTCTCTTTAGTTTGACCAAGGCAAGTCAAACTTATATTTTCTTCTTGCATTTTCAACACTCCCTCTTAGCAAGGAAGGGATTATCAAATATCCTAATCCTGCCTCTATGGAACCTAAATTTACCCTTTGACAAATCCTTTGTCAAATTATTTGCATCTTGTTCCTTTGTTGGAATCTAATCAAGCAACATGATCCTCCTCTACACACAATCCCATAGATGGTGACACCAGATATCTATATGCTTGGATCAATTGTGAAAGACTTGATTTTCAGAGAGATTAATGAAACTCTGATTGTCATAGTATATCATAGTAGGATCTGTCATCTAATCAAAAAGTCCCACAAGAATCTTTCTCATCTAGATTGCCTCACATGATGCTTGACTTGTAGCCATGTATTCTGCCTCTGTTGAGATAAGTGTCGCTGGTATTTTCTTCTTATGGTATCGGGAAACTATTGTGTACCCAACACTGAAAATTACTCCTGATGTACTCTTCTTGTCTAATGGACTCCCGCCCAATCTGCATATGTGAATCCACACCGCTTCACTCCCCCTGTCTGTATGTACCATATTCCAAACTAGGTGGTGCCTTTGAGGTATCATAGAACATGCTTAGGTGACCTCCAAAACAATTTGGTTGGCCTGACCATAGCTTGATTAAGATGGTTGACTACATAGCACATATCTGATCTAGTGTCCACCAAAAACATTAGTGAACCCACGAGATGTCGATACATGGTAGCTTCCACAACTTCACCTGAAGTAGCATCCTCTTTTCTCCAACCGGTGGTTAGAGGTGTCTCCATGAGTTTTCTACTCTCCATGTGAAACTTCTTCAATATCTCATTGGAATACTTGCCTTGAGAGACAAATTGTTCTCCATCTCATTTCCATACATCCAATCCAAGGAAGTGGTGCATGAGTCCCATGTCCTTCATTTCAAATTCTCTTGTAAGGTCCTCCTTGTGAGATCTGATCAACTTCTCATCACCGGTTAAAATCAAATCATAAACATACAAGAAATTAATCAATAATTTACCTTCAACCTTAATATGATAAGGGTTTTCATCTGCTTCACTTTTGGTGAAGCCCAACACGGTGAAATAGTTGTCGATCCTAGTGTACCAAGCACAGGGTGCTCTCCAGAGGTCATACAACGCTCTCTTGAGTTTGCACTCATGCGACTCTCCGTCAAAGGTCTAAAAATATTCTAGTTACTCAATGTACACCTCTTCCTCAACAACTCCATTGAGGAAAGTTGTATTCACATCCATCAGGTGGATCTTCCACCCCATCTGCACTGACAAAGAAAGTGTAGATCTAATGGATGATTACATTGTGACTAGTGCAAAGGTTTCCTCATATTCAATTCCATCAACTGAAGAGAATCCCTTGGCCACAAATATGGCCTTATACTTCTCTATGCTTCCATTTGTTGCATACTTTACCTTGTAAATCTATCTCGAACCAACCACTGATTTGTCTTTTGTCTTGGGACCACTTCCCAAAAACTATTATTTACAATGGAGTCATACTCTTATACCACTGCATCAACCCATAAAAGTTTCTCTACTTATTCCTCAAAAGAGGATGCTCGGTCTCAACCAGCTCTATCATTAGATCCATGTAGCCAGTGTACCGATCTCATGACCTTCTCTACCTGCGCTGAGAAGTGGTTTCTCCCACATTCTCTCTAGCATCATACATCAATCTGTCATATTCTCTAGTTTTTTTTCTTCCTTCTCTAGATGTTTTTGCTTGAGTGGATGTCTCCACTCTTTATTCCTCAACTTGTGGCTGCTCCACAACTTCTTGAGGTTCCTCCTTTGGAGCAAAAATCTCCTGATCTAGTTGCAACTGAAGCTCCCTCTAAAGGGAACATCTCATTTCCTTCTCCTCATCAAACTTCACATCTCTTCAAACAATTGTCATCTTGAGGGATGGAAGGTACACATGGTAATTGTGAGGAGTCTCTATGTATCCCACAAATGCCCCCAACTAGAATGTTGGCTTAAGCTTCTTCCTAGATTATTTGGAGACATGGTAGTACACAGATGCTCCAAATATATGGAATTGAGACACATCTGATTTTATCCCCGAGAAAGCCTCCTTTGATATAATCATTCCTAGAATTCGATGAGGACTCTGATTCTGCAAGTATACTGTTGTGTTGCATGCCTCTACCCACAAATGCAGTGGTAGGCATTGGTCATGAAACATCATCATCGTTGCTCCCAATCCGCTACAGTTCTTTTTCCCAACCACCCCATTTTGTTGTGAGTTTTGGGGTGCTATCAAATCTCATTGAATGCCTTATTTTGCAAAGAAATAAAAATTAACTCATTCGACACATACTCAACTCCATTATCACTCTTGAGAGCCTTTACCTTCCTCTTGGTTTCCTTCTCTACCAGTGCTTTGAATTATACAAACTTGGAGAATGTCCCATCCTTCTTCTGTATGAAGAAGATCCAACACTTCCGTGAGAATTAATCTATAAATATAACATAATATTTGTGAATGGTAGTGGAGGTTTTCGAGAAAGGTCCATAGACATCAACATGGATCCTTTCAAGGATTGCATGTGCTTTGTTGTCCCAATCATGGAATGAGACTTTTGTGTGCTTCCCTAAAGTACACCCTTTACATGTAACTTGTTGATCTAGTGATTTTTTTGGGAGGCCTATGGTTATCTGCTACATAATATTTAGGGCGCCATGATGCAAATGCCCAAGTATTCTATGTCATAGTTCACTGACATCATGACTCTGCACCTTCTCTGCCTTTGTGCTTAATGAAACACAGTCTTCCACATTTATATTGTATAGTTTCTTCACAAAAAAATCGATCCACTTCACCGGTCCCGTGGCTATGTGTCTTAGGAAGGCTTTCCCTTTATTGAAGATCACATCGTATCCTCGACCTTCCAACATAGCAACTGAAATGAGATTTTTATTTAGGCCCGAAACATACATGACATCTTTGAGTTTGAGAGGGGAGCAAGACTCCCTCTGAAAATTAACTTTACCAATACTAATCATGCTATACCTTCCTTCATCTCCCATATCAGTGTGCATATGCAAGTCTTTCTCCTCCAGGTCATTGAAAAATTCTATGTTGCCCATCATATGGAATGAGGCACCACTATCCAAGTACCACACACTACCCATCATTGTGCTCACCATGCATGCGATGAGGGTGAAATCAGGCTCAAACTATGAATCCAAATATTCACCTACCACTCCTCCTGAGGTCTTCTTGCTTGTCTTCTTATGTGGACACTTCATGGCATAATTCTCGAATTCATGACAATTAAAGCATTTGACTTTGGACAAGTCCTTCTTCTTGCCCCCTTGACTAGACACTAGTTTGGATTGGGATTTATTCTCTTTCCCCTTCTTTCCCTTTCCACCCAAAGAAAATTTCTCCTCATCCTCACACTTGGATGAGCTCCCATCTCTGGTGTTCCACCTTATCTCCTCTTGTACCAAATTAGACCATAAGTGTTCCTAGTTTGGTAGTTTCTCCCTCTCGTTTACCAAATCTTGGTAGTTGTGCCATCTTTTGGGAAGGCCTAGAAGGGCTAGGCTCACATGATCATCCTCCACAATAGTAACCCCAACTCCTCCAAGTTCATCACGACATTGTGTGAACCTACTCATGTACTTCTAAATATAATCGCTCTTCTTCATCTTGATATTTTTAAGGTTATCTTTGAGCATTAGTTTCCTGTGGTCACTACTTTTCTAGAACAAATATGTTAGTTCTTGCAACATTGCATATAGGGTTTATTTCCCATGGATTTTGGAGACAATGTGATCCTTTACTCCCTCTAATATGATTCTCCTCACCTTGGCTACACACTTCCTCCATTCTGCTATATCCTTGATGTTAGTTGATCCTATTTTTGGAATGTCTTTCTCGACAAATTCCTTCATCCCATTGTCCTCTAGTATCACCTCCATGTGTTCCTTCCAAGGAACAAAGTTAGAGATGCCCTCAAGGGCATACTCAAGCCTTAGACTGTAGAAATCAATCCTGCTAGCTCTGAATAATTGATCCTACAAATTCGATCCTCCTACAATAACAACTTTGAATTATTTTCTCTACTCTAAATCCTACTCTGATACCATGTATAAATGTAATGTGTAGATATGAAACTTCTCATGTAATTTACTAAAACAAAAAACTAAAATATACTCTACTCATCTGTTGAATTCAATTCATGATCGTGAGCAAAAATCAAAAACATGCATCAAGAATAAACACACATACACAAATATTTATCTAGGGGAAAGAAACTTCTCAAAACCCCTTCCTATCTGTATTGAATTAATCGAAGAATAGAGATGAAATACAATTCTTTCTCAATCTTGAGCCACTCCTACAAGTATATAGTCTATCGCTTTGCCTGACTGACTAACTTTGTCCAATAATTAGCCAATTTTCTAGTCCTGAAAGATCCTATTTCATTGTGTTGTTCCTCGAGGAATTAGGCCCCTATTTCGTAGGAATTTTCCTCCAAGGAATTGGGCATTTCATCTAGGATCATCCTCTGACTGCATGCACCACCTTTATACCTAAAAATAGTCTACAAATGATAGTACACTACCTTGGAATCTCCATCTCAACTAGGTAACTCGAATTATCTACATGCAACATTTATTTTGGGTTGATTGATCATTGAGTTGTGACTGAAGTCCCATCCCACTACTGGACCTTCCACTAGTTCCTCTAACAGTTTTAACTAGTTTAATTGACAATAACTCAATTTAACTTATTTAGATTTCTAGAAATTAGAAATCACTCATACTGAACTGAACTCAATTCTTCCAACTTGAATTATCTAAGCTAACTGGGTGGCACAAGCCATGTCACTTAAGTTAACTCACCCAAGTTGTTTGCTAAAATGGAAATTCAAATTTTCTCTCTAGTTTGACCAAGGCAAGTCAAACTGATATTTTCTTGCTGCATTTTCAACACTCCCTCTTAGAAAGGAAGGGATTATCAAATATCCTAATCCTGCCTCTATGGAACCTAAATTTACCCTTTGACAAATAATTTGTCAAAATATTTACATCTTGTTCCTCTGTTGGAATCTAATCAAGCAACATGATCCTCCTCTGCACACAATCCCGTAGATGGTGACACCAGATATCTATATGCTTGGATCAATCATGAAAGACTAGATTTCCAGAAAGATTAATGCAACTCTGATTGTCATAGTATATCATAGTTTGATCCATCATCTAACCAAAAAGTCCCACAAGAATCTTTCTCATCGACATTGCCTCACATGATTCTTGACTTGTATTCTGCTTCTGTTGAGCTAAGTGTCACTGGTCTTTTCTTCCTCTGGTACCAGGAAACTATTGTGTACCCTACACAGAAAATTACTCCTAATGTACTCTTCCTGTCTGATGGACTCCCCACCCAATATGCATATGTGAATCCACACTGCTTCACTCCCCCTATCTGTATGTACCATATTCCAAACTAGGTGGTGCCTCTGAGGTACTGTAGAGCATGCTTAGCTGACCTCCAAAACAATTTGGGCCTAACCATAGCTTGACTAAGATGGTTGACTACATAGCACATATCTGATCTAGTTTCCACCAAATACATTAGTGAACTCAGAAGATGTCGATACATGCTAGCTTCCACAACTTCACCTAAAGTAGCATCATCTTTTCTCTAACTGGTGGTTAGAGGTGTCTCCATGAGTTTTATACTCTCCATGTGAAACTTCTTCAATATCTCATTGGAATACTTGACTTGAGAGACAAATTTTTCCCCATCTCCTTTCCATACTTCCAATTCGAGGAAGTGGTGCATGAGTCCCATGTCCTTCATTTCAAATTCTCTTGTAAGGTCCTCCTTGCGAGATCTGATCAACTTTTCATCACCGGTTAAAATAAAATCATAAACATATAAGAAAATAATCAATAATTTACCTTCAACCATAATATAATAATGGTTTTCATCTACTTCACTTTTGGTGAATCCAAACTCGATGATATAGTTGTCGATCCTAGTGTACCAAGCACGGGGTGCCTGCCAAAGGTCATTCAACGCTCGTTTGAGTCTGCACTCATGCGACTCTCCATCAAAGGTCTAAAAATATTCTAGTTTCTCATTGTACACCTCTTCCTCAATAACTCCATTGAGTAAAGTTGTCTTCACATCCATCTAGTGGATCTTCCACCCCATCTGCACTGACAAAGAAAGTGTAGATCTAATGGATGAATACCTTGTGACTGGTGCAAAGGTTTCCTCATAGTTAATTCCATCAACTTGAGAGAATCCCTTGGCCACAAATATGGCCTTATACTTCTCTATGCTTCCATCTATTGCATGATTTACCTTGTAAATACATCTCGAACCCACCACTGATTTGTCTGTTGATCTTGGGACCACTTCCCAAAAACTGTTATTTACAATGGAGTCATACTCTTATGCCATTGCATCAACCCATACAAGTTTCTCTACTTCTTCCTCGAAAGAGGATGGCTCAGTCTCAACCAACTTTGTCATTAGATTCATGTAGCCAGTGTACCGATCTCATGACCTTCTCTACCTGTGCTGAGAAGTGGGTTCTCCCACATTCTCTCTAGCATCATGCATCAGTCTATCATATTCTCTAGCATTTTTTCTTCCTTCTCTGGATATTTTTACTTGAGTGGATGTCTCCACTCTCTATTCCTCAACTTTTGGCTGCTCCACAACTTCTTGAGGTTCCTCCCGTGGAGCCAAAATCTCTTGATCTGGTTGCAACTGAAGCTCCCTCTAAAGGGAACATCTCATTTCCTTCTCCTCGTCAAACTTCACATCTCTTCAAACAATTGTCATCTTGAGGGATGGAAGGTACACATGGTAATTGTGAGGAGTTTTTGTGTATCCCACAAATACCCCCAACTAGAATGTTGGCTTAAGCTTCTTCCTAGATTATTTGCAGACATGCAGTACACAAATGCTCCAAAGATCTGGAATTGACACACATTTGACTTTATCCTCGAGAAAGCATCCTTTGGTATAATCATTCCTAGAATTCGATGAGGACTCTGATTCTGCAAGTATACTGTTGTGTTGCATGCCTCTACCCACAAATGCAGTGATAGGCATCGGTCGTGAAACATCGTCATCGTTGCTCCCAATCCACTGCGGTTCTTTTTCCCAAACACCCCATTTTGTTGTGGGTTGTGGGGTGCCATCAAATCTCGTTGAATGCCTTATTTTGCAAAAAAAAAAAAAAAAAATTGACACATACTCACCTCCATTATCACTCTTGAGAGCCTTCACCTTCCTCTTGGTTTCCTTCTCTACCAGTGCTTTGAATTATACAAACTTGGAGAATGTCCCATCCTTCTTCTGTATGAAGAAGATCCAACACTTTCGTGAGAATTAATCTATAAATATAGCATAATATTTGTGAATGGAAGTGGAGGTTTTCGAGAAAGGTCCACAGACATCAACGTGATCCTTTCAAGGACTGCATGTGCTTTGTTGTCCCAATCATGGAATGAGACTTTTGTGCACTTCCCCAAAGTACACCCTTTGCATGTATCTTGTTGATCTAGTGATCCTTTGTGGAGGCCTGTGGTTATCTGCTGCATAATATTCAAGGTGCCATGATGCAAATGGCCAAGTATTCTATGTCATATTTCACTGACATCATGACTCCATACCTTCTCTGCCTTTGTGCTTAATGCAACACAGTGTTCCACATCTGGCTTGTATAGGTTCTTCACACAAAACTCAATCCACTTCACCTGTCCCATGGCTATGTGTCTTAGGAATTATTTCCCTTTATTGAATATCACATCATATCCTCGACCTTCCAACATAGCAACTGAAATGAGATTTTTCTTTGGGCCTAAAACATACATGACATCTTTGAGTTTGAGAGGGGAGCAAGACTCCCTCTAAAAAGTAACTTTACCAATACCGATCATGCAATACCTCCCTTCATCTCCCATATCAGTGTGCATATGGAGGTCTTTCTCCTCCAGGTCATTGAAAAATTCTATGTTTCCCATCATATGGAATGAGGCACCACTGTCAAAGTACCACACATTACCCATCATTGTGCTCACCATGCATGCGATGAGGGTGAAATCAGGCTCGAACTATGAATCCAAATATTCACCAACCACTCCTCCCGAGGTCTTCTTGCTTGTTTTCTTATGTGGACACTTCATGGCATAATTCCTGAATTCATGACAATTAAAGCATTTGACTTTGGAGATGTACTTCTTCTTTCCCCTTTGAATGGACACTGGTTTGGATTGGGATTTCTTCTCTTTCCCCTTCTTTTCCTTTTCGTCCAAGGAAAATTTCTCCTCATCCTCACACTTGGATGAGGTCCCATCTCTAGTGTTCTCTCGTATCTCCTCCTATACCAAATGAGACCATAATCATTCCCAGTTTGGTAGTTTATCCCTCCCATTCACTTAATCTTGGTAGTTGTGCCAACTCTTGGGAAGGCTTAAAAGGGCTAGGCTCACAAGATCATCCTCTACAACATTAACCCAAACTCCTCCAAGTTCATCATGACATTTTGTGAACCTACATAGGTATTGCTGAATAGAATCACTCTTCTGCATCTTGATATTTCGAAGCTTATCTTTGAGTGTTGGTTTCAAGTGGTTGCTGCTTTTCTGGAAAAAATTTGTGATTGCTTGCCACATTACATACGGGATTTCTTTCCCATAGAGATTGGAGACAATGTGATCCTTTACTATCTACAATATGATTCTACTCACCTTTTGGAATGTTTTTCTTGACAAATTCCTTCAACCCATTGTCCTCTAGTACCAACTCCATGTGGTCTTTCCAAGCAACAAAGTTCGATTTTCCATCAAGGGCATACTCAAGCCTTAGACCATAGAAAGTCATCCTGCTAGCTCTAAAGAATCGATCCTGCAAATTCAATCCTCTTGCAATAACAACTTCAAATTCTTTTCTCTGTTGTGAATGTTTCTCTAATACCATGTAGAAATTTAATGTGTAGATATGAAACGACTCATGTAATTTACCAAAACACAAGACTCAAATATACTCTACTCATCTGCGGAATTCAATTCACGATCCTGAGCACAAATATTAAACAAACATCAAGATTAAACACACATATGTAGATATTTATCTAATGGAAATCAATTGCTCAAAACCCCTTCCTATATTTATTGCATTAATCAAAGAATAGAGATGAATTATAATGCTTTCTCAAGCCTGAGAAACTCCTGCAAGTGTATAGTCTATCTCTCTGCCTGACTGATTGACTCTAGCCAATACTTAACCAATTTTCTAGTCCTATAAGCTTCTATTTCCTTGCATTGTAACTTGATGAATTAGGCCCCTATTTCATAGGAATTTTCCTCTAAGCAATTGCGCAGTTCATCTAGGCTCATCCTCTGACTGCATGCACCACTTGTACACCTCATAATAGTCTACAATCGATAGTACACTACCTTGGAATCTCCATCTCAATTGGGTAACTCAAATTCTCTTCATGCAATAGTTTTTATGGGCTGATTGATCAGTTAACTAGTTGATCACTGATTTGTGACTAAAGTCACACCCCACTACTGGACCTTCCACTAGTTCCTCTAACAATTGGAACTAGTTTAACTGAAAATAACTCAATTTAGCTTATTTAGATTGCTAGAAATTAGCAACCACTCATACTAAAATGAACTCAAGTCTTCCAACTCGAATTATCTAAGCTTATTGGGTTACACAAGCCATGTCACTCAAGTTAACTCACCTAAGTTGTCTGCTGAAATGGAAATTCGAATTTTCTCTCTAGTTTTACCAAGGCAAGTCAAACTGAAATTTTCTTGCTACATTTTTACACATATAACCATAATAAAACCCATGAGAAAATAATCATAAGATCACCATAATAAGTAGTGCAAGTGCTCATATATCATAACAAGAAAATAGCTCATATTAACATAAGAAAATGCCAAGTAAGTCAGGAACTTCCACGTACCACCCAACCATGGATTGGGCTGAACCAAATGTCTTTTTCAACTAATCTCTCCTGTGCCATATTCCAAGCATGAATGTGTGATAGTAAGGGTTAAACCAAAACAAAATCAACTAGGGCTTCTAGAGTCCAAACCACCTCAACCCTCAACCACGGTGATCTCATCTATATGGGCCAGAAATGACTAATTTCAACCAGATCGGTCTATACCCAAGTTGTCCATGGCTCCAAGAACTAGTAACTCAACCCACGAACCAAAGTTGTTTCAAGGTTCTAGAAAGTTTGTCCCAAACCACAGGCTCTAGGGACTAGTAACTCAACCCAAAACCTCCAAGGAACCCAAGATGTTTCAGGGCTCCAAAGAATTTGTTCCAACCCATAGTCATAGGAAACATGAGAACCAATCAAAAAAAACAAATGGGGAACCCACTGCACCATTGTTATCCAGGAAATAGAAATGAAAGGATGAAACCACTACCAATCTAGGAAAATATATATGCCAATGACATCATCTAACCAAGGAACCACATGTATATACCATGCATCCAAAAATCAGCAAGGAGATCACACATGCAACATGTTACCTGCAAAGTAAGCTTGTTTGTTGGGTCCCTATAATACTAGTGTATCCCCCTATTTTTAGTGTTGTTCCGATGTATCCCCCATGTTGTTACAGTTTTGCCCCATAGAATCCCACTATTGTTATTGTTGTGTGCTTACATTATTATTGTTATGTAGGCTCTGATTATATTTTGAACCCTTAGACTCCTATATATACCAAGTAGGTTTTATCATTTGTATGATTCAAGAATTGTTCATTTATGTAATGTAAAGGAGGTTTCCCCCTCTAAGGGGATAATTTTCAAGTTGTTGGTCCATATTTTCTTCTGTTTTGTGAGCTAGTTGCATAACATTTGGTATAAGAGCGTTGGATTTTATGGTTTCGCTTCTTCAAACAGGTCATCTTGTAATTTTCACTATAAATTTCTTTATACAAGGCTTCAAAAGATGAAATTCCGATCACTTGGAGTAGAAATATTGGTGAACGTTTTATAGAAATTTCATGTCTCGGATCACTGTATTTTCTGAGATATGGTCCAAAGAAGTTAGGGTTTTTACAAACTCCAGAATTCATTCTCAAACATTTGACCTAGGTAAAATAGGCATAAATTTCTCTCTAAACATTGGATTTGAATTTCACAAAAAGTGACTAAAAGAGAATATAATTTAATTTTTTGTGTATCATTTTTTGGGCTGAAGGTCAAAATAGTGACATGTGGCATTCCATACAAGTTTTCTCTACTAAACTAGTCTAAAATCAAGCCATCGTGGGAGATTGGGCATAACTTTTTCTAGATGAATCCAATCTTGGTACGACTTGTGGGGTTGGAAAGAAAACTTAGAGGGATACCACAGTATGAAATTTTAGACCTCAAATATCCTAAATTACATAGATACAATAGTTTCAATAATGAACTCCAAAAAATCAAGAAAAATGTGTGTATTGATTTTAACTTTTGCATAATGTTTGTTTGAAAAATCAGTTTGAAGTGATTCAAAGGGCATAGTAAAGCATAGATATCATTGTTTGATTCCAAAATTCCTCAAAACGAAAAAATGGACATGCCTATTAAGCAACCATAAATCTCTTTTATGACATATGAAGAGGAGGAAGAAATGCAACATGATATATCAAAATTACGAGAATAAGTGCAACAAATTTCGCTCTCGCAAAAAGTAACAAAAAATTAATTAGAAGACATGATGAATGTTAAGATAGATGGTATAAAAAGGGACATGGGATTTTTTAATGATGGTTTAAAAGCAGAGATGGAAGCAATGATGAATGTTAGGATAGAAGGGTTGAGGGAAGGCTTGGAAAACTTGCTAGAAGAAAGGCTTCCTAGTGGTGACAAGGTAATCCATGAAAATCATGATGAGGAACAAAGGAATATGAATTATGATTTTAGAGACTCCAATGTTGGGTTTAAGAACCACCACATTCCAAATATTGATATGAGGAAGTTAAATGGCAAGGATCTGGTAACATGGATATTGTAGATGGAGCAATATTTTGATCTCCATGATGTGCAACAGACACAAAAGGTACAGATTGCATCTTTATATTTAGAACCCAACCAGTTTGTATGGTATCGATGGCTTTATTATCTTAAACCACTTGTCAATTTGTACATTTTATGGAGGAAATGATAGCACATTATGAGCATACAAAGAGAAACACCTTCTTTAGCCAATTGATAAATCTCAAAAAAAAGGGTTCAATGGCGGAGCACATTGAGGACTTCCAAAAATTGAATATCAGGGTAACTGATATTCCAGAGGAGCATAGGATTGATGTATTCATAGGGACTTTAAAGGATAATATCCAACATGAGGTTCACCTTTAGGAACTTGATTCATTGGAGAAGACATTCAAGGTGGCAAGAAAAGTTGAAAGAAAAATTATGGCAACAAGGAAGTCTACCACTCACAACTATAAAGATGGAAGTGTTGTTACTCCTAGCCTTCCACAACCTACAAGGTTGACACCACAACAATTGGAGGAAAAAATAGCAAAAGGGATTTGTTATAGTTGTGATAGAAAATACATTAAAGGTTATAAGTGTGTTGAAAATAAATTATTCTACATAAATTGTGAAGAGGAGGAAGAAAAGGAACAAGAAACATCAAAAGAGGAGGATATAGGAACCAACCCTAGAGAAAGAAGGAATTAATCCGACCATATCTTGTACTACATTGGCAGGAATTACCACTCCTCAAACTCTAGATATTGAAGGATATATCAAGAAGAAAAAGGTAATAGTATTGATTGATTCAGGTAGTACCCATTATTTTATTCGTTGTAAGATAACCAAGGAATTGAATTTCTTCCTATATCCAGCACCAGAGTGTCAAGTGATGGTTGCAAATGGAGGAACTATAAATTTCTCTGGAAAGTACCATAATATCAAGCTAACCATTGGGGAATATATATTGAATAGTCCAATGATTTCCATTCTAATGGGTGGAGTTGATGTTGTACTAGGAATCCAACGATTGGAAACTTTTGGGACAATAGATTTTAATTTTTAAGAAGTTTTCTTGAAATTTTTTTGGGAAGGAAAGGAATTTGAATTAAAGGGTATTATAGGGAAACCAGGAAATATAATCATATCTAATGGCATGAAAAAGATTATGAAGAAATAACAACAGGGCGTAATTGCACAAGTACGCTCACTAGAGGTTCAAACATCGAAATCATCTATTTCTCCATATCTCCAAAAATCTTGGACAATCATTCCAAGGTATTTGAGACTCTCAAAGGAATTCCACCTATTTTTCATAATGATCATGCTATTCATTTGATTCCCGGAAGTGTCCCTCTAAGCATCAGACCTTACAGATATCCCTATGCCCAAAAGAGTGAAATTGAATGTATTGTTGTAGAAATGCTAGAGGTCGGTATAATTCAACCTAGCCAAAGTTCTTTCTCTGCTCCAATAGTATTGGTGTAAAAGAAGGATGGATCATGGCATATGTGTTCAAATTATAGGGATCTCAACAAGCTCACTATTAAAGATAAATTTCCCATTCCTATCATTGATGAATTACTTGGAGCAATTTACTTCACCAAGTTGGATCTTCATTCAGGATATCATCAAATTAGAATGAAGACTGAAGACATTCCGAAAACAACATTCAGAACCCATGAGGGTCATTATGAATTTTTAGTCATGCCTTTTGGCCTTACTAATGCACCTTCCACATTTCAAGGTTTGATGAATTCCATTTTCAAACCCTTCCTTAGAAAAATTTTGGTAGTATTTTTTATGATATACTAATCTACAACAAACCTTGGAAGGATCATGTTCAACATGTTGACAGGGTGTTCAAACTATTGGAGGAGAAACAATTATATGCAAAAACCTCCAAATGTTTCTTTGTAGTGTAGGAGGTGGAATATTTGGCTCATATTGTATCTCATGAGGGTGTTAAGGTAGACCCTAACAAAATTAAACCCATTAAGGAATGGAAAATGCCCACAACCATAAAGCATCTTCGAGGATTTCTCGGGTTGACAGGGTATTATTACGAGTTCATTAAGGATTATGGGAGAATAGCAGCACCTCTAATAACATTACTGAAGAAAGATGCATTTTCTTAGACTCCGGAAGAAACTAAGACCTTTGAACATCTTAAAGAGGCAATTTGCCAAGCATCGATCTTATCTACGTTAGACTTCACAAAAACATTTATTGTGGAATGTGATGCCTCAGGAAATGGAATTGGTGTTGTTTTAATGCAAGAAGGAAGACTCATTTATTTTGAAAGTCATCCAATCAAAGGAAATTATTTATACAAACCTATTTATGAGAAGGAAATGTTGGCAATACTACATGCACTAAATCAATGTTGACCTTACCTAATGGGAAGATGCTTCAAGGTAAAAACAAATCATGATAGTCTTAAATACTTTTTGGAACAAATATTATCTTTAGAAAAGCAACAAAAATGGGTCACAAAGATGTTGGGTTATGACTTCGAAATCATCTACAAAAAAGGGAAGAAAAATGTTGTTGTGGATGCACTCTTAAGAAAGGATGAGGATGTGGAAGCATTTCTTTGTGCCATTTCTATTATCCAACCTGATTGGATAACCGAGGCAAGGGATGAATAGAAAAAATATGAAGAGGTGTGGACACTCATTCAAAAGTTACAGCAAGATCCCAGTACATCTGATACATTTAGGTGGGAAAATGATTCATTATGGTACAAAGATCACTTATATATTTTTAAGAAATCCTTACTCAAGTAAAACATTCTTTTGGAATTACATACCTCCCCCTTAGGAGGTCAATCAGGAATTCTTAAAACTTACCACAGGGTCAAGAAGGATTTTTTTTTGATGGCCTAAAATATGATATTTTGAATTTTGTGGTAGAATGTTTGGTTTTCCAACAAAATAAAGTTGAGACAATTAAGACCTCAGGTCTGTTACAACATTTATCCATTCCAATTCAGCATTGGGGGGCGGTCTCAATGGATTTTATCACAGGTTTACCCAATTCTGAAGGAAAGAGTGTCATCATGGTGGTAGTTGATAGAATTACCAAGTATGCACACTTTTGTCCATTATCTCATCCTTCTAAATCCAATATAATTGCCATTGCATTTATGGAAACAATTCAAAAGCTACATGGAAAACCAAAGATTATTGTAAGTGATAAAGATCCCATTTTCACAGGAAATTTTTGGACAAAATTATTTTCTTGTCTTGGTACTCAATTAGCTCATATCTCATCTTATCATCCTCAATCTAAGGGGAAAACTGAGATAGTGAAAAAAAATGGAAGGATATCTTCATTGCTTTGTATGTGATAAAAAACATAATGGGTAAATTGGTTACCTCTAGTTGAATAGTGGTATAACACTTCCTTCCATACTACAGAAAAAATGACCCCTTTTATGGAAATTTATGGATATCATCCACCATCCATCACATCATATTTAAGAGAAAATTCTAAGGTTCAAGAAATGGAATATCACAACGACCATCAACAACAAATTCTCCAACTCTTAAAGGATGACCTCACACTGGCACAAAATCCAATAAAAAAATAGGCATATTGACATTGCAGTGAAAGAAGTTTGATGTAGGACTGAGTATTTTTATGGCTACAACCATATAAACAAATTTCGCACAAGTAAGCTAAGAAGGATAATAAATTATCACCCAAGTACTATGGTCCTTACAAGGTGTTACAAAGGATTAGTACTATGGCATACAAATTGGGATTCTCTACATCTTCTTGAATACACCCAATTTTCTAGGTTTCATGCTTAAAAAAGGTTATCGGTGACAAGCTCCCAGTTCAAATAGTGTTTCCATAACTTGGCGAAGAAGGAAAAATCATATTTGATTTTGAAGTAGTCACGAAAACAAGAACCCAATAGCTACATGATCGATTAATTTCAGAGTATCACATTAAGTGGAAGAACTTACCCACTGAATATTCCACATGGGAGGATGATAATTTTATACAGAAGCATCCGATATTACTCAAGCATTGAGGACAACACGTTTTTGAAGGAGAGGGGAATGTTAGGTCCCTATAATACTAGTGTATACCCCTTATTGTTATTATTAGTGTAAAAACCTATTGTTATTGTTGTGCCCACGTATCCCCCATGTTTTTATTGTTGTACCCTTACATTATTATTGTTATGTAGGCTTTGATTATATTGTGACCCCTTATACTCCCATATATACCAAGGAGGTATTATCATTTGTATGATTCAAGAATTGTTCATTTATGTAATCTAAGGGAGGTTTTCCCTTCAAAAAGGATAATTTTTAAGTCGTTGATCTATCTTTTCTTTTGTTTCATGAGTTGGTTGCATAACATTATTTTATCTGTTGATCCAACTATCTCCTTGCTCTTCCTTGCTTTCCTTGCTTGATTTATCCAAATCCAAGTGAATTCTAGAGTGCTCCAAGAATTCTCTAAGTGTGAAAGAGCGTATGAGAGAGGGAATGAAAGGAGAGAGCCAAAATTAAACTAAAAAAAGTTGTAATGACCAAAATCTAAGCCAAAAGTTGTGAATTGTTTCTTTGATGCCTTTTTATTATTTATGTCTCCTTTTTCTTCATTTTCCTTCATTTTTCCTATAATTTCCCTTGCATGCAAATTTATGTCTCTTCACCTTTATTTTCTCCTATTTTCCTTTATTTTCATAATTAAATACCAATTGTTTCTCTTGCCAATGCCTTTTCCAATTTCCACAGCCATTATTACCTACAAGTTATTCCCATTATAATTTTTTCCCACCATTCAGCGTGGAATATGTGTCCCATGACCTTGGTCTTATTTTACTTACATGGAAAATCAATCAGGGGTTGTTACAAACCCTTCCCCATTGGGGGAACATTATCCTAGTATTCTATGACGCTTATAATCAACGAACCTTGTTGCCCATAAATCTTTATAACACAACTCGATGCAGCATTTACATCATACCAAACTTATGAAACCATGAACACCATGTTGTTTATTGGAGCTTTATAACACAACTCGATTCATTATTTACACCGTACTACTTATTGGAGCTTTATAACACAGCTCGATGTAGTATTTGCAACATACTTCTTATTGGAGCTTTATAACACAACTCATCACAACATTTACATTACACATATTCATATTTAAATATGAACCAAAACACATAAACCAAACACATTTTCTCAACCAACAAATAAGGAAGGATACAAAGCCCGCATCTGATAAGCCATCTCCCATGTAGATTCATTGGGCCCAAAGTGCTTCCACTGTACTTTAACTTGATAAATTTTTCGTTTCTGGAGCATGAGTTATTTCCACTACAAATTTCACTATGGCTATGGTTGGAACTCTCCCTCTGGTTCCACTTTCAATACATACCAATCAATCACATGGTAAACATCCTAGACATATCTCTTAAGCAATGAAACATGGAAAACAACATGGACTTTCACTATTGGCGGCAATGCAAGTCAGTAGGCCACTGGTACAATCCTCTCAAGGATCTCAAAAGGCCCACAATACCAAGGTGCCAACTTGGCACATGATCCAATCCTTAAGGAGCTCCTCCTAGGATTGATGCACAAGTACACATGCTCCCTAACTTAAAACTCCTTGAATTTTCTATGTGTATCCGCATAACTCCTTCCTATCATGTGTTGAATTCAAATTCCTTCTAATAACCTACACCTTCTGCTCCATCTCATCCAACATATCTAGTCTAATCAACACCCTGTTCACTGGATCACTCCAGCTGATAGGAGATTACAACTCCACCCATAAAGTTCCTCAAATGGACTCATCCTCAAGGACTCATGATACCCATTATTATATGCAAACTCCACCATTGGAAGATACTCCTCCCACTTCCTCTATTGGTGCATGACATGCATCCTCAACATATCCTAAAGAATCATAGTAACCCTCTATGTCTATCCATCTATTTACATATGATAAGTTGTACTAAAGGCTAATTCTATCCCCAAGCCTACAACCAACTCCTTCCAAAACCTGGAAGTGAACTTTGCATCTTTATTTGATATAATATTCTTGGGGACACCATGTAATCTTACTATCTCCTTGATGAAGATATGAGGTACCTTACTAGATGAATTAGTAGACTTCACTGCAATGAAGTGAGCTACCTTTCTTAACCTAGAAACCACAACCATGATAGAATCATGCTACTTCGATGTCATCAGAAATCCTATAATGAAGTCCATGGAAATGATCTCCCATTTCCATTCTAGAATCAGAATAGGTTGTAATAGACTGTCAGGGTGCTTACACCAAACTTTCACCTGTTGATAGTCCAAACATCTAGCAACAAACTCAACCACCTCTTTCTTCAATTTTGGCCAATGATAGAACTTATTAACAATTGTCAAAGTCTTCTGATATCCTGGGTGGCTTGAATATGGCTTGACATGAAACTCACTAAAGATAAGCTTCTTGAGCTCACTACTATCTGGCACATAAATCCTGTTCCTGAATCTCACCAAGTCATATGTCGTGATGTCATACTCCTCATCTCTCTCACCTTCACCTTGCTACTACAATATCTACTTCAATTTTCAATATCTCCCATCATGCTTCCCTGAATGCAAGATTCGCTCTTACAAATCTGTCCCACAAGAGCTCACAGCTAAAATATGATTCACCTGCACTCTCCTAATAAGAGCATCTACAACCTTATTCTCCTTTCCCTTGATCGATATGACCAATTTGTATATTGTAAAAGGAGTTGATGAGGCTCCAACTCTGGAGATTTAACAACCTGTTCTCTTGCATAAATTTAAATTGTGATTTTGAATTTGAATTGTGATCTCTGCACAATGAAACTACCTACAATTTTTTTTGAGACGCTAAATTCATTTGTACATTTAAAAATTACATTTTAAGTAACAAAAAAATAGCAATACAATGAAAAATTGTTTAACTAAATTTTAACACATCGTTTAAGTGTATTTTAACACATCTCCAAAATTTAGAATAGTTATACAACCCTTTTTGTGAAGCTCATAAACTCATATTAATGTGCCAAAAATTAAAAATAATTTGGTTTGGGATGAATTATTTATTTATTTATTTAGATGGAGTGGGATATTACTTTAAGGGATATTCTCATAAAGAAATTGAAACTCAGTGTCAGTTGTGTGAGATAAAAGGGGGCTAGAAATAAATTAAGTAATATGTTAGTAAACTACCAAATCGATGTCCCGTGGAATTCTAATTTGTCATACTATTGTTTAATCTTAGTAGTTTAGAAAAGATTAATCTTTACATAATCTAGGTTCCCAATGGAATTTTCAAGGCATTGATTCCATTATGCATTTTAATTTAAATAAAGACAATTATAACATAACTATAGTGAAATTTTCAATTTCTATCCCATTGTAAATATAGTGAGTATACTCTACAAAGATTGATGAAAGAGGTATTTAAATAATTAAGGTAATTGCACACTCATAATTTCAATTTCGAGTATTGTACAATTTTAGTAAATATCATGTTGATCTTTGACATAAATTTGAAAATTTTACAGTTTTATACATGACCTAATTGATTCCAATTATGCATTTTAACTTAAATAAAGATAATTACAACAAAAACATAGTGAACATTTCAATTTTTATCCCAACGTAAATATAGTGAATATACTCTACATAGATTGAACGAAAGAGATATTTAAATAGTTAAGGTAATTACACATTCATAATTTCAATTTCGATTATTGTACAATTTTAGTAAATATCATGTTGATCTTTGACATGAATTTTACAATTTTATACAAATCCAGGAAATAAATCTTTTCAAATGTAATATAGTAAAGTTAATAAGATGAAATTCTATAAGAATGAATGAATCTTGATTAGAAAAATATTTTTATCAGATATATAAATTAAAATTAAAATGTCAACATTTCAGTCTATAGTTTCATTATAGTTGAAATTTTAACATGATTTCTCATTTATCACTTTCTCTTAACTTTGACCCAAAATTCAATCAATACAAAACATTGAAATGGATTGCATGCAACAATAGATTCAAAATACTATTAGAGGAAAAGATATATTTTTAAACATTCAAAACAAATCATCTCTCAAAACATTTAATCAAAATGCTATTTAAGATCTATTTTTAATATATATAGAAAATGGAGATGTGATGAAATAAAATTATAGATTAATTTACTTTACAAAAGTAACTCCATAAGCAATCCTAAAATCAAAATAATTTGCATAATAAATCCTTGCACTAATTATCTATAACAATGTCGTTAATAAACATGTGTGGTTTTACCCCGGATGCGGGTGACATGACAACAGAAAACGAGGAGACACATGCCAGGCATGTGCTGCCTCAGGTGTAAGGACATTCTTCTCTGTCAGTTCGCCGCCATGGGATATATGGCCAGGCTCATCGCAGGTCAGCATTCATGCCGCATTCAAGCTGCTGGTCTGATAGCAGAGAGCAGTTATGGCGTTCGAGGATCGAGATTTGGCTACAGGGTTTAGAAAAGGCGATGAGGGGGGTCAGCACAAGCTGCTTCATGCTTGGCGTTCGGCATTTTTCGCTCAGGTGTTTGCATGGTCTCCGGCCCTCCGGGAGACATTATCCTCTGCTCCATTGTTTACCGTATGTAATTTTGGGACTGAAAAGCCTCTGTGTGTATTTCGCCTCTGTTTCATTTCTAGCCACCCGCTCGCCTCTCTGCCATCTCCGTCTCCCCACCCCGTTCCGCTCCTTAGCCTCAGCGCTCCGGCAACAATGGTCCGGCCTCGAGAGCGAATGCTCAGCCGACGAGGCACTACACGAGGAGGCTCCTCTCGGACGCCCGCTGAAGGTCCTCAGTCCTACTGTTGTCGCTGTCGCTGCCATAGCTTTCCTGCAGCTTATCCTATCCAATCCAGGCAATTCATGGACTCTTATAGCTCAGACCCGGACTCAGTTCCTTCGCCAGCATTTGGCTCAGCCATTTTTGCCTTCAACAGCTCGATGGACAGACCCCGTATCAATGCCCATGTCTCAGTACTATTTCTGGAGGAGGCACAATCCGTCAATGTTGAGCATCGCGACCAAGGGATGCATTAGGGCGAAAGGCCAGAATTGGTCCAGGCCTCGCCTAGGAAGGAAGCGGATAAGGTCCAGGCCTCATCTGGGAAGGAAGCGGATCAGGCCCCCAGCCTTCCTCAGCCTCAGGAGGCATCTTCGTCCAAGCAGGTCGATATCAACCTTGACCCCTTCCCTTCTGCGGAGGAAATTGAACGATTCGGATGGGTCCCGATCATCGAAGAGGAACTGGAAGAGTAGCTGGTCTCCCACGCAGATTCACCAGCCTCAGCGACTCTCAGGTTTTGACTCGGCGTTCGGTTCATATTATCAGTTTTTAATGCTTGTTAGTGTCAAGTTTTTTGAAGCCCCTGCGTGGGATAATGTTGTTGGTATTTTGCTGCCCCGGCGTGGGCTTTCTAGCTTGTTATGGATAATGCTTATTGAAGAACAAGGAACCCCGGTAGGGAAGGTCTTAACTAGTATTGGCACCTCTGCGAAGGTAGCCATTTTGATCTCAAACAGACCAGAGCGCCAAAATCAGGCCTCTGAGGATGCATCTCTATGACTGTACTGTATTTTTGTTCTGTATATAATAGATTAGTATTTTAATGAGAAAAAAAAAATAAACATGTGTGGTTTTCTTTCTCAAAACTTGTCTATAACAATTCCTAATCCTTCAAATCTATTATAATTGTTTGGAGAAGCAGATAATTTAGAGAATTTGTAAACCTGATCATTCATTAAAAAAAATCAAATACATTATTTCTTGACTTTGCAAAATAGACTATAGATTAAAAAAATCATCAAAATATTCTTGAAGGAAATAAATTATTTCAAACATTTGCAAAGAAACAAATTATTTCAGGAGTAATCTTGTGGCATTAAATTATCAAAAATACTCTTCAAGATATATTTAGTAATACCTAGAGGGACACTATTAAGAATTAATTAGTTGTCAAAAGTTGTGATACCTAGAATTAAATGAAATAGATGTGTATAATCAATCCTCCTGAAAACTACAAATTAATTATTGACAAGATCATCTCCCTTCTAACTAATTACTAATAGAAAATTACATATATTCAAAGTACATTCAAAATTACTAACAAACAATTGCAAACAACAATATACTCAAAATTACTAACGAACAATTGCAAACAACAATATATTCAAAATATTTATTAGAGGAAAATATATATTTATAAACATTCAAAACAATTATATATATTCAAAACTACTAACAAACAATTACATACAACAATATATTCAAAATATTTATTAAAGGAATAAATATATTAATAAACATTAAAAAGATATTATCTCTTAAAATATTCATCAAAAAGCTATTCAAGATGTATACAGAATGGAGATGTGATAATTGTTTGGAGAAGCAGATAATTTAGAGAATTTGTAAACTTAGCCACTCATTAAAAAAATTCAAAAATACATTATTTCTTGAAATAATTTTCAAGATATATTTAGTAATCCTTGTTGGGACACTTTTATTAATTCAATTAATTGACAAATGTTAAATGAAATAGATGTGCACAATCAACGCTCCTGCAAAGTGCACATTAATTCTTGACAAGATTGTCTCAGTTCTTCATCACCGACTAATTACTAATAGACAATTCTATATATCAAAAATATATTCAAAATTACTAACATACATTTGCAAACAACAATACATTCAGAATATTTATTTTTAACACCCTCATCCCACATCTACCAAAGTAACTGGCCAACCGGGGTAAATATGCGACAAGAGGCCACTATGATGGGATTTAACCTCCTAGGTGACCTTAAGGAAGTGGAAACGATAGAAACACTTCACACAGACCTTCCACCTCAGCAACAGAACTCCCAATAGCCATCCCAACCACTTAGGTAACTAGCCCCTGGGTCCCACTGAGATTTTAGACTATTAAACCCCCAGATTCTCCCTTGATATGGAAAATCATGCGTTTGGGAGGCTCAAGACGCTCCCACGACATGGGCATGCATGTGTTCAGGGACTTTTCTCCTTAGACTTATGCCTGCGACTTCGAGATTTGTGCCACTTGATTAGGCCCAGAGCCCAAGTCACTGCCCATAACTCAATGACACTTTCAGAACTTAAAAATAACAACAAAATAAGGATACAAAAGCAAATACCTGAACAAGGACTTGAATGGACCCCTACTAGGCATGAGAGGCATTTCGTCAAACTTGTCACAAATATGTAATCTACACGTTTAAACAACATATATGAGCATAGGGGCCTCATATTTATATGAGAATTGCTTAGAAGAATTGTTCCCTTATATCATTAGTTGCATTATCATCTATTAGGTCATAGATACATTATCAATTTATTTACAAGTTAAAGCATTAGGAGATCCATACATCATCACTGTCATAATACATGTTTATAACCATCATGATAACAACAAAAATATTAAGGATACATCAGCCATATAATCCACATATAAACCAGTACATTTACACATAAGATACCAAGGAAAGAACCTCTTATTAATGAATGAAAAATCCAATCGTTATGGGACTACCACGTTCCACCCGACCATAGAATGGATGAGCCAATTCTCTCTTTAATCTTTCACCCCTGTTGCATATTCCAAGCATGAATGTGGGACTCAAACCAAAAGAACCAATCAAGGCATCCCAAGGCTAAACCACCTCACCCTCATCAGTAGAAACTGGGCTTTACAGTAATCCACGTCGGATCACTAGGTCAATACAATAAACATGTAATAACAAGCTTTACCATGATCTCCACCAAATCACTAGGCCAAAAAAGCATGGATGCCACCGTATTTCTCCACCTACATCGTGAGGAATTTTTCTGTCTCCTAGTCGCTCAGGCTTTACCGCAATCCACACCAAATCACTAGGCTCTAAACTGAGAACTAGTCTCCTGGATTTATTGGATATCCCATCCTATGATTACTAGGCCTGATGGAGAGCACACACCTCTAGGCTTTACCATATATCCTGCCATTCACCGGTCGAGGATTCCTAGGCCCACCGAGGCAACACAAAATCCAACTTTACGAAAACCCATAGTTCGGTTCAGGGGTTACTAGGCCATGTGTTCTATTATTCAGAGATCCACCTCACTCAGCTTTGAATCCATCCGACAATCCATCTCAACCAAAACATGAGAACCCCATCACACCATGGCTATCCAGAAATGGAAAGGCTAGGCTGAAAACACTGTCACACCTGGAAAAACCCATGCCATAACAGCAAAGAACCACATGTAATACCATGTATTACAAACCTAGCAAGGAAAACACACATGTAAATAGATACCTGCAAAGAATCCTATTGTAGTTTCTTGATCCTGCTCTTCCTTGCTTGCTCCTTCCTTCCTCTTGTCTCCTTTGCCTTTCTTGATCCAATGCCAAAGTGCTACAAGAAAACTCTAAGTGTCCAAGAGTGAGTGAGAGAGAGAGAATAATGAGAGAGCTCCAAAGCTGAACTTACAAAAGGTACCTACTAATCCTCAGAAGCCTTTTTCTCAATTAGGCCTCTATTTTCTTCATTTTCCATTATTTTCCTTCATTTTCCTCCTCACATGAAACCTATGACCTTTCACCTTCCTTTTCTCCTAATTTCCTTTATTTTCATAAATAAATGTGTCAAAAATTCCATTTTTCCTTTCCAAAGCCTTTGCTATTTCCTTTGCCAATTTCCTTAGCCATAATAAACCAAATGGACGCCCTCACTAGGATGTCTTTCCCAACATTAAACTTGGAATAAGTGTCCCATCAACCATAGTTATTATTTTTCCTTTATTAACTTTTATACATCAAATTTTCACTAGGGATGTTACAGAACCCTCCCCCTTGGGGGACACCATCCTTGGTGATCAACCATACCTATACCTCAGAAAAATCACTGAAAAGCAAACATATTGCCCATGGAGATTTATAACATAGCTCAATGCAGTATTAACAATGATCACCCTGCTGAGAAGAAAACAAACATGACAACATTACAACATGACAACTATAATGACATGACACTCATACCACTTATTGGAGATTTATAACCTAGCTCATGGTAGTATTTACATCCATATACATGTGTACATGTATCAAAACATCACACCAAAACATATGCCAAAACATATACCAAACATCATACCAAATTCCTTTGCCTCAACTAACAAACAATGAAGGATACATAGCCCGCATCTAATCTGTCATCTCCCATGTAGCTTCATCTGGCCCAAAGTGCTTCAACTGCACTTTAAATTTCTTGATTGCTCGGTTTTGGAGCAATAACACCTTTATCTGCAATATACACTGAGGCTGTGATTATAATTCTCCATCTGGATCCACCTCTAATACAGATCAGTCAATCACATGATCAACATCTTTAACATGTTTATTAAGAAATGACACATTGAAAACATCATGGAATTTTACTGTCAAAGGCAGCGCAAGTCGATAGGCTACTGGCCCAATCCTCTCAATAATTCTGAAAGGTCCAAAAAATCAGGGTGCCAGCTTGGCACATGATCCAATCTGCCAGGAGCTCTTCTTTGGTTTGATGTGCAAGTACACCTATTCCCCAACCTGGAACTCCTTGAACAACCTATTCCGATCTGCATAGATCTTCTGCCTATCCTATGTTGCTTTCAAATTATTCTTGATTATCTACATTTCACACTCCACATCTGGCAATATGTCTGATCCAATTAACAACCTGTTAACTAGATCACTCCAATTGATGGGAGTGTTACAACTTCGCCCATTTAATGCCTAAAGTGGAATCATCCTCAAAGATTCCTAATAACCATTATTGTAAGAAAACTCTACTAGTGGAAGATACTCTTCCCACTTTTGTTGTTGATGCATCACATACATCCTCAACATGTCCTCCAATATCCTATTGACCTCTCAGTTTGTCCATCTGTCTGCGGATGATAAGTTGTACTGAAGGCAAAATCTATACCTAATCTTGCAAACAACTCCTTCCAAAACTTGGAAGTGAACTTTGCATCCCTGTCTCACACGATCTTCTTCAAGACTCCATGCAATCTGACCATGTCCCTAATGAAGATCTGTTCTACAACACTTGCTGAGAACGTATACCTCACTGGAATGAAGTGTGCTACCTTTGTCAACCTGTCCACCACTACCATGATGGAATCATGGTGTCTCACTATCCTCGGAAAACCTATGATAAAATCCATGGAAATGACCTCCCATTTCGATACTGGAATCACAATCAGTTGTAGCTGGCCACCTGGATGCTTACACTCTGCCTTCGCCTGTCGACAATCCAAGCACCTAGCCACAAACTCTATTACATATCCCTTCAAATTCGGCGAATAATATAATTTCTTCACTGTTGTCAGCATCTTCTGATAGCCTGTGTGACCTGAATATGGTTTCACATGAAACTCCCTTAAGATCATGTTCTTGAGCTCAATTTTGTCTATCACATATATCCTATCTCTAAACCTGACCAATCCATATGTTGTAAGACAATAGTCCACATCATGTGCACCTGCATCTGTACCTATACCACTACCAATACCTGTACTCTTCTACAACCTGTGCACAATCTTCATATACACGTCATCCTGTTGACCTGCCTGCAAGATCCTATATCGTAAGTCTGTCCCATAGGAACTCATAACTACTATATGATTTACTTGTATCCGCTTGTTAAGAACATTTGCAACCATGTTCTCTTTTACCTTGATGTACCTGATCTTGAAGTCAAACTCATTGATTGTGGCCAACCATCTAGCTTTCCTGACATTCAAATTTGACTGGTAAAATGGATGCCTCAATCCATTATGGTCACTCATCAATACAAACGTCTTGCCAAGAAGATAATGCCTCCACATCTTTAATTTATGTATGATCGTTGCCAACTCAAGATCATGTGTCAGGTAGTTCTACTCATGCTCATTCAGTTTTCATGACTCGTAGCATACCACCTATCCATCCTGCATAAAGACTCCACCAAGTCCTCTCTTGCAGACATCTCTACATACTACAAACTCTTTGTCCGGATCTGCAATATTTAACACTGGTGCACATGTCAACAACTGCCTGAGCTGCTCAAAACTAGTCGCAGACTCCTCTGTCCATTCAAACTTGTTACCTTTCCTCTACAATGATGTGATAGGATAAGCAATCTACGAGAAGTTCCTGATGAACCTTCTATAATAACGTGCTAACCCCATGAAAGATTTCACCTCATCCACATTCTTGGAGCTTCCCACTCGATGATGGCCCTCTTCTTTTCTGGATCTACTGTTATGCCCTCCTTGGAAACAACATGTACTCAGTAGTGTACCTTAGTCTGAAAGAAACTACACTTGTCGAGCTTGGCATATGCTCTCTTAGCAATCTCAACACTGTTGCTAAATTCTTAGCATGCTCTTCTTCATTCTTGGAGTATATCAAGATGTCATCAATGAATACAATAAAAAACTTGTCTAAATAAGGATGCAACACACTATTCAAAAAACACATAAATGTAGTTGGGGCATTAGTTAAACCTAATGGAACTACAACAAACTCATAATGCCCATAGCTGGTCCGAAAAGTTGTCTTGTAAATGTCCTCCTATTTTTTGTGTACCTAATGGTATCCTGATCTCAAATCAATTTTCGAGAACACTACTGCTCCCTTCAGCTGATCGAACAATTCATCAATCCTCGGTAATGGATACCTGTTCTTGATGGTCACTTTGTTCAACTCCGTGTAGTCAATGCACAATCTGAGAGTACCATCCTTTTTCTTTACAAACAATATTAGTGCACCCCAAGGTGATACACTTAGCTTAATGTATCTCTTGTCAAGCATCTCTTTTAGCTACAACTTTAACTCTACCAACTCAGGTGTGCTCATCCTGTATGGTGCTTTTGATGTTGGTGTTGCCCCTAGTACCAACTCAATAGAAAAGTCTACTTCCTTGTGAGGTGAAAACTCCGAAATATTTGTGGGAAACACATCCTGAAACTACTATAGAACTGTGCGCCTGCTCAAAACATCTGCATCCTCAACTTCCTTACCTTTGTCACTAGAAATATGCACTGCAAATAACACACACCCTTTCCTATTACTGCGCTTTGCTTGCATAATTGTCACCATCCTAACTGATGTGGCTTTCTTCTTTCCTTGTAAGACTCTTGGTTCCCCATTGTCATCCAAGCACTTAATGGATTTGTCATAACAATCCACCTTGGTCCTATGAAGGTACAACAAATCCATACCCAACAACATACTGTATGATCCCAATGGTAATACATTTAAATGTGTTGCGGTAGGCATACCATTCAAATCAAATGCACAAGATCTTATCCAATGATGAACTTGCTTCTTTGTACCTGTAGCCAACTACTAACCAAGACTCTGCATGATCTGAAATGGAGCAGATTAGCAATGTTGTGCTGATTCCCCATTCAAAATAAAACCCAAGGTGCCTATCATTTGCTTATCAAGTGCTTAAGGATTCATCATGTTTTCTTAATTAATCGATTCCCATGAGAGTTTCTTATGTAAATGTTGGAAACAATTTGACATAAAACATATGTTGAACAACAACAAAATAACATCAAAATACAACACACAACACAAATATTTGATGAGGAGATCACACCTCATGGGCTATGTCTCCTTGGTCCAGCTTCCAATGCTTGGGCCTCTCTATTATGCTCAAAATTACAACAAACATGTGTTTACAATGCTCAAATGCTTCTGAAACCTGTCTCAATGATTTCAGAATACTCAAAAATGGCTATCTAGCCTCTTTTTGCATCCCATTCGGATAAGAACTGAAGAAGTTATGACTTCTCCTAATTTTCCCACTACTTGTTCCACAAATTGCTCCAAAACCGACATAATCCTACAAATTCACTCCAAAATCCACCAGCTGAGCAATAATTTGGCTGTGTCGCGAGCCTTAACCTGTCGGCCATATCGCAAATCGCATTCGGCAAGTGTTACAAGATCTTATGGTCTGTGAATAGAAACAGGCGATTTGCGATTGCGATATCAAGGACCCGACGAGATATTAAATCGACAACCTATACTGGCATCACATCTAGGAATTGTCGCATTTCGCAACCGACAATCAACACAGGAACATAATCGGCAGTATAAGAAGACCCGACAACACATAAACGTATCATGTCCGGGCAGTCTATCGCAATCAGAACTCATCACATTTCGCTATCGGTAGATAATTCCTGTATCAGATATATATATATATATCGACAGGCACTAGATGTGATATGCGATTGCAATATATCGCATCGCAACCCTGTTTGTGCCAGGGGTTGATTCTATAACTCATCCTTTCTTGCAATTGCGATATGCGATATCGCAAATTGCAATCGGCACTACCTAGGGGCCGATTCTTAACCCAATCCACTTGTGACCTATGATATGCGATATGTTAGGGTCAAAGACAGCCTACCACTTGGCACCTCCTCATTCACTGGGACCTTTGCCACGTCATCCAATCCTGCCATGTAGACATGTCAAACTTGAACTTTGTCTTGCTCTAACTTTTGTATACAAGCTCAGATTTGAGTGTCATTTGCATCATTGGATTCAAAATGATGAGCTCTTCAATCGAAAGTTGAGTTTAACAAGATTCTAACACTTTTATTTTTTAGCATAAACTTGAACACCTGATCACTCCTCCCCACTGGAAGCCTTTTTCACCCCAAAAGATTATATTCAGTTATTGAATAGATGAGGGTACTGTTCCCTCACCTTCCCCTCTTCAATCCATTTGGCCTTTGATGGATTTGTACCTTTGATACCCACTCGAAGATAATCAAAATTTCCCCTCTTTGATGACCTCGTTCTTCTATCAAGTATGGTGTCTTGCTGAAGCTCATCAAGAAATTCTAGAGAAAAATATTCAGTTGATGGAATTTGTACATTTTATCCTTGATCTTCAATCAAAGGAGGCTCATACAATCTCAAATTTTCAACATTAACAACGGAATAAATTTGCATATATGAAGGAAAATCAAGCTTGAAAGCATTATTACCAATCTTTTCCAGAATTTTAAATGGACCATAACGGATTGGTTTCAACTTTTTACCTTCACCTTGAAGCCTTTCCTTGCTAATGTATAGCCAAACTTCATCACCTACTTGAAACTGATGATCTACACGATGCTTATCATGCCTTGCCTTATACTTGCCTTGACTCTTTTCTAGTTGTTCTTGAACTGTTTGGTGAATCAACTGAATTTGCTCAATGAATTTCTTTGCTTTGTCTATGTCGCTATGTCCATCTACAACTACATCTTTCTCAAAGATGAAATCCAAAGGCGATTTAGGAAAATAACCAAGACATGCCTCAAAAGGCGAAGTTAGAGTAGAAGAGTGTTTTGCTCAGTTGTAAGCATGCTAAATATAATGCAACTATTCATCCCACAACTTAGGATGTTCACTGCAATATCCTCTTAGAAAATGAATAATTGTCATGTTAACCACTTTAGTTTGACCATTTGTTTGCGGATGGAAGGCTATACTTTTCTTCAACTTGGTGTCCATCAAGTTCCATAAATTTGACCAAAAATTCCCAACAAATCGGGAATCACGATCACTTACAATAGAAGTAGGTAATCCAAAATGAACCCATACATTTTGAAAGAAAAGTTGAGCTATTTGTTCAGCTATAATTTGTTTTTTACAAGGCATTAATATGCACATCTTGTTGAACCTATCCACAATTACGTATAAATAATCATGACCTTTTCTTGATAAAGGAAGACCTCCTACAAAATCCATAGAAACACTTTCCCATGGACGTGAAGGCACTGGAAGTGGTGTGTACAATCCTAGTTTCCTATTACTAGGCTTACTGACTGCACACAATGAACAACCTCTAATAAAACGTGACACACTTTCAAGCATACGAGGCCAGTAAAAATACCTCTGAAGATTTTCCACTGTTTTACTTACACCGAAATGTCCAGCAATAAGAGAAGTGTGTGCTTCCCTTGTGACATTTACTCTCTCTCCCTATGGAACACAAAGTTTTCCCAAATGATACAACAGATTATCATGTACATGGTAGTCTAATTCCTCAACTTGGTGGCCTTGACTCAAGTTTAAATATACCTCTTGAAAGTTAGCATCATGTGTGTATTGTTCAACATAACTTTCAGGCAAAACAAAATGATTCTTGAGTAAAATGGCTACATTAACAACCGGTCTAGAAAGCATATCAACAACTCTGTTATAAATACCTTTCTTATACCTGATTACCAAGTGGAATTGTTGTAAGAATCCCATCCAACGAAAGTGCCTTGATTGCTGCAATTTTGTTTGAGATTGCAGATATTGCAAAGGTTGATGATCGGTGTGAATAATGGTTTCTTTTCCCATTAAGTAATGCTTCCATTTTTTCACACTTTGCACCAATGCATAAAGCTCTTTATCATATGTAGGATAGTTAATAAAATCACCATTAAAAATCTCAGAATGAAATGAAATGGGATTACGATGTTGTAAAACAATTGCACTCACAACGTAGTCACTTGCATCTGTTTGTATTTCAAATGGTTGTTTCAAATCTGGCAATGCTAAAACTGGGGCTAAATTGATCTTTTGTTTTAAAGCATCAAATGTTTTTTTTTGCTTGGCTCCCAACTGGAAGACAACCTTCACGCAGGTCAAAGCATGAAATAGAGCTGTTATGGAAGAAAAATTGGCAATGAACTTCCTCCAGTACTGCGCTCCTCCCAGGAAACTCCTTACTTCTGTGACTGATTTGGGTATTGGTCAATTCACAATGACTGAAACTTTAGAGGGGTCAATCTTCAGCTCAACTCCTCCAACTATGTGGCCCAAATACACTAAGATTTTTTTCCTGAATTCACATTTAGACATCTTCAGAAATAACTTTTCTTTTTTCAAGACATCCAACACTTTCCTCACATGCTTGACATTCTCTTATTGTGATTTGTTGAATATCAAAATATCATCTAAATAGACAGTTACAAACTCATCAAGAAAGGATCTTAAAACATCATTCGTAAATATCATGAATGTAGTTGGAGCATTGCAAAGACCGAAAGGCATAACCAACCACTCAAACAATCCCCGTTTGGTTTTAAAAGCAGTCTTTCAAATATCCTCCTCAGCTATTCTAACTTGATGATATCCACTTCTCAAGTCTAAATTCATGAAATATTTTTCATTCTTCAACTGATCTAGCAAATCATCTATTATGGGCAGTGGGTATAGATTCTTTATTGTAATTTTGTTCAAAGCTCGATAATATACACACATGCGCCAGGTTCCATCTTTCTTGGGTACCAAAACAATTGGTGAACCACATGGCGAATTAGAGGGACGAATTACACCTTTATCTATCAATTCCTGGACTTGTTTCTTAATTTCTAAGCTTTTCAGAATTGACATTAGATGCATACCGATGTTTGGGAGTGGGTAGTCTTGTTGTAACTGAATTTCTTATTGAATCCCCCTTCTTGGTGGCAATCCCTTTGGTTCTTGAAACACATCTCCATATTGATTGACCACATCAACTAGTTTGGATTTCAGCTTCACGTCACAGCCTGCAAAGGATTCATGCTCCGTGTCATTCTTCTGCTTGATCATAAGGAGCACGAGATTCTTGTTGGAATTAACTAGTTGCTTCATTTTCCCTGTGCTTGCTAAAGACAGGTTAAGATTTCTACAATGGGTTCTCACAATATACTCCACTTCGTCTTTGAAAAAATGATATTTGTTATGAAATCTATGGAAAACGACTTTCCTGTCATATAGATATGGGCTTCCCAACACAATTCCATAAATATCCAACGACACTACATCTAATTCGACTTCATCAACAAAATTGGCAGTAATTGCAAACCTGAAAACACATTTCCATGTGACCTGAAGATTGGCATCCTTGGTTATCCAACCCAACAGATACAGTTTATGATGAGGCACAGTTCCCAGATTCAATTTCTTGACCATGTATGTATAAATTAAATTTTCTTGGGATCCACTATCAAACAACATATAATTCTTGGTATGTTTGGAAATAACTTTGATATGGAACAACTAAATTTTGTTTTCCTCATTTGAAACATTCTTGGAGTTATTTGTTGCGCTGGTTCTTTCCACGGCTTCCTCTTTGCTTACTTTTTCCACGACTTTTCCTTTAGTGACTATGGCGGCAATCTTTGCTTCACCACTTGAGTCGGAACCCAAGGCTTGTTGTACAAAAGTGTTTGTCTTCTGTTTCCATTTATTGTTAAATTTCTTCAATCATAATTCAGGATGAAGCTTCCAACATTGTGCTTCATCATGGCCCTCTTTGGAACAATTCTTACACATGGGTTTCTCCCCTTCTTTCTTAACAGAAGCATTTTTCTTCTGCTTTCCTTTAGATTTATTTCCTTTTTCACCACTCTGGAATGGCTTCTTCTTACCTTCTTCTTGTACATTTTTTCCCTCTTTCTTCGAGATGTGTAGCTTGAACACAAACCTCATCAAGATTCATGCAATTAAACATAAGAATGGTGTGTCAATGATATCTATGCAAACCTCCTATGTATTTCAACAAAGTATCTTGTGACTGCAAGTCTACTCCTAGCATAAGAGCTCTTCTCCTAAACTCTTGAGTATACTCTTACACATTTTGACCTTTTAACAGTCTGAAAATTTTCCAATTCATGATAGCTTTTTTCCATATGGGCTAAAGAGTAGAATTGTCTTTTTATAGCAACGATGAAATCAGACCATGTAATAAAGATCTTACCATGTTTTTTGATCTTGTCTTGAGTCCTTGCTTCCCACCAATGAGTGTTGCACCCTCCATTCTCAATGAAGCCAACTGAATTTTGATATCATCCTCTTGAAGGTTCTGAATTCTACAATACACCTCCAACTGATGAATCCAATTATCCAGCTTTTCTGCATTAACTTCTCCATTATACATGGGCAACTCGAATTTAACATCAAGTTTTATAAAATGTGATTTACCAGTTCCTTTTGAAGAATGATGATGAGTATGAGTAAGGGTTGTATTAGTGGAAGAGTGTGAAGATGCTTGTGAAGAAGAAGATGAAGAAGATGGTGGAGAGGGTGGAGATTTGTCTCCATTCCCATTACCTCCTCCTGAAGAGCCTTCTCCTTTGGGAGGTTTGGAACTTTATCCTTGCAATCTAATATTCCTCTCTTCATAGAGGACCTTCACCATCTATGTCATATCAAAGAAATCCTTTCTGAAGGTCTTCTCATATTTTGTCATGATGGGTTCTCCTTCATGATACATGGTCTCTAAAGACTCAACTGCAACTTGAGGTTGAACTGGTGTAGAAGACTTTGGCAACCTTGCTCTTCTTCCACCTGAACCAACTTCAGGGTTTCCAACTAGTTTTCCTTCTACTCTTTTGAGTTTTAACCTTGTAAGAATGACATAAACTTGCAAACAATTAAATCCTTCTTTCACAAAGAAAATCTAGTAAGAAAAAACCAGTGCTTTGATACCAACTTGATCTAAAATGGAGCACATTAGTAATGTTGTGCTAATTCCCCATTCGGAATAAAACCCAAGATGCTTATCATTTGCCTATCAAGTTCTTAATGATTCACCACATTTTCTTAATTAATTGATTCCCATGAGAGTTTCTTATGTAAATGTTATAAACAATTTAACATAAAACATATGTTGAACAACAACAAAATAACAACAAAGAACATCAAAATACAACACACAACATAGAAATTTGATGAGGAGTTCAACCCTCCTAGGTTACGTCTCCTTGGTCTAGCTTCCAATGCTTGGGCCTCTCTATTATGCTCAAAATTATAATAAAAGTGTGTTTACAATGCTCAAATTCCTTTGAAACCTATCTCAATGAGTTCAAAATACTAAAAAATGGCTATCTAGCCTCTTTTTGCATCCCATTTGGATAAGAACTGAAGAAGTTATGACTTCTCCTAGTTCTCCAACTATTTGTTCCACAAATTTCTCCAAAACCGACATAATCCTACAAATTCACTCCAAAATCCACTAACTAAGTGAGAATTTGGTCGTGCTGCGGGCCATAACCTGTCGGCCATATCACAAATCGTAATCAACGAGTGTTGCGAGCTCTTATGGTCTGTGAATAGAAACAGGCGATTTGCGATTGTGATATTGCGAACCCGACGGGATATTAAATCACAACCTATAGTGGCATCACATCCAAGAATTATCACATTTCGCAATCAGGAATCGGCGTATCGTCGGACCTGACGACATATAAACTGCAACATATAAACGTATTGTGTTTGGGCAGTCTATCGCAATCGGAACTCATCACATTTCGCTATCGGCAGATAATCCTTGTATCATTTATATATTGGTGGGTACTGGGTGTGATATGTGATTGAAATATATCGCATCGCAACCCTATCTGTGTCGGGGGATGATTCTATATCTCCTCCTTTCCTGCAATTGCGATATGCGATATCGCAAATCGTAATCGGCACTGCCTGGGGAACGATTCTTAAATCGAGCCACCTCAGACTTGCGATATGTGAGGGCCAATGATAGCCTTCCACTTGGTGCCTCCTCATTCTCTCGAAACTTTTCCATGTCATCTAATCCTGCCATGTAGGCAAGTCAAACTTGAACTTTGACTTGCTTTAAATTTTGCACACAAGCTCGGATTTGAGTGTCGTTTGCACTGTTGGATTTAGAATGACGAGCTCTTCGATCTGAAGCCAATTTTAATAAGATTCTGACACTTTGATTTTTTGAGCATAAACTTGAGCACTTGATCACTGCATGCACTTCTTTTTTCAAACCACACTTATCCACCGAGTCGGGACTAACATAACTATAATTAGATCTAGGGTCAATCAAAATAAAAACAACTTGATCACAAAGCTTACCATCCATCTCAATGATAGATTCCTAATGGCTTTCATGTCTATTATCTAGTGCTGCATAGATATGAGGAATGCTCTGACCAACATCCCCAAAAATCTACGCCTCCTATGCACTATATATCTAAGGCCTACCACCTTTATTTTATGGATAATCTCTCTTAAGGTGTTCCTTACCGCATGTCCAACACTCCAACCGTTTAATACCATCGCCTTTGTGCTGCTACTGTGACCCACGTCCCTGTCTAGTTGCATTGAACTTCTTTTGTGGTGCCACATTTTATTTCTCTTCTGCATTCTGAGGCCTTGTTATTTTCGACTACCATTTACCTTTACCTTTATCTTTCCCTTTCCATCCTTTCTGAGGTTCATTCTTACACCTCGAGTGTTTATAGTAATGCTTCAATTTCCCAATAACTTTCTCAAGTGACCGAGGCTCATCATACTCAATCTGATCTCTAAATGCTAATGGAAAACCACTAATAAATCATTGAACTTTAGCCTTATCATCTTTAAGATATGATACATACCTCAATAGCTCCAGGAACTTAGTCGTGTACTCTTCATCTGTCATTGATCCCATATTTATCTCATAGAATTCTGTTGCCCTACCGCCATAATACCTTTCTGACAAGTACTTCTTCCTAAAAAGCCTCTTTAACTCATGCCAACTCAAGTGATTTGTCCCAATGTCTCTGACCCACTTCACATCTTTCCACCAAATATTTTCTTTACCTCTCATGCTAAAGATAGCTAATATGGCCTTCATATTATCTATGTAATTATGCAACTCAAAGAACTTCTTCATCCCAAGCATCCAAGCCTCTACATCTTCTGACTTCTTTAAGTCTCCATCAAAAGCTTTGCTTAAATTCATCTGGAAATTATCCTCTATCCCTCCTCCTGTAAGGATGATAATGATGGTGATCATGATTCCTATCAGAACTAGAACTAGAGTGGTACCTATGTCCATCACCTCCCCTATTCAGATTATCCAAAAACCTTCCATCTCTCATTGTGTCATCTCTATCTGAATTGTGACCACCATGAGACATACTGCCATATGCCCCATTAGTTTTGTCCTCCTGCCCATGGCTGATATGAAGTGGCCCCAGTCGCTGCAATTCTGAAAAACTCTAAAGGAGTATTGCATTAACCTATGCTTGTTTCTCTTGTGCCTACATGATTTTGTCATTGTCCACCTTACAACTCCTTATTTCTTCCTTCAAGCTTCTCAATGTGTCCGCTAAGTTAGAAGAGTGCCCAACACCACACTACTCATCTTATTCATAGGGAGAAACTTTGTAGCCTACCATCTTGCTAGTCATTTATGGTCTCTTTCCTGCAAGGCATACTATGTCAGCTAAACCAAATCACAATAAACCAATGTACCTTAGCAAAATTCGGGGAGGATATATCATCTGAAAGATCAACCAATCAACGTAGTACATATATAACATAATCATGACAACATATATACATATAATACATAAGAATATAAGCATATAACCATCATTCTATCTAGAGGCTAGTCATCAATGAATGACCATATCAACTACACATACCATAACCTCATGCATTACAACAAAAACCATACCAATGTACACTGACAATACAAAAGCATAAAAAACATGTAACTGATCATACACTCATGAAGACACACTTTACCACAACAACATCCTCTTTCACATGGCAACATCACTACAACCATGGCCGACACCATGCATATGCAACAAGCATATAGACCACAAAATAATTAACACAAGTGCAATCGACATGAATGCATGACCAACTCACACCACCCATCCATTCCAAGGGGTGAACCATGCTCTGATGCCACTCTGTGGTATCAAATATGACCCAAAGAGAGTGCAACCTAGCTCTGTTACCACTCTTTAACACCCTCATCCCACATCTACCCAAGTAACCAGCCAACCAAGGCAAATTTTCAACGAGAGGCCACTATGATGGGATTAAACCTCCTAGGCGACCTTAAGGAAGTGGAATCGACGGAAACACATCACACAAACCTTCCACATCAACAACAGAACTCCCAGGAGCCGTCCCAACCATGCAAGTAACCAGCCCCTAGGTCCCACTACGTTTTTAGACCATTAAACCCCTAGACACTTCCTTTATATAGACAAGCATGCATCCAGGAGGCTTTAGATGCTCCCACAACATGGGTACACATGCATCTGGGGACTTTTCTCCTCAGACTTATGCCTGCAACTTTGAAATTTGTGCCACATTTTTAGGCCCATAGCCCAGGTCCCTGCCTAGAACTCATTGACACTTTCAAAACTGAAAAATAACAACATAATAAGGATACAAAATCAATTACTTGAACAAGGACTTGACTGGACCCTACTAGCCATGGAAGACATTTCGTCAAACATGTCACAAATATGTAATCTACAGGTTTAAACAATAAGTCTGAGCATAGGGGTCTCATACTTATCTCATAATCGCTAAGAAGCATTGTTCCCTAATATCATTAGCTACATTATCATCTATTAGGTCATATATACATTATCCATTCATTTACAAATCAAAACATGAGGAGAGCCAAACATCATCATTGTCATAATACATGCTTATAACCAACATAATAACAAAAAAAATATCAAGGATATATCAGCCATAGAATCCACATATAAACCGGTACATTTACACATAAGATACCAAGGAAAGAACCTCTTATTAATGAATGCAAAATCCAACTCGGGATGGGACTACCACGTTCCACCTGACCATAGAATGGTTGAGCCAATTCTCTCTTCAGCCATTCACCCCCATGTCATATTCCAAGCATGAATGTGGGACTCAAACCAAAAGAACCAACCAAGGCAATAGAAACCAGGCTTTAGCACAATCCACATTGGATCACTAGGCCAACACAATAAACATGCTTTACCATGATCTCCATCATATCACTAGGCCAAAACAAGCATGGATGCCACCGAATTTCTCCACCTATACCGTGAGGATTTTTCCTGTCTCATAGTCTCTCAGGCTTTACTGCAATCCACACCATATCAGTAGGCCTTAAATCGAGGCCCACTCTCTAGGCTTTACCGCATATCCCATCCCGAGATTACTAGGCCTGATGGAGACCACCCGCCTTTAGGATTTACTGTATATCTCGCCATTCACCAGTCAAGGGTTCCTAGGCCCATTGAGGCAACACAAAATCCATCTTTACCGCAACCCACAGTCCATTTCAGTGTTTACTAGGCCATGTGTTCTATTATGTAGAGATCCACCTCACTCAACTTCGAATCCATCCGATAATCTAGCTCAACCAAAACATGAGAATCCCATCATACCATGGCTATCCGAAAATGGAAAGGCTAGGCTGAAAACAATGTCACACTTGCGAAACCCATGCCATAACAACAAAGAATCACATGCAATACCATGCGTTCCAAATCTATCAAGGAAAACACACATGCAAATCGATACCCACAAAGAATCTTATTGTAGTTGTTTGATCCTTCTCTTCCTTGCTTGCTCCTTCCTTCCTCCTGCCTCCTTTGCCTTTCTTGATCCAATGCTAAAGTGCTCCAAGAAAACTCGAAGTGTCCAAGAGTGAGAGAGAGAGAATAATGAGAGAGCTCCAAAACTAAACTGACAAAAGGTACTAACTGATCCTCAGAAGCCTTTTTATCACTTAGGCCTCTATTTTCTTCATTTTCCATTATTTTCCTTCATTTTCCTCCTCACATGCAACATGCGACATTTCACCTTCCTTTTCTCATAATTTCCTTTATTTTCATAAATAAATATGGAACAAATGCCATTTTGCCTTTCCAAAGCCTTTTCCATTGCCTTTTCCAATTTCCTTAGCCATAATAAACCAAATTAACACCCTCACTAGGATGTCTTTCCCAACATTCAACTTGGAATAAGTCTCTGTTAGGTCCTTATACTACTAGTGTAACCCCTTATTGTTATTAGTGCAACCCCCTTATTATATTTTTGTGCCCATGTAGTCTCCATATTGTTATTATTGTGCCCCATAGAAACCCACTAGTGTTATTATTATGCCCTTACATTATTATTGTTATGTCAACTCTGATTATATTATGACCCCTTAGACTCTTATATATAGAAATGAGGTCTTGTAATTTGTATCATCCAAGAATTGTTCATTTGTGTAATGTAAAGAAGGTTTCTCCCTCGAAGAGGTTGATTTTGAAGGCGTTGTCTATCTTTTCTATCTTTTTGTGAGATGGTTTCATAACATTTGGTATCAAAGCTTTGAATTCTAGGGTTTCACTGCTCCAAATAGGTCATCGTGGAATTTTCGATATAACTTTTTTTCTACAAAGTTTCAAAAGCTAAAAAAAACCCATTTTATCCGAAAGTGTTCTGAACCTTGGGTCCAACTTTCCGATCTTGTCGCACTATATTTTCGGAGATCTAAGGAAGTTAGGGTTTTTGCAAGCTCCAGAATTCCAACTTAAACAGATCATCGTGGCATTTTTGCTATAATTTTTTTCTACGAAGGTGCAGACTCTAAAATGAAAACCCATTTGAACCAAAATCATGGGGAAGCTCACGCCCAAATTGCAGATCTTTTTTTGCTATAATTTCAGAGATACAGTCCAAGACATTTAGGGTTTCTACAGGATCCCGAATTACATCCCAAACAGGTGACCTAGGGAAAATCGTCATAACTTTCTCTCTGAGCATCAGACTGAATTTCGTAAGAAGCTATAGAAAGAGGACAAACTATAATTTTTTGTGTATTGTTGTCAGGTCCAAAGGTCGAAATAGTAACACGTGGAACTTCGTACAAGTTTTCTCTACTAAAACAATATATAAGCAGGTCATCTTGGGAGATTGGGCATAACTCTTTTTGGGAGAATCCAATTTTGATTAGACTGGTGGCATTGGAAAGAGTTCGTAGATTTCTACTACAAGTCATAATTTCAGACCTTGGAGATCCTAAATTTCAGAGATACAATAGATTCAAGATCGAGATGCTAAAAGCAAGACAAAGAATGACTCGAATCAAGAAAATAGAAACACCTAGTAAGCAAAATTGGATGGAGGATTTGAAGAATGGATCAAACCTAAGATAAATAGTTTTATATGTGCCATGGAAGCTAATATCAATGGTAGGGAAGCATATTTGAAGGAATGCATGGAATATTTGAAGAAAGACATGGAAGGTTTGAAGGAAGGTTGGACAAAGCTGCTACAAGAAAGACCTCCCAATGACGAAAAGGTAGTAGAGGAAACTCGTAATGAAAAATAAATAAATGTTAATCATGATTTCATAGAATCTAACATTGGATTGAATACCCACCATATTCCAAAGATCAATATGACGAAGTTTGATGGCAAGGATCCCATAACATTGATACTACAGATGGAGAAATATTTTGATCTACATGATGTACAACTGCTACAAAAGGTATGTATCACATCTTTATATTTAGAACCGAATCAATTTTTATAGTATAAAGGGCTTTGTTCTTGTAAACCACTTATCAACTGGTCAATTTTCATGGAGGAAATGATAACACATTATGAGGATACACAGAGCAACACCTTCTTTAGCCAATTGATAAATATCAAACAAAAGGATTCAATGGCAGAGCACATTGAGGGCTTCTAAAAATTGAATATAAAGTTAAATGATATTACAGAAAAGCAGTGGATTGATGTCTTCATAGGGACTTTAAATGATAACATTCAACATGTTGTTCACCTTTGGGAACTTGATTCATTGGAGAAGGCATATAGGTTGGCAAGAAAAATTGAAAGAAAATTTATGGCAACAAGGAAGCCTACCACTCATAACTATAAAGATGGAAGTGTTTTTGCTCCTAGCCTTTCACCACTTACAAGGCTGAGACCACAACAATTGGAAGAAACAAGAGCAAAAGGGCTTTGTTACAATTGTGATAGAAAATACACTAAAGGTCATAAGTGTACTGAGAAGAAATTAATTTGCATAGATGGGGAATAGGAGAAAGAAAAGGAACAAGAAACATCAAAAGAAGAGGATATACACCAAGAACCAATCCCAGAGAAATAAGAAATGAATCTGACCATATCTTGTAATGCATTGACAGGAATTACCACTCCTCAAACTCTCAAGATATAAGGGCATATCAATAAGAAAAAGGTAACAATGTTAATTGATTCAGGTAGTAACCATAATTTTATTCATTGTAAGATAGCCAAGGAATTGAATTGCTTCCTATATCCAACACCAGAGTGTCAAGTAATGGTTGCAAATGGAGGAACCATAAACTGCTCTAGAAAGTGCCATAATAACAAGTTATCCATGGGAGAATATGTCTTGAATAGTTCAATGCTTTCCATTCCAATGGGTGGTGCGGATGTTGTACTAGGAGTTCAATGGCTACAATCTTTGGGTACGATAGCTTTTAATTTTCAAGAACTTTTCTTGATTTTTTGGGGAAGGAAAGGAGGTTGAATTAAGGGGTATCGAAGGGAAACTGGGAAAGATAATAATCTCTAACAGGGTGACAAAGCTTCTAAATAAAGAACAACAAGGCGAAATTGCACAATTATGTTCACTAGAGGTACCCACATCGAAATCATCTATTTCTCCAGATCTCCAAAAAGTTCTGGACAATCATTCCAAGGTATTTGAGACTCCCAAAGGCCTCCCACCAATTTGTGATCATGATCATTCTATTCTTTGATTCCAGGAAGTGTTCACCCAAACATCAGGCCTTACAGATATCCATATACCCAAAAGAGTGAAATTGAACGTATGGTTGCAGAAATGCTAGAGGTTGGTATAATTCAACCTAGTCAAAGTTCTTTCTCTGCTCTAGTGGTATTGGTATGCAAGAAGGATGGATCATGGCGCATGTGTTCAGATTATAGGGAGCTCAACAAGCTTACTATTAAAGATAAATTTCCTATTCTTTTCATTGATGAATTATTGGATGAATTACATGGAGCAATTACTTCACCAAGTTGGATCTTCGTTCACGATATCATCAAATCAGAATGAAGATTGAATACATTCCAAAAACAACATTTAGAACTCATGAGGGTCATTATGAATATTTGGTCATGCCTTTTGGCCTTACCAATGCACCTTCTACATTTCAAGGTTTGATGAGTTCCATTTTCAAACGCTTACTTAGAAAATTTGTGTTAGTATTTTTTGATAATATACTAATCTACATCAAGTCTTGGAAGGATCATGTTCAACATGTTGACAGGGTGCTAAAACTATTGGAGGAGAAACAATTATATGCAAAAAACTCCAGTTGTTTCTTTGAAGTACAAGGGTTTAATATTTGGGTACTCAGTTAGCTCATAACTCATCTTATCATCCTGAATTTGAGGGGAAAACTGTGATAGTGAACAAATGTTTGGAAGGGATATCTTCGTTGCTTTGTATCTGATAAACAAACACAATGGGTCAAGTGGTTTCCTCTAGATGAATGGTGGTATAACACTTCCTTCCATACTGGAGCAAAAATGACCCCATTTATGGCCCTTTATGGTTATCATCCACTGTCCATCACATCATCTTTAAAAGAAAATTCTTAGGTTCAAGCTGTGGAGGATCACATCGACCATCAACAACAAGTTCTCAAACTCTTGAAGGATAACCTCACTTTGGCACATAATAGAATGAAACAACATGCAGATCAACATTGCAGTGAAAGAAGTTTTGATGTAGGTGACTGGATAATTCTACGACTACAACCATACAAAAAATGTCCCCCAAGCAAGCTAAGAAGGATAATAAATTATCGCCAAAGTATTATGGTCCGTACAAGGTGTTACAAAATATTGGTACTATGACATACAAATTGGAGCTTCCTACATCTTCCAGAGTGAACCCAATTTTCCATGTTTCATGCTTAAAGAAGGTTATAGGTGACAAGCTCCCAGTTTAAACAATATTGTCAGAACTTGACGAGGAAGGAAACATCATATTGGAAACTGAAGCATTCACGGAAACAAGAACCCGACAACTATGAAATTGATCAATTTCAAAGTATCTCCTCAAGTGGAAGAACTTACCCATTGAAGATTCCACATGGGAGGACGAGAATTTTATACAGAAGCATCCAGAACTACTCAATCGTTGAGGACAACACTTTTTGAAGGAGAGGGGCATGTTTGGTCCCTATACTACTAGTGTAACCCCTTATTGTTATTAGTGCAACCCCCCTATTATATTGTTGTGCCCATGTAGTCCCCATATTGTTATTATTGTGCCCCATAGAAGCCCACTATTGTTATTATTGTGCCCTTACATTATTATTTTTATGTCGAATCTAATTATATTATGACCCCTTAGACTCCTATATATAGAAATGAGGTCTTGCCATTTGTGTCATCCAATAATTATTCATTTGTGTAATGTAAAGGAGGTTGCCCCCTCGAAGAGGCTGATTTTGAAGGTGTTGATCTATATTTTCTATCTTTTTGTGAGCTGGTTTCATAACAGTGTCCCAACAATTGTGGTTATTATTTTTCCTTTATTAACTTTTATTACATGGAATTTTCACGAGGGTTGTTACATTATTAGAGAAAAAGGCATATTTATAAGCATTCAAAACAAATCGTTTCTATTTTTTTATTATCAAAATGCTATTCAAGATCCATTTTTAATATATATAGAAAATGGAGGTGACAATTGTTTGGAGAAATAGATAATTTAGTGAATTTGTAAATCTAACCACTCATTAATATATATATATATATATATATATATATATATATATATATATATATATATATATATATATATATATAACTTAAAAAAAATAAAAATAAAAAAAATCATCAAAATATTCTTGAAGTAAATCACTTATTTCAAACATTTGCAAAGAAACAAATTATTTCAAGAGTAATCTTGAGACTGTAAATTATTAAAATTATTTTTCAAGATATATTTACTATTAGCTAGAGGGACACTACTAGGAATTAACTAGCCGATAAAAGTTGTGATACCTTCTTCATCACCAACTAATTACTAATAGACAATTACATATATTCAAAATTACATATAGTCAAAATTACTAATAGATAATTGCATACAACAATGTATTCAAAATATTTATTAGAGGAAAAGACATATTTATAAACATTCAAAACAAATCGTCTCTCAAAAAATTTCATCAAAATGCTATTCAAGATCCATTTTTAAGATATATAGAAACTGGAGTTGTGATAATTGTTTGGAGAAATAGATGATATAAATATTTTGTAAATCTAGCCACTCATTCAAAAAAATTCAAAAATACATTACTTCTTGACTTTGCATAACAAACTATAGATAATAAAAAATCATCCAAATATTCATGAATGAAATAAATGATTTCAAACATTAGCAAAGAAACAAACTATTTCAAGGGTAATCTTGATGCAGTAAATGATTAAAACTACTCTTCAAGATATTATTAATGATACCTGGAGGGACACTATTAAGAATTAATTAATTGTCAAAAGTTGTGATACCTAAAATTAAATGAAATGGATGTGCAATATCAATCCTCTTGCAAACTATTAACAAGATTGTCTCCTTTCTTCATCACCAACTAATTAGTAACATACAATTGCATACACATATAGAAATATAACATAACAACAGTAACATTCACAGCCATTACTATCCAAATCCAAACACATCAACACTCAAAGCATCCAAACATAGAAGTACAAACCATTCAAGGAAAATAACACACACTAAATTAAAGAAGAGTATGATATGATGATTTAAAGCAAATAAAACATAATGCCAAATATAAAGTATGAAGTTTATCTCAAACATATACATAATAATAATAATCTAAAAATGTGACATTAATGCCCTCAATTGGAATCAACCTAGATCCATCTAACTATGGATCTATCATGCCCTGAGAGGGATCAAATCCCTCGAGGTGAAAACCTTATTTTTAGAGTGTAATTTGAGGAAAGGTTTGCACCTTGAGGGATTTGATCCCTCTCGGCGCATGATAGAACCAAAGTTAGATGGATATAGGTTTTTAGTACACCCAACAAGTTTGGTTAGAAGGTGATGTTTCTAGTGAAGTAAGTCAACTATTGGTGATGAAAACCAATCTAGAAACAATAGGTTACCCTAAATGCTAAGCCCTTCTTCTAGTTGGTTCTCTCACTTGAGATATCTTAAACAAGGGAGAATTATTGGGGTTAGGATACTATGTGTTACACAATTCAAACAAGGAGATCCTCTAACACATTCTCATGCATTGATTCTTTGCACAAGAACTTTAGAAATATGATTTATCTTTGATAGGTAAAGTTAGTTCATGGTTGGATCATCTCTCATGGAGAGATATAACAAATAGATGGAGGAGTCAAGGCTAACCAACTATGGATCTCTATCCATATTTCCATCTTGTGTGTTATGGAGTACTAGGGATCACATTCTCTTTGAGAATATACCATTTTTACCTCTAGAAGAATTTTTAAAAATTTTGTCCTCCTTTGAGGGGTTTCGATACTCTCCAAAGTATAAAGGTCGAAGGCATATTGGAAGGCTATAATTAGACCAATTCAATGCTTGGGGTTTTTGATGGGGAAAATAAGGGAACCTTGGTCCCAATAGCGTTGGGAGTATTTTATTTCTCACATATTTCCAAAGGTTATCTTTTAAGGAGAAAATGGTATTGTGAAGCAACTATTGGGATGACCCACATGGACTAAAACTATTCTCACCTCTTTTCATAGTTTCTTTTTAAAGGAGAAAATGGGATTGGGAAGCAACAAATTAGGATAAATTGCACGTGCTAAAACTATTTCTCAAAATGGCTTTTGAGAAGAAGGTGGGGAAGCTTAAGGTTTGGGGATTCAATGATGATAGTTATATACTAGGCCAAGGGGCTTAAACATGCTTCAAACTTAGTCTTGAGATCTCCTTCATCAAATTTGAGAGATAGTTGGGAAATTGACTAAAATTTCTTTTTAACACGTCTACCTAAAACAAATTCAACAAGGAGATAGACTCTTAAAAATAGTGGGTCAATGTTGTTTTTGGTATTAATCTAATAGAGAAACACATGGATGAAGGGATCCCACCCTCCCTTCATAAATCTACTATGCTTTAGATATTATTTTTTGGACGATGGAGTCAATACTACTATCTTTCTTTTATTTTTTTAATCACGATGGCCTATCATTGGTTCAATTTTCAAACATTATCGATTTTTATATTTTCATTGGGGTGACGCTACAATCCCCTTTTGGTATCTATATAAAATGTCCTATTGTATAGAAAATAATTAAGTTTATGTTGAAAAGCATTTGAAAAATGATTGACATTCTCTAACACATATTAAACATCAATTTTTTTTTTCTTAAAAATATAAAACTATGATTATTTTTTGGAAGGAAAAAAAAAAGGTACCATTGTCTTCCAATAGCTATTTTCCTTTTACTTTTTTTTCACAATATTCTAAGCCCCATGAATTTTTTTTTTTTGTAAGCTAGTGCGGTACTCGATTTCCATTACTATAAAAACATTAGACAAATACATAATATGGACAGGTCATCGCCCGCCCTTAAGGGAAACCAGGCTAACCATCTGAAATGTTTGAAAGCCATCCAAAAACAAAAGATAACCAGTCTTTCTATCCATGCAATATAAACAGCTAAGCTTACTACTAAGTCAGAGTCCTTGTCTTTCAGCATATAGATAAACAAAACCGGAAAGAACCAACCAGATTAAAAACTGCTGCACTACTGCAAACATGGCTGTTAATACTGGATCTACTGCAACGGAACCTCTTGCTCCTTCGTCGGCAACCCTTCCTTCTCCAGTTTGAACCCGAAACCGCCCGTCTGTAACAGCGCCACAATGTCATCCATTTTCTTTTCTTGCATCATAAGAATAATCTGAATATTTTTCAGCTCTTTCTTCATGGTGGGAATGCCCTGAATCAACTCCGCCATCTCAAGAGCCACCTGTTCCATGGCTTTAGCTAGTAACCTCTTCATCCCCCAGTACACGTGCAACGACTGTTTGTAAAGTGACCGTCTGCCACGGGTATGCCCAGGATCAGGTAAGTATTGTTCCCAATCGCCCATCTCAGGCTCTGAATAACCCTGCAAAGCTTCATCTTCCATTTGTTCAATCATCGTGCGGATATCCGGATGAGTATCTGTGACATACGCAGCTTCTGCCTCCTGCAGTCGCTGCCTGATATCCTTCTTACCCCGTTTATATCGTCGGCCCTCAGTGGCAGCCCCCTCACCAAGATCATCCAACTGAGTTGCGCTTCTACGTCCCCCACCACCACGACCTGCTGGGCGACCTCTCCCTCGCTGTGACCCTCTTCCTCGCATTACCCCACGACACCCTCGTTCAGCATCACTCCACTCTTGACTGTCATCCTCACTATTCTCCACAGTACACGTCGGTGGCCTACGAATACCCACTTTCCCTTTCCCTCCTCCGCGAGGAACAGCCTCTGCAGAAACCCTCGGCGTCTCCAATTCCTCATCCGAATCCCCCTGAATATCAATAAACGCCTTCTTCATGGTATCCCCCACAGGGCTTTTGCCCTTCTCCATGAAGTTGGCCGTTTGACTACGCGTAAGCCTACCTCCGCGCCCCTGATACTCCATCACCTTAAAGACGCCGGGCTGATAGAATTGAACTATGAAATGGCTATCAGTTATACAATGCAGAGGAAAGTTAAAGAGACTGCATGCAATGGTAGAGGGCCCGAGATCCTGCCACCTTGCTAAACAAGCCCACCACGATCGATCTAAATCATTAATTGCTCTGCCTAAAACACCACCATCAAACAAGGATAATGGGGATACTTCGCCGTCATAATATGCACGTCGTCTTGGTACCCTAACCCAATGGCCGCTTGGGAATCGCAATCTCCCTCTTGGTGGCATGCTCTCCTTAGTACTGTCATTAACCATATTAAATCGAAAGGCTGGATAATATGATCTTGTCTTGAATGCTCTGTCCTTCCGTCTACAAATTAACCTGCCCGTATGTGTGATGGCACCTGTGGGAGGTCGTTGTAACATCATATTCGATGGAGAGTGAAATCATTGCGTTGAGCGCCTCTGCCAGGCAACCGCATCAGCATGATCTTGATGCAGGATGTTATGTAAGTCATGCCAGCTGGGGTCATTTTGTACCGATGCCCAGCTGCAATCCATTCGTCTATTCGGCCCTCCACCCCCCCAATAAGCCCCATGAAATTAATAGCTATTTTCCTTTTACTTTTTTTTCACAATATTCTAAGCCCCATAAAATTGATAGCTAAGTAAAAAGCTATAGCCATGTCTCAACCTATAAACACATAACTACAACATACAATCATAATTATTACAAATAATTATCAAACAACCAACCTACTTTTCTTATTTTATAATATCCATGTCACCCAACCTTCTAAAGTCTACCACAACATCCAATAAGAATGATTGAAAGTAATTATCAACCAACCAACTAACCTTATTTCATAACATTGGTGCTTCATAACCTTCTCAAATCTATCATATCCAATAATAATATTTTACCAAACAAATATATATATGCATATTTTTAAAATTATTTACCAATCTAACACATTACCACACATCATTCATAATCATAATCATAATCACCTATCACATCATTATATTTACTTACCTAGTAAAATATATACCCATCATTATTCCCTTCCATCCCAAACATCTCATAATTAACTTCCAAATTAGTCTATAGAGCACTCCAATCTCCCTTTTGAAAACATGAGAATAAAACACTTAACAACTATATGTCCTTCATGGAAAATCAAAATACAACGCATTTGAAACCATATCACCCCTGCGTAAAATCAAAATACAATGCACTTGAGAACCATATTTCCCTCTTTAAAAAATCAAAATAAACATGCTTGATAGCCATATCTCCCTCTTGGGAAAATCAAAGTACAACACACTTGACCATTATTAATAACAACAAAGGTGGGATCCATTGAAAAGAGAGGTTTGTGCGAGTTGGGAACAACATGGTCTAATTGTTTTTCTGGGCGGATTTCTCATTTCCAAGGTGTTGCACAGTGATCAATTGTTTTTTTTCAATTTTTTTTTCCATTTTCCAAAAAAGGCAAAGACCTGTCACACATAGGCAGAGACATGTCACAAATTTTTAAGTGACCCATTCAACTATGGTCAACCTAGGTAAGTTTTAACTACATATCCATTACAAAATCTATCTAAAATGTAGAATATAAAATACAAATGGCTAACATGAAATAAGTACTCAAAACACAAATGTGGTCTACGCTCTGAAATATTATATAAACATTGTCATCTTTGACTTTTACATGTGTCATTTTATTTAATAAAATAAGTGTAAGGGACCATGAATACATATTTATATTTTGTCATGCTGCTTTGATTATATATAGTACGTGCCATATACTCAAAGTAAGTAAACAGTGCTTTGAGAGTGGGACTTCATCGAAGATACTGCTTGACCATGAGCATTAATCATAACCCATGTGTATACTACACCTAACCAATTATGTTTAGTTTGAATTACTGCAACTTATTAGATTGGCTTCCACTAAATATATGTCAAGAAGAGGGAGGTGGAAGGACCAATTCTTGTCATTTCATGGTTTGGTCAATCATGACTACACCAATGGCAACATGAATGAATATGAAAATAGATCTCAACGCCATCCCCCTCGACTATTCAAATATTTAATGCATCATGATATGTATTTTAAATAAACAATGCGCGGTTGTCCCAGATGTTCGAGCGGGATCCCCCCTCTTAACTTCGTGGGTTTGCTCTTTTATTTGTAAAAGAATGGAGAAATTTCAGGTTGCATGGAATGATCCAGGGGACATGCAGAAAGGAAGGCAGTTTTTGCAGATATAAATGATTTGTATATCAGTTTTATTTCCATTCCAGTACCCTTTGAAATCATTGTAAGTTCTGCTACTTGGGTTTTCTTCAAGGTTTTTGTTTTTGGGAATTGTGCAATATTTCAGCAGGTTGAGCACTTTGTTTTTGGGGATTTCTGCAATATTTCAGAAATTTGTGTGCTCTGATCTGCTTGCTAGCTTCTTTCCATTTTCTGTTCGTTTTTCATGAAACTCTTTGCAGTAGACGGATTTGAGAAATGTCCACTGATATGGTCTGAAGCTTCAAAATATTAAAACAATGGCAGAGAACTTTAAACTTGGATTGCCCAGTATCATTGCCATCGCAGTCTCTGGAGGGTTGGTTTCCATCCTCGTACTTATGGTTCTGATCGTTTATCTGCTGAGATATATTGGTGTGGGGAAGAGGAAAGCACTTAAGTCAGAGGAAGATGGAGAGAAGGAGCAGAAACTTGTGATGTTTTACAGTCCAATAAACTATCAAAATGTATTAGAGGCCACTGGGCAGTTTGATGAAGAGCATGTATTGAGCAGAACAAGGTATGGAGTTGTGTTCAAGGCTTGTTTTGAAGATGGAACGGTGCTTTCAATAAGGAGATTGCCAGAGGGGCAAATATTAGAAGAGAGCGCTTTTAAGAAAGAGGCAGAAACTCTTGGAAGAGTTAAGCACCCAAATTTGACTGCATTGAGGGGGTACTATGCCAGTGGTGATGTAAGACTGTTGGTGTATGACTACATGCCTAATGGAAACTTGGCTACTCTCCTGCAAGAGGCCACACATCAAGATGGGCACATTCTCAATTGGCCTATGAGGCACCTCATTGCTCTTGGGCTGGCTCGCGGCCTCGCATACCTTCATAGCCAGTTAGATGCTCCAATTGTTCATGGAGATGTGAAGCCTGGCAATGTGCAGTTTGATGCAGATTTTGAGGCTCATCTCTCAGATTTTGGCTTGGATAAGTTGGCAACCAGGTCTGTGGATGCATCCTCCTCTAAGACTGTTGGGTCTTTTGGGTATGTTTCCCCTGAGGCTAAGTTAAGGGGACATGCAACAAAAGAGGGTGACGTTTACAGCTTTGGGATTGTTTTGTTGGAGCTTCTGACAGGGAGGAGAGCTGTTATGTTTATCAAAGATGAAGATGAGGAGGAAGATATTGTGAAGTGGGTGAAGAGGCAGTTACAGACAGGACAGATATCAGAGCTGTTTGATCCTGCCCTTTTGGAACTTGATCCCGAGTCCTCGGAGTGGGAGGAGTTCCTTCTAGCAGTTAAAGTAGCTCTGCTTTGCACTGTTCTCGATCCTCTTGACAGACCTTCAATGGCTGAAGTTGTCTTGTTGCTTGAGGGTTGCAGAGTTGGCCCAGATATGCCATCTTCAGATCCTGCCTCTCAAACTTCTCCAGTTTGAATATCTTTGATGATTATCATGGGGAGGATATGCAGTGGAATACTGTAAACACATACATCTTCAGGAACTTCAGAAACATTGAATTGTTAAGTTTAGCAATGCATTTTTCTTCTCCTTTGTTAGAAAAAGTTCTATATGCCCTATAGTTCTCCATAGAAGGATGACTTTTGTCTTTTGTAATTGAGAATTTATTCTCTAAAAACTAGAGACAGAGATATAGGTCAATTTCAAGAAAATCTGGAAAGAGATTCAAGGGCTCTATAGAAATGGCAGGTAGAATGGAATTGAGTGACCTTAGCAGGTCATTTTATTGTCATGGAAAGATTGGTGATTGTTATAATGCAACAATATGGCTTATTATTGTTGCACCACCAACAGAAATAAGGGCAACACCTCTGTGCCTTTTCATTGTAGATTGTTTGGCAGATTTTAAATTTAAATAGTATTTTGCAATAACAAACATGGTTTTATTTCCAATTCCAAATGATGAACAGAAGTCCTTTAAACAGTGAGAAATGGCATGGTAACAAGCGTGGGGTTATGTTTAAGCCCTAAGCTTTGCCGGCACAAAATCAAAATCAGGAGCACTTCAAATAGCCGATCTGAAAGGTGACATGCAGTTTCCACAAAGGCTCAAGGTCTTTCTCTTTGTATGTTATAAAAAATAGAAGAAAATTACTCTGGCTTTAATGTGCAGTCATGAATGCTTCAGTTTCACAGGTATGGGATAAAATGCTTTCCATTAGTCACTATGGAATGTATGCAGTTGTAAGTTGTGTTTTGACATGAATTCAGGCAAGTAACATTGAATCTGTATTCCTAAAAGCTCATCAAAGAAGCATGAATCTCTTCCACTTCCTTAAACTCATGCATCAAGGAAAATGGACTTAAACGTTAAAGGTAGAGAGTTTGAAGTATCTGGGTTCTTTTGTCCTGTGTCATCCCATGGTATCTGAGCTCTCTCTGTCCAAGTCAGACCACACTTTAAAAAAGGAACAAGTGGAGTGGATGGCAGCTGATTAAAGCAAATGAATAGATCACACTTCAAAAGGGACAAAAAGAGTCAATGGTAGCTGATTAAAGCAAATATAGAGATTGCTAGCTGTCATCAGGATCGGGACCTGGACCTGGATCTGAATGTGTTGTCCTGTATCCTGCTCTTCTTTAATATTTACATGCAAGTATTTTATGAACTGTGCTGAAGTGTAAATATTCTATGAACTATGCAAAAGTGTAAATATTTTATGAACTATGTTAAGGTGTAAATATTTTTTTCCTTTTCTGGGCTATAAGTTGAATCCAGGTCTAGGTCAGTCCATATTAGATGGAAAAATAATGGATTCAATTGCAAAATGTTGTCATTAAGATTATACAAGCCTCAAACCTGGATACCATTTAAAACAGTTCGTTGCTAATCTGAATACATTTAAAATAATTTTTATACCTTATAATTAACTCTCATTTTCTAGGGTCTCCATAAAGTTTGAACATAAAACTTTACCTTAAAAAATATTCACAAACCAATAAATTTAACCTTCATAAATATAAAAATACAAACCAATTAATTTAACCCTCATAAATATAAAAATATATATTAATATGATGTAAACAAATGCATATGGCCACTCATCTCATAGATAGAACTGAAGGCTTGGGGCCTATATATAAGAGGAGATAGTGACAGCTGAATTGGGGGTGCCTATCATACGAAATTCATTACTGTTGAAAGTGATATAGCATTTACTGTCATGAGGTTATTATTAGTCCCAGACTACAGTTTTCACCACCTGTAATAAGTTGTTGCATGGCTCTGTCTGCAATCTTTCGTGGGTTATTATTTTAGTCATAAATATTTGAAAAAAATAAATAGCTTTCACCTTTTTGAAAAGGAGTAAAGTTAAATGTTCGTTGATGTACATGCAACGATAGGACTATCCTTCTCAATGATGATCACTATTGCGAGATTAAATTTTAAAAAATGTTAAATTTAAAAAGTTCTAATTTGTGATTTGTAAGGTTCTAATTGAGGTGTGATATTATAATAGTTGAGTAATTTTCAATTTTTCAATTTAAGTTTTTATTTTAAAATATTAAAATAAATAAAATTGTTAAATTTTTTAAGGAGATTTTTATAGTTGAATTCATAAAGTTAACGTTCAATAAGTATTTAGTTAAAACAATGAAATTTTTATTTTGCATTAAAATTATTTATAACAAAAATTTCCACAATAAATAATATCAGTTGGCTTTTGTTTGTTGGCTATATTCTTAAATAACTAATGCACCGACAACACGGTATTTCAAGGCTATATATAACTCCTACACAAGTTTCCTATATAATCAAGCTAGTTATTAAAGGTACGTGAAAATGTTTGAAAGGAAAACATTTAATATCATAAAATCAAGCTAGATATTAAAGGTAGGTGAAAATGTTTGAAAGAAAAACATTATATAATATTAAAAGAACACATAATTAATTTTGAAAAGACACGTTGACTTAGGGCCATACCAAAGAGCTATAAAGATTTATAATGGCGCTGACCATAAGGCTTAAAAGAGATTTTGTTAAAAAATTCTCATTATAACTTAGGAATATTTTATTTAAATAGTGACACACACACACACAACTATACACACACCAAAAAAGAATATCATAAAATAAAAATGTGATTGTAAAATTTTTCAAAAACTTGAGCAAATTTTCTAAATTATTTTCAAAAGTTACACATTAATTAAAAGTCAAATATGAGTTTAACATGTTTGAAAATAAAATTCTCATAAATAATGAAATTGCATAGATATTGAGATTTGATGTGTGTACTATTATGACACTTGAGGGTAAATATAAATTTTCTGATTTTTAATTTTTATAAATAATGAATTTTTCATAAATGTTGAGATTTGATGTATGTATTCTTTCATAAATGTTGAGATTTGATGTGTGTACTCTTTCATAAATAGTGAGATTTGATGTGTACTATTATGACACTTTGTGGAGTATAGAATTATTTTGATTTTTTTTTAAATATATATATATATATATATATATTTTTTTTGACAAATTCTATTTATAATGTGTGTACTATATATATATATATACCCCACAAAGTGTCATAATAGTACACATCAAATCTCAATATTTATGAAAAAGAGTACACACATTATAAATAGAATTTGTCAAAAATAAAAATATTTAAAAAAAAAAATCAAAAAAATTCTATACTGCACAAAGTGTCATAATAGTACACATCAAATATTAAGATTAGATGTGTACTATTATGACACTTTGTGGAGTATAGAATTTTTTTGATTTTTTTTTTAAATATATATATATATATATATATATTTTATCTTTATTTTTGACAAATTCTATTTATAATGTGTGCACTCTTTTTCATAAATATTGAGATTTGATGTGTGTACTATTATGACATTTTGTGGGGTATATAATTCTTTTGATTTATATATATATATTTGTTTTTTTTGACAAATCCTATTTATAACCCCATGAAATTAGTCATTTTATCTATATGAGCCCATATGAAAATAGAAATTCAAATTTCAAAAATCATTTTTAATTTTCAAAATATTCAGTTTAACATTCAAAACTTTAGTAAACTTTATAAAATCTTTTTAAAATTTTCAGAACTAATTGAAAGTTAGAATTTTGACTATAAATGATTACATTATATCTTGTCTATCTGCCGGTATAAAAATGCCACCTTTGGCTTCAAATTTGGCTAGATTATTAATATTTGTTTATGAAATTGGAAAGGTATTATTCAAGTTTGAGTTGAGGGGAGAATCATTGTGTACTTAATGGGAGGATCACTTTTACTTGGGCCATATATTATTTGGCAGCTTTTGCCATGGCTTTGCTTGGTCCTCCTTTGGGAAGAACATTACAATGCATCTTTGCGTGTGAATTTCTTACTAGCAAATCCCTTCCTTTGTGGGATGTGGTGACAAAGTCTTTCAAAGATGTTTTTGTTTCCTTCCGCCTTAAGGAAAGAATTTAGGTCTTGATTCCCTAGGTGCATTTTCATTTGGTCAAGTCGATAGCCACGCCCTTCATTCTAGGTGATTTGAAAGATTTGGACTAAAATGTGTAGTTTCTTTGACATAGTCTAATATGTTGATTCAATGGCCATTGAGTGACACTAGTAGATCTTCATTGTTGGATTTCCTCTTGAAATATTAGATCCAAGAGGAAGCGTACATCCATCATTTTTCCAAAGGCTTCTTTATAGCAAAGTTTGATATTTCCTAAAATAAGATCTCATTCTTAGCTTAGGTACTTAGTTCTAGGGTTGGGTTAGCTTGGGCGTGAAGCCATGGTTCCCTTCCTTCAACCCTGCATTAGAGACAAGCTCCTTTCCTTTATGCCAAATATGCGGAAGGATTTCTAATCTGGCTCTTTAGTTTTGGTCTTTTGAATCATGCAAGTAAATATGAAATGTCATTGGTGAGTTTCATTCTAGATTGCCAAGGCTAAGAGTAGGCATATCATCACATGTGACCATATTTGTGTTGACATGGACTTCTCCAAAGGTTCATTCATGGATGTAAGATTAATTGTAAAGGATTATATTTGGACTTAGACATTCCACTATGAGCAAATGATTTGTAGTTGTAGGGCTTTCTTTGGCACAAGGCATGTTACTATTCTATGATTCATGCTCAATAATGTCTACTCCTCAATAAAGAAGAAGCATCATATACCTACATGATGGAGTTTGCATTAGAGTAGTCTTATTTAGTTGACAAACCTCCACCCCCCCCCCCCCCCCCCCCCCCCCCTTTGGGAGACCTTTCGACATGAGAGCTTACTCTTCAAGACTTAGAGATAGAGAAGGCTAGTGAAAAAGGCTCTTTATAGAGTTTGTGGGAAGCTTGAAATCCTTGTGAAGTATTTAGGGACCCATTGCCTTTCCTAAATCCCTTGCAACACCTGTAAAGTCAATGTTATGTATCCAAATAAAAAATAGCACATAAACATAAGAAAACATAGACCAACAACTAGATAAGAAGCTATTTCAAGGGTTAACCTCCCTTTACATCACATAAATGAATAATTCTTGGATGATTCAAGTGACAACAACTCGTTGGTATATATAGGAGTCTTAAGCATCAAAATATAATTAGGGCCTACATAACAATAATAATGTAAGGGCTAAAAATAGCAATAGTGGGCTTCTATGGGGCACAACAATAAGACTATGGTGGCTACACTAGTATTATTGAGACCTAATATGCCCCTCTCCTTTAAAAAAGTGTTGTCTTTAATGCTTGAGTACTTATAGATGCTTCTGTATGAAATATCCATCCTCCCATGTGGAATTTTCAACAAGTAATTTCTTCTGCTTAATGTGATAATTTGAAATTGATCGATTCCGTAGCTGCTAGATTCTTGTTTTCGTGATTTCTTCAGGCTCCAATATGATTTTTCCTTCCTCGTTAAGTTTTGTAAATGTAGTTGAACTGTGAGTTTGTCCCCTATAACATTTTTTTAAGCATGAAACATGGAAAAATATGTCTACTTGTGAATATGTAGGCAGCTCCAATTTGTATGCCATAGTACCAATCTTTTGCAACACCTTGTACGGGCCATAGTACTTGGGTGATAATTTATTACCCTTCTTAGCTTGCTTGAGAGACATTTTTTGTATCAAGGTATTGTTTAAGGATTCAAATATTATGTTTATTTATAGTATTAGAGGCAAATCTTCTAGTGTGAAAAGTCATACATAGAGAATGTATGCGAATATTCAATAAAAAACATGTAATTTACTATGAAAATAGGTAAATTTTTGGCGAATATTATCCATTTAACCATATATATGTAAAAAATATGTTAATTTTTAACCAAATGGGTTAATGTTTTTTTCATAATATGTCCAAAAAATAGTCAATTACTGAAATTTCGCCCTTAAAATTTTCCCTGGTTTGTATGGTTGTAGTTGTAAAAATACCCAATCACCCACATCAAAACTTCTTTCACTGTGATACTGATCTACTTGTTGTTTCATTCGATTTTGCACCAGAGTCACGCTATCCTTTAAGAGTTGGACAACTTGTTGTTGATGCTCGATGTGATCTTCCACTGCTTGAACCTTAGAATTGTCTCTTAAAGACGATGTGATGGACGATGGATGATATCCATAAAGCGCCATAAATGGGGTCATTTTTGCTGTCGTATGGAAGGAAGTGTTATACCACCATTTTCCAGAGGCAACCACTTGACCAATTGTGTTTGTTTATTAGATACAAAACAATGAAGATATCCTTCCAAACATTTGATCACTATCTCAGTTTGCCCATCATATTGAGGATGATAAGATGAACTATGAGCTAATTGATTACCAAGACAAGAAAATAATTCTATCGAAAAATATCAAATGAAAATTGGATATCTATCACTTACAATAATATTTGGGTTTCCATGTAGCTTTTGAACCGTTTCCACAAATGCAATAGCGAATGCACTGGCTTTGAAAGGATGAGATAGTGCACAAAAGTGTGCATACTTGTTAAGTCTATCAACTTCCACCGTGATGAAACTCTTTCCTTTAGACTTGGGTAAAACTACGATAAAATCCATTGAGACCTCCTCCCAACACTGACTTGGAAAGGCTAATGATTGTAAAAGCCTTGGGGTCTTAATTGTTTCAACTTTCTTTTGTTGGCAAACCAGACATTTTTCCACAAACTTTTGAATATCAAATTTAAGTCCATCCCAAAAAAAATCCTACTTGACCTTGTGGTAAGTTTTTAAACATCTTAGGTGCCCTCCTATAGGAGAGGTGTGCAATTCCAAAATAACATTTTGTTTTAGCTGGGAGTTCTTATATAGATATAAATGATCTTTGTACCACAGTGAACCATTTTTCTAGATAAATGTATTAGATGCACTAGGATCTTGTTGCAATTGTTGAATGAGTGTCCACACCTCTTCATCATTCTTCCATTCATCCCTTTCTTCAGTTATCCAATTAGGTTAGACAATAGAAATGGCACAGAGAAATGCTTCCACATATTCATCGCTTCTTGAGAGTACATCTGCAACAACATTTTGCTTCTCTTTTTTCTAGATGATTTCAAAGTCACAACCCAACATCTTTGTGACTCATTTTTTCTACTCTTCTGAAGATAATTTTTGTTCAAGAAGTATTTAACACAATCATGATATGATTTTACTTTGAAGGTATTCCCATTAGGTAAGGGTGCGCTTGCTTTAGGGAATGTTGTATTTCCAACATTTCCTTCTCATAAATAGGTTTGTGTAAAGACTTTCCATGATTGAACGAATCTCAAAAGCAATGGGCCTTCCTTCTTGCATTAAAACAACACTAATGCCATCTCATGAGGCATCACATTCCACAATAATGGTTTTTGTGAAGTCTAGCATAACTTAGACTGGAGCTTGGTACATTGCCTCTTTAAGATGTTCAAAGGTATTAGTTGCTTTTGGAGTCCCAAAAAAATGCATCTTTCTTCAGTAATGTTGTTACTGGTGTTGCTATTTTCCCATAATTCTTAACAAACTTGCTATAATACCCTGTGAACCTGAGAAATCCTCGAAGATGCCTTAAGGTTGTGGGAATTTTCCATTCCTTTATGGATTTAATTTTGTTAGGGTCTAACTTAACACACTCATGAGATACAATATGACCTAAATATTCCACTTCCTATACCCAAAGGAAACATTTGGAGGGTTTTGCATACAATTGTTTCTCCTCCAATAGTTGAAGCACCCTATCAACATGTTGAACATGATATTTACAAGAATTGTTGTAGATTAGTATATCATCGAAAAATACTAATACAAATTTTCTAAGGGTTTCAAAGTGGAATTCATCAAACCTTAAAATGTGGAAGGTGCATTAGTAAGGCCAAAATGGATGGCCAAAAATTCATAGTGACCTTCATGAGTTCTGAATATTGTTTTTCAGAATGTCTCCTGTCTTCATTCTAATTTGATGATATCATCAACAAAGATCCAACTTGGTGAAGTAAATTGCTCCATGTAGTTAATTCAACAATTCATCAATTACAGGAATGAGAAATTTATCTTTAATAGTGATCTTATTAAACTCTCTATAATCCGTACACATATGCCATGATCCATTCTTCCTGTGCACCAATACTACTAGAGAAGAGAAATAACTTTGGCTAGGTTGAATTATACCTGCCTGTAGCATTTTTGCAACCATAAGTTCAATTTCACTCTTTTAGGCATATGGATATCTATAAGGTATGATGTTTGGAGGAAAACTTCTTGGAATCAAGTGAATAGCATGATCATGATCAGTAATAGGTGGGAGACCTTTGGGAATCTCAAATACCTTGGAATGATTGTCAAGGATGCTCTGGAGATATAAAGAAATGGATGACTAAGATATATGAACATCTAGTGAGAATAATTGTGCAATTACCACTTGTTCCTTATTCAAAAGATTTTTCACGCCATTAGAGTTGATTATCTTCCTAAGTTTCCATGTGATACCCATTAATTCAATTTCCTTTCCTTCCTAGAAAAAAATCAAGAAAATTTCTTGAAAACTAAAAGCTATCGTCGCCAAAGATTGTAACCATTGGACTCTTAATACAACATCAAAACCACCCATTGGAATGTAAAGCATTGGACTATTGAATACATATTCGCCCATGATTAGTGTTCAGTAATTTAATTGTGAGTTAAATTAATTGCATTTATATGTCAATCCAGGCTCATATACTTGTGTTGACGTTGTGAAAAACACCCTCCAAAAGTTTGCGTACAATCGAATTTTGGAGCCTACTGTGGATCTTGTGATTGGTCGTTCTATAGTCGCATCTTGATCAAATGATTCTTTTTGAGCTCCCTTCTTGGATAAGAAGTGTCGAAGTCACTTGCTCATACATCCTCAATCCATAACAAGTACATGATCACATTATTTTATGCAAGCTTGGACAAGCACAACACGTTCCGTTAAGACTGTGCTTGTGCGATGTCCAATCCATGTCGATAGTTAGTGCGCATTGGCAATGACTGTTTCACACATTCTAGCTTTGTTTGTACTTCCATTTCGGTGAAATATGCAAACTTTCGCTTCCGTGCACCTTTGTTTTCGTGACTGCCATTTTCATGCTTTCAGCTATTGCTTTCACTCTAATTAGTGTCATCTTCAAGTTATATTTTCTTTGGCATGTGTTACTTTCACCATCCTTCACATATCACAAGAGTCATTCGCACTTTAGCAATTGTCGTATTTTCGCATGTTAGTTATCGCACAATGTATGTATGATTGTTCTGGTGGTTTCAAGGGGTTATATTTGTGCGAATGAGTTGGTCTAACCATGTAAAAATTAGTCACACTCATTCCAAAAGTTTCAATCACTGTCACACAAGTGTCGTCACGGTCATCGCAAAGTGTACCTTTAGTGTCGCACTTGTCATGAAGTCATCGCAAAGTTGTCACATTGAAGGAAATATGTTGTTAACGTGTTCCGGATGATCTATGTGGTTGTGTAGCCAAAGTGTTTCGAGTGTGTGATAACAATCAAGTAATATCATTATTCACATCAGCCTCTTCAGTCCCACACATATCCAATTTTCGGAAATTCCCCAGCGACCTAGCCCCATCTAGCCTTCCTTAACTGCGCACTACACAGTTACAACCCTCAAGTTGTATCCCTATCCCTTGAAATTGCACAATACACAGTTCCTACTTCTCAATACTATGGATTGTGCAGTTCAAGTGCTTAAGCCCAACCTTGGCTCCTAGGATTGTGCAATCCAGCCCTCCAGCCTGGGCCCAACTGCACATTGTGCAATTTCTGAGCTCAAGCTCAAACCCTGAGCTCTTGAACTGTGTAGCTGCATAATCACCATGCCTGCTTTGCCTCCAAGAACTACGCAGTTTGTTGAAACAATGCAAAATCCATTCAGTTTGACTCATTAACTCCCAAAAATGTGTAATTTCTCTCTCCTTCCTAGTAAGTACTACACATTGCGCAGTCTCAAGGCTCAAGTCTCGAACCTAAGCTCTTGAACTGCACAATTATGTAATCACCTAGGCTCCTCCATCCTCCAGAACTACGCAATAGGCTGATCCAGTGCCCATCCCCTCATCCTGTCACACAGAGCTCACATATTGCACCGTTTTCTTCCTCAATCCAACCTCTGACTACCTAAGATACACAATTGTGCAATTACTAAGCCTCTTTCCCAACCTATCACTCGGTTCAAGATCAGTCATTGGATCAATATGCACCATCTTGGACTAGGGGTTTATAGGACTGATGTTGTCTTGTCATGAATGGATTGCAGATATAGGTACTTTTTCATGCTATGGCATGATGAAAAATAAGGAGATGGAGAAGGAGGCCGACATGCTAGAAGACACATATGGAGCTGAAGAGATAAGATGATTATCAGGTGAGAAGGTGAAGGAACACTGGACTATAACAAAATATGAAGATCAAGATCACATGGAATATTCCTCATCTTCAAGCCATAAGGAGGAGGAAGAAGAACATGTACCATATTTTCAAGAAGATAAAAATAAAAAGGAAGCAAGAAGGAAAACTTGGCACTGTCACATCATCATGTTTTCCATGTCATCAATATCATGTCATGTCATGTCACAAGTCAACATATGCCACATCAATATTGTGGATTATGTAATTACCTATTCAAATTGTATTAGTCCAAATGACACATTCAGAATATGAAGAGTCATGTAAAGTCGAAAATTCCTAGGAAGTCAAATAATCATGAGGGTAGTCAAAGAGTCACAAGTAAGGTGAAGCATCATCTCTTGGTTATATATACACCCCCATTGTATGGCAAAGGAATTTTCACCTTGGATCCTCACACAATGCATTAGATTCTTTTGGGGAGCAAGGAGTGGCTCCAACACTCAACTATTGGAGTTATTGATGTTCATTATATACATGTGTCTTGGAACTTTTACTTAATAAAAAAAGCCTTCAAGGCCAACACATTCTTCATGCATGGATTATGAATATTTGTATGACTATTCTACAGATGTTTGTATTTCATGTTTTCTTTCATTTTTGCTAAAGTAGTTGAACTATTTCGGTTATTTTAGTACTTATCTTAGTGAGAATGTGTTTTAATGGTTGTTATCTTTGTCCCATCCTTATGGACTATTCTGCAATATACCAGATAGATCTTTCTCATTGATTGGTTGTAATGACCATCGCATCTTTTGTGGACTATTCTGCTGGATGTCAAACGGATCCCTTTTTTTTGCGTGTGTCTCTACTTGGGTGTTACTATTACCTCTCTCTTAGAGGCTCACTTTACTCTTTCCTCCATAGTAGAATAAATTTTACACACTTACAACCAAACACTCACTAGGCACACTTACTTGCTTTTCGAAGGCATGCACACATTCCTCTCTCTTGCTGACAGTTAGAGCCAAGAAAAATCTATAAGAATACATGGCAACCAGGTTGATACTTTGGATGGGAGTCCTATTCAAAACGATGTGATATATAATTGGAACTTCACATTGGGGAGACCCCTTAGTTGACGGATTTCTAGCACCATCAACAATGGTGCTAGAAGGAGGGCCACATGACAAGCTATGCCCATTGAGTATGTTTTGAACCTCTTATCTCAAACGGCTCATCCTCAAATCTTACTCCTTGGGTGTTTCTCTCATTTATCCATTTGCCAATTTTCAATTCCCGATGAGCCTCTTAATCACTTGTCTTAGTTAAACTTTGATGGTGAGGATGGAACATCCATAACCATGCACATTTTTTATTTTCTTAAATTTTGTGAATCTTATGAAATCGATGATGAAGATTTTTCTTATGTGATTTTCTTCCTAACCCTTGAAGGCCATGTTAATCAATGGTTCCATGCCTTACCACCCGCCTCCATCCATTCTTTCCATCATTTCCTCAAGGAGATTTATCAAGCCCTTGATAGGTATGATTATTGAGATGTTTATAAAAGAATCAATCAGTTAAGAATGAAGCATGATGAATCAATTGAATATTTCTCTAATCGATTCCTTCACCTTTGTTATGAATTTCCTGAAGAAGATGTAGATTGGGATTTATTTAAACACAAGTTTCGGCATTTGGTTCATTTCTCTTCACATAGTGAACCTGAACCCCCAGGTGTTTCTACTTCCCAAACTCTTATGAATTATGAGACACCTCTAATTTCAAAGGAGGAATTTTCTGCTCCTTTCATTCTTTTTCCTCCTCCTTTTCCAATTATGATGAGGGTGCCTCCGTGTGATGATAATAAAGTTTGGAAATATGCAAATCAATTCCTAATCCATCTTTTCATTCTTCTTCTGCTTGTCATGACTCATATTCAATGGAGAAAATCCTAGAATGGCTCATGAAGCCCATGGTGAAGACTAACTCGTCCATTCCGCAAGATGATGTTACTATTCATAACTCTAGTCTCGAATATGATCTAGATTTCTATTATCCCGTATCATCTAAATATCACGAATCTTTGTACTGTGATCCGCCCGATCAACCTACTCCAATGACTATTTTTCCACACACTCTAAATTTTTGAGTTGCTGGTTCAAATTGTGATTAGATACAAGGAAGTCATATTACGCAGGTAGAGTAACAGGAAGGTGAAGATGCTTTCAATATTTCTTCTCCTCTTCAAAATCTTCGATGTGAAGATGACACACTTCCATTCTTAGATGATTCTCAATCTACTAATATCGATAGTAAATCAAATGAAATGAATTATTTCAATTAATCCATGGCCTCAGGCAACAATCATTGCAATGATGATGACTTTGTTGATGTATACAATCATGAATACCTAGGTGCATCAAATGATCTTTTGGTTTCTCATGAATATTTTAATTTAGATCCAGAATCTGATTCGGTTAAAGAAGATGTGCTTATCAAAACTTCCTCTTCATCTCACTATCCCTTATGCTCTACCATTTATAATGCATCCACTTACGTTAGAGCTATTTCATGCTCTTCAAGTCCTTCATCCAATGAGTTAACTTCTTAATTGGCACAAGGTGGTGAGATTATCCATGATGCAAATGAAAACAATCAAATCATTGAGTACTCTTCCCATCCCTCATCATCTCTTCTCTTGCATGAAGACAACTCTTCAAATCAACTTGCTCATGAAATTTCCTCGATTCATTCATCTTCAAATTTGCGATTAGAAGAATCTTTCGACTTGAGTAATATGGTTGTTGAAGTTGAAAAACCTAGTCAAATTAGTGACATAATTGGCTTTCATCTGGTGAGCAATGGTCTTATTGAAACTAATGGTAGTAGCTATCCTCAAACCATGCACAATCTGGTTCAATATTCAAAATGTGATTTTACAATCCTAAAAAGTTTCAGTACTTTCCAGGGAGTTGAGGCACTTCGACTTCCATTGATGGTTATCCTAGGATATCACAACTCTGGTAATCTCCCAGGACAATGTCAGATCTAGTTTCTCTCGCACAATCCTTCTCTTTGCATGGTTTCACTCGATGAAAATTCCTTTTTGAAAATGTTTGGTATTTCGGATGTTTCAAATTTTCAATATTTTAGTTCTGACTGGATTCAGGAACCTTTTTCAATTCATTTATCTTCATGCAAATCTATCACACCAAACTCAGGTTTGGAATGTGTATCTCTCATAGAGTCATGGAATTGTGAAGTTTATCATTCAAAATACCATCTTTGGCTGAAGGGATCATGCCTATTAGATTCATTTCTTAGTAATTTGATCCTGGTTTTCCTTGTGAATGTTGTATTGCAAATCTTTCCCTTCATTGCACCTGAAATCCTCTTGAGTGATAATGAATGTACAAGTTATCACGCAAATCAAATCCTTCTCTGTTCACTATGTCCTAATTGGTCTCATGTGTTTGTTGTGCTGACACCCTTTTTAAATTCTTTTGATGATTATGATGCTTTTATAATTTATCACCAATACAGGAAAATGGTTTGTCACATTCAGCTTGCGAGGAAGTGGTTTGATTTTTCAGAGCATTCACAAAGATATTCAAATTTATGTATCTTTGTAAATTACAAACTGGGAATTAGATGCTTTGATCAACCCATCTGATCATTATCCTATCTCTGATGACTATCATTCAACTTATCATTTTCCTTCCAGCACATCCAATGACAATTGTTCTACATCCTTTGATATTTATGGTTCAACATTTCACTATTCGAATATTGGTCGAGCAGATGAGGCACTTCAACCTTTGTTGTTGGTTATGCCAGGTCCTCACTATCTCGACATGACTACTGAATATGATCAAATATATTTTCCCTCACAAGATTCTCATCGTAATCCTGTGCCTCTAATTGAAAATTCATCTTTTCAAATATTTTGAGGTTTTCAAGAGGATTATCATGAATTTTACGATCCAATCATTGAATGGTTGGAACAGTCTTACCTGGCAAGCTCCATTGCAAATAACAAGTTTCGATCTTTCCTCATGCTTGCTAAGGAGTTTCGGTGCAGATGGAGACACATTCGCAGGAACCTTCATAGGTTTGTTGAATGATGGTTCTCATTAAAAAGGTAATAATATAAACCAGTTAGAAGCGGTGGCTATGGCCTATCTTTCTACTAACAGGAAAGAACTTCAATTTTTTGTACAAACTATTCAAGTTCTTATTTTTTTTTATCTCACATTATTTTACATTCGTTTTAATTGATCAAATCTTTGTGATTGCAGTTTAGGAACAATTATGGTGGCTACATTGGAAATTCCATTATATGTGACCCTGACCTTTTAATTAGTTAGGTTAGGAGTAGGTCTATTTTCATTTTAGTTTACCTACCCATCCTGCATTCGTTTTCTGTAGTTTGTCTTGTTTTTTCTGGTTTTGGTTTTACATCATGCTTTGCTTTACCCATTTTTTGTCTTGTCTTCTAGTTTTGTTTCCTTGTTGTCTACTGTCTTTCCTTTTGTTTTGTGAGACCATGCATGAAGATGCTCTGTTGGCTCAAAGGGAATGTGGAAAAATAGAAAAGGACCTTGTAACACTCCAACATTTGGATAACTCTTTTCCCTTATTTCCTGCCTTGGTTACATTTTTTGGTCGATGATGTTCCAATGGAAAATACGATCCTTACGTTAAGAAAGAATTGTGTTGAACCATGACCTCCATGTTTATTTTGGAAACCTCGTGCCTATACTCAGGTTTTTATGTTTCAATGTTTTTAGGCTAATCCAACCAAGTAGAGAATGTTGGGTCCCTATAATACTAGTGATTACCCCATTACTATTGTAGTTATACCCCCTATTTATATTGTTGTGCCCCTATTACCCCCATATTATTATTTCTGTGCCCCATAGAATCCCTCTATTGTTATTTTTGTGGCTTTATATTATTATTGTTAGGTCGGCTGGATTATATTGTGACTCCTTAGACTCCTATATATAGAAAGGAGGTTTTGTCATTTGTATCATCCAAGAATTGTTCATTTATGTAATGTAAAGGAGGTTGCCACCTCGAAGAGGCTGAATTCTAAGGCGTGGATTTATCTTTTCTATCTTTTCTTGAGCTGGTTTCATAACATTTGGTATCAGAGCTTTGGATTCTAGGGTTTCGCTGCTCCAAACAGGTCATCGTGGAATTTTCGCTATAACTTTTTTTCTGTGACGTTTCAGAAGTCGCAAAAAAAACCCATTTGAGAAGAATTGGCACTGAACCTTGGGTCCGAATTTCAGAGCTGTTCGCGCGATATTTTCGGAGATATGATCTGAGGAAGTTGGCCTTTTTGCAGACTCCTGAATTACATTCAAGACAGGTGACCTGGGGAAAATCGTCATAACTCTCTCTCTGAGGATCGGATTGAAATTTCGTAAAAAGGTACAGAAAGAGGATGGACTGTAGTTTCTTGTATGTGTTTTTCAGATTCAAAAGTTGAAACAGTGACTCGTGGCACGTCGTACAAGTTCGCTCTACTGAACCAGTCTAAAAGCAAGTCACTGTGGGAGATTTCACATAACTCTTCCTTGGAGAATCCAATTTGGCTCAGACTTGTGGCATTGGAAAGAGGACGCAGAAGGCTACTACAGGTAGCAATTTCAGAATTGGATGATCCGAAATTACAGAGATACATCAGATTCAATATCAGGCTTCTATAAAGTGAAAAAAGGTGTGTAGTTTTTTTTAATTTTTGTGTAAGCTTGGTTTAACGGAATTCAAAGGGCATAGTAAAACTTTATTATCGGTAACTGATGCCCAGAGGAAAGAAAATGCAAACACCTAGTAAGGAACCTGAAAGCTCTAGCATGACTCATGAAGAAGAGGAAGAAATGCTACATGATATATCAAAATTACAAGAACAAGTGCAACAAATGTCACGCTCACAAAAGCTAACAGAAGCTAAGATAAGTGGCATGGAATCTAAGGTAAATGGCGTGGAATCTAAGATAAAGGGCATGGAAGCTAAGATGGATGGCATGGAAGCTAAGGTGAATGGCATGGACGCTAAAATTGATGGCATGGATGATGAGATGGATGAATTAAAGAAGTTGCTACAAGAAAGGGTCACTAATGGTGAAAAGGTAGTAAAGGAAACTCATGATGAGAACAAAAGAAATGTTAATCATGATTCCATAGACTCTAATGTTGGATCGAAGACTCACCATGTTCCAAAAATCGATATGAGGAAGTTTGATGGCAAGGATCCCGCCACATGGATATTACAGATGGAGCAATTCTTCGATCTCAATAATGTGCAAAACACACAAAAGGTACGTATGGCAACTTTATATTTGGAACCAAATCAGTTTGTATGGTATCAATGGCTTTGTTCTCGTAAACAATTTATCACTTGGGCAATTTTTACGGAAGAATTGATAGCACATTATGAGGATACAAAAAGCAACACTTTTTTTAGCCAATTGATAAGTCTCAAACAAAAGGGTTCAATAATGGAGCACATTGAGGAGTTCCAAAAATTGAACATAAGGGTAAAAGATATTCCAGAGGAGCATAGGATTGATGTGTTCATAGGGTCTTTAAAGGATAATATCCAACATGATGTGCGCCTTTGGGAACCTGATTCATTAGAGAAGGCATTCAGGTTAGCAAGAAAAATGGAAAGCAAAATTATGGCAACTAGGAAGCATACCATTCACAACTATAAAGACGGAAGTGTTGTTGCCCATAGTCTTCCACAACCTACAAGGTTGACACCACAAAAATTGGAAGAAAAAAGAGCAAAAGGGCTTTGTTACAATTGTGATAGCAAATACACAAAAGGTCATAAGTGTGCTGAGAAGAAATTATTCTACATAGATTGTGAAGAGGAAGAAGAAAAGGAGCAAGAAAGGTCAAAAGAAGAGGATATATTCCAGGAACAAAGCCTAGATGAAGAACAAATAAATCCGACCATATCTTGTAATGCATTGGCGGGAATTACCACTCCTCAAACCATCAAGATAGAAGGACAAATCAAGAAGAAAAAGGTAATAGTGTTGATTGATTCAGGAAGCACCCACAATTTTATTCATTGTAGGGTAGCAAAAGAATTGAATTGCTTCCTATATCCAGCACCAGAGTGTCAAGTGATGATTGCAAATGGAGGAACAATAAATTTTTCTGGAAAGTGCCATAATATCAAGCTATCCATGGGAGAATATGTATTGACTAGCCCAATGCTTTCCATTCCAATGGGAGGTGCTGATGTTGTACTAGGAGTCCAATGGCTACAATCCTTGGGTACAATAGCTTTTAATTTTCAAGAACTTTTCATGAAATTTTCTGTGGAAGGAAAGGAAGTTGAATTAAGGGGTATTGCAGGGAAACCAGGAAAGATAATCAGCTCTAATGGCATGACAAAGCTTCTAAAAAAGGAGCAAAGAGGTGTAATTGCACAATTATGTTCGCTAGATGTTTCCACATTGGAATCATCTATTTCTCCAGATCTCCAAAAAGTCCTGGACAATCATTCCAAGGTATTTGAGACTCCCAAAGGTCTCCCACCTATGCGTGATCATGATCATGCTATTCATCTGATTCCAGGAAGTGTTCCTCCAAACATCAGGCCGTACAGATATCCATATGTCCAAAAAAGTGAAATTGAACGTATGGTTGCAGAAATGCTAGAGGCTGGTATAATTCAACCGAGTCAAAGTTCTTTCTCAGCTCCAGTAGTATTGGTGCACAAGAAGGATGGATCATGGCGCATGTGTCCAGATTATAGGGAGCTCAACAAGCTCACTATTAAAGATAAGTTCCCCATTCCTGTTATTGATGAATTACTGGATGAATTGCATGGATCAATTTACTTCACCAAGTTGGATCTTCGTTCGGGATATCATCAAATCAGAATGAAGATTGAAGACATTCCGAAAACAGCATTTAGAACTCATGAGGGTCATTATGAATTTTTGGTCATGCCTTTTGGCCTTACCAATGCACCTTCAACATTTCAAGGTTTGATGAATTCAATTTTCAAACCATTCCTTAGAAAATTTGTGTTAGTATTTTTTGATGATATACTAATCTACAGCAAGTCTTGGAAGGATCATGTTGAACATGTTGACAGGGTGCTACAACTATTGGAGGAGAAACAATTATATGCAAAAAGATCCAAATGTTTCTTTGGAGTCCAGGAGGTGGAATATTTGGGTCATATTGTATCTCATGAAGGAGTTAAGGTAGACCCTAGCAAAATTAAAGCCATTAAGGAATGGAAAATCCCCACATCCATAAAGCATCTGCGAGGATTTCTTGGGTTGACAGGGTATTATCGCAAGTTTGTTAAGAATTATGGGAGAATAGCAGCACCTCTAACAACATTATTGAAGAAAGATTCATTTTCATGGACTTCGGAAGCAACAAAGGCCTTTGAACATCTTAAAGAGGCAATGTGCCAAGCACCGGTCTTAGCTACACCGGACTTCACAAAAACCTTTATTGTGGAATGTGATGCTTCAGGAAATGGAATTGGTGCTGTTCTAATGCAAGATGAAAGACCCATTGCTTTTGAAAGTCGTCCAATCAAGGGAAAGTTTTTAAACAAAGCTATTTATGAGAAGGAAATGTTGGCAATACTCCATGCACTTAAGAAATGGCGACCCTACCTAATGGGAAGACACTTCAAGGTAAAAACGGATCATGATAGCCTTAAATACTTTTTAGAACAAAGATTATCCTCTGAAGAGCAACAAAAGTGGGTCACAAAGATGTTGGGTTATGACTTTGAAATCATCTACAAAAAAGGGAAGCAAAATGTGGTGGCAGATGCACTCTCAAGAAAGGATGAGGATGTGGAAGCATTGTTGTGTGCCATTTCTATTATCCAACCAGATTGGATAAACGAAGCAAGGGAGGAATGGAAGAATGACGAAGAAGTGTGGGCACTTATTCAAAAGCTACAACAAGATTCCAGTACTTCTGATACATTTAGCTGGAAAAATGATTCGTTATGGTACAAAGATCGCTTATACCTCTGTAAGAATTCCCAGCTAAAACAAAAGATTCTTATGGAATTGCACACTTCTCCCTTAGGAGGGCACTCAGGATTTTTAAAAACTTACCACAGGGTTAAGAAGGAATTTTTTTGGGATGGCCTTAAATCAGATATTCAAAAGTTTGTGGCGGAATGTTTGGTTTGCCAGCAAAATAAAGTTGAAACAATTAAGACACCAGGTCTATTACAACCTTTATCCATTCCAAGCCAACGTTGGGAGGAGGTTTCAATGGATTTTATCACAGGTTTACCCAAGTCTGAGGGAAAGAGTGTCATCATGGTGGTAGTTGACAGACTTACCAAGTATGCACACTTTTGTGCATTATCACATCCATTTAAAGCCAGTACAGTTTCTACTGCATTTATGGAAACAGTTCAAAAGCTACATGGAAACCCAAAGATTATTGTAAGTGACAGAGATCCCATTTTCACTGGAAATTTTTGGACAGAATTATTTTCTTGTCTTGGTACTCAGTTAGCTCATAGCTCATCTTATCATCCTCAATCTGATGGGCAAACTGAGATAGTAAACAAATGTTTGGAAGGATATCTTCGTTGCTTTGTATCTGATAAACAGACACAATGGGTCAAATGGTTGCCTCTGGCTGAATGGTGGTATAACACTTCCTTCCATACAGCAACAAAAATGACCCCATTTATGGCACTTTATGGGTATCAACCACCATCCATCACATCATATTTAAGAGAAAATTCTAAGGTTCAGGCAGTGGAACATCACATCGAACATCAACAACAAGTCCTCCAACTCTTAAAGGATAACCTCGTGTTGGCACAAAATAGAATGAAACAACAGGCAGATCAACATCGCAGTGAAAGAAGTTTTGATGTAGGTGATTGGGTATTCCTACGGCTACAACCATATAAGCAAATGTCCCTAAAGCAAGCTAAGAAGGATAATAAATTATCACCAAAGTATTATGGTCCGTACAAGGTGTTGGAAAAGATTGGTACTATGGCATACAAATTGGAGCTTCCTGCAGCTTCTCGATTGCACCCAGTTTTCCATGTTTCATGTTTAAAGAAGGTTATAGGTGACAAGCTCCCAATTCAAACAATATTGCCAGAACTTGACGAGGAAGGAAAAATTATATTGGAACCGGAAGCAATCACAGAAACAAGAACTCGACAGCTACGAAATCGATCAATTTCAGAGTATCTTATCAAGTGGAAGAACTTATCCGCTGAAGATTCCACATGGGAGGATGAGAATTTTATGCAGAAGTATCCAGAACTGCTCAAGCGTTGAGGACAACACTTTTTTGAAGGAGAGGGGCATGTTGGGTCCCTATAATACTAGTGATTACCCCATTACTATTGTAGTTATACCCCTATTTATATTGTTGTGCCCCTATTACCCCCATATTGTTATTTCTGTGCCCCATAGAATCCCTCTATTGTTATTTTTGTGGCTTTATATTATTATTGTTAGGTCGGCTGGATTATATTGTGACTCCTTAGACTCCTATATATAGAAAGGAGGTTTTGTCATTTGTATCATCCAAGAATTGTTCATTTATGTAATGTAAAGGAGGTTGCCACCTCGAAGAGGCTGAATTCTAAGGCGTGGATTTATCTTTTCTATCTTTTCTTGAGCTGGTTTCATAACAGAGAAGGACAAGGGAAAAATCTAAACAAGCAAACCTAAATCATAGGTCTCTATATGCTTCTCTAAAGGAACAACCTCTCCTGCTCTCAATAAGTTGGGATCCCTCTTCCGCCCATAAATAAATAAGTTTCAATGAACAATCCCATTTAAATAATAAATAAAGGCGAAAGAAGAGAAAGGATTCCTGTGCAAAGAAGTGAAGCAAGCAACTCTGCCCGGGTACTATCCAGGCTCGTTGGAAGTGGAGCAATGTTTGTGTTCCTGAAGTGACTTCATTGGGGTACTGTCCAGGCCTACTGGTAATGGAGCAACACTAGAGATGAAAAAATATACTCTAAAAATCTAAACCTTGCGAACTTCTTTACCCTATCCTGATTCACAACATTGTGTGATCACTCAGATATTATGTTTTTGTTTGACCAAGTAAAGGAATGAAGGGAACTATGTTTATGCACGGGGTAAGTGGGGAAGCCAGGTAATCTCAGTGAATCAATACTTCCTGAAGAACTAGACCTTTCACAAAAGAATTAACCAATGCAAAGAATATGGAGTTCAATCAATGTGTCACCAAGTGTTGTCGCTATGAAAAACACTCTCCAAAATTTTGCGTACAATCGAATTTTGGATCCCACTTTGTATCTTGTGATCGGTCATTCTGTAGTCACTTCTTGATCAGCTAATGCTTTTTGAGCTCCCTTCTTGGATAAGAAGTGTTGAAGTCACTTACTCACACATCCTCAGTCTTTAACAAGTGCATGAGCACATTATTTTACACAAGCTTGGACAATAATATCACGTTCCATCAAGACTGTGCCTGTGCAATGTCCAATCCATGTTAACAACCAGTGCACACTAACAATGACAATTTCTCACATTCTAGCTACGTTTTTACTTCCATTTTGGTGAGTTTTTCAAACTGTCGCTTCCACGCACCTTTGTTTTTGTGAGTGTCATTTTCATGTTTTCAGATGTCGCTTTTGCTTCCTTTCACTCTAATTAATGTGGTTTTCATGTTATATTTGCTCTAGCATGTGTTACTTTCACTATTGTTCACATATCACAAGAGTCATTCGCACTTCAACAATTGTCATCTTTTCACATGTTAGTTTTTGCACAATGTACGTATGCTTGTTCTGGTGGTTTCAAGGGGTTATCTTTGTATGAATGAGTTTGTATAACCATGTAAACATCGTTCACACTCATCCCCAAAGTTTTAAGCATTGTCACACAAGTGTCATCACGGCTGTCGCAAAGTGTACGTTTTGTGTCGCACTTGTTGTGAAATCGTTGCAAAGTTGTTGCATTGAGGGAAATATGTTGTTAACATGTTCTTGATGATCTATGTTGTAGTGTCATAATTTTTTTTCAAGTGTGTAATCACATTCAAGTCATCATTTTTCACTTCAGTCTCTACGGTCCCACACTTAGCCAATTTTCAGAAATTCCCCAACAACCTAGCCTCATATGGCTTTCCTCAATTTCGCACTGTGCAGTTAAAACACTCAAGTTGTATCCTTGTCCCTTGACACTGCACAATGTGTAGTTACTTCTTCCCAGGACTGTGGAATGCGCAGTTCCAGTGCTCAAGCCAGACCTTTAGCTCCCAAAATTGCACAATCCAGCCCTCCAGCCTGACCCCCGCTATGCACTGTGCAATATCAGAGCTTAAGCGCAAACACTAAGCTCTTTAATTGAATAAATAAATAATCGCCAAGCTTGCTTTGCCTCCCAGAACTATGCAGTTGGCTGAAACAATGAAAAATCCCTTCAGACTAACTCATTAACTCCTAAAACAATGCAATTTCTCTCTCCTGGCCAGTCAATACTACACATTGTACAGTCTCAATGCTCAAGCCTTGGTCCTGAGCTCTTGAACTGCACAATTTCACAATCACCTAGGCTCCACTATCCTCTAGAACTACATAATACGATGACCCAGTTCCCATCCCATCAACCTGTCACATTGAGCTCCCAGATTTCGCAGTTTTCTTCCTCAGTCCAACTTGAACTGCACATTGTGCAGTCTTAAGGCTCAAGTTTCACCCTTGACTTCTTGATTTGCACAATTGCTCAATTATTGAGCCTCGTTCCTAGCTTGTTTACCAGTTCTAGCTTAGTCAATGGATCAATATGAACCATCTTGGACTTGGGGTTTATAGGAATAATTTTGTCTTGCCATGAGTGGATTGTAGATACAGGTACTCTTTCATGCTATGGCAAGGTGATGAAGAAGGATATGGAGAAGGAGAACACGCTAGAAGACACATATGGAGCTGAAGAGATAAGATGATCATTAGATGAGAAGGCGAAGGAACACTAGACTATAAAAGAATATGAAGATGAAGATCACATGGAAGACTCCTCATCTTCAAGTCATAAAGAGGAGGAGGAAGAAGAACATGTACCATATTTTCAAGAAGACACAAAGAAAGAAGCAACAAGAAGGAAAACTTGGTACTGTCAAATCGTAATGTTATCCATGTCATCAGTATCATTTCATTCTTGTCATAATTCATTATATGCCACATCATTATTTTGGATTATATAATTACCTATTCAAAATGTATTAGTCCAAAGGACACATTCAGAATATGAAGAGTCATGTAAAGTCAAAAAGTCATAGGAAGTCAAATAGTCATGAGGGTAGTCAAAGAATCACAAGGAAGGTGAAGCATCGACTCTTAGTTATATATACACCCTAATTGTATGAGCAAAGGAATTTTCACCTTGGCTCCTCTCGCAAGGCATTAGAGAGACATACTAGTTCTTTTGGGGAGCAAGGAGTGGCTCCAACGCTCCACTATTGGAGTTAGTGATGTTCATTATATACATGTGTCTTGGAAATTTTACTTAATAACATAACCCTTCAAGGCTAGCACATCCTTCAAGCATGGATTATGAATATTTGTAAGACTATTCTGCAAATGTTTGTATTTCATGTTCACTTTCATCTATGTTAAAGTTGTTGAACTATTTCGGTTATTTTAGTACTTATATTATTGAGAATGTTTTGTAATGGTTGTTATGGTTGTCCCATCCTTGTGGACTATTCCACAAGATACTAGATATATCTTTCTCATTGATTGATTGTAATGACCATCGCATCTTTTGTGGACTATTATGCTAGATTTCAGACATATCCTTCTTGTTTGCATGTGTCTCTACTTGGGTTTACTATTACCTCTCTCTTATAGGTTCACTTTACTATTTCCTCCACAGTAGAAGAACTTTTACTCACTTACAACCGAACACTCACCAGGCACACTTACTTACTTTTCGAAGGAACACACATGTTCCTCTCTCTCGCTAATAGTTAGAACCAAGGCAAATCTATAAGAATATATGGAAACCAAGCTGATAGTCCAGATGGGGCCCCCATTCTAAATGGTGTGAGGTCTAATTGGGACTTCATGTTGGGGAGACCCCTTGGTTGACGGATTTCCAACACTGTCAACAACTTGTGAAGTACACTTACACAATATATGCTAGGAATTCAACTTTCAATTTTAGCTCTAAAAGAAATCCATTCTATTAGAATTAATAAATGATCAAAATATGCGAAACTAAAAGATGTCAGGAAATTATTCATTAAAATGAAATACTCATGCAATTAATCTTAAAGCGAGGAACACACACATCAAATATCTATGAGGACAATGAAATTTATGGTCTATGAAAATAATGAAAGAAAACTATTCTTGAAAAGTCATGGAAATTCTAAACTATCAAAGTTGGAAATCTTAATCATGGAAATTAAAGACAATTTTAATCTAATCTACTCTTAATTTCTACTCTATATATGCTACACTAATTCGAAAGACAAATTGTAACGATCTTTGCAAGAAACTTAAAGTAAATGACTGTGGGTGTGTGCATGCAAAATCAAAATTTGTTCAATTTAAATGATATGAGATGCCTATGTGCACTATTTTGTGTTTTATCTATGAATCTAAGACTTGAAAAATAATCATAAAACAAAAGGTTAATTGGAAAATGTTTTTGATAATTTAAATGGTTTACTCAAGCGCTTGGTGTCTGCAAGAAACGAGAAATTAGTGAGAAAATGGAGTATAAAACATAACGACGGGAAGGGAATAAAACAAAATATTAAAAATTTAACAAAAGACAAATAAAAAGGAATTTAGATTACACTATTGTAGCCAACAAGGAGCCCTCTTGTTAGAACAAGATCTAACTACTCAGAGAACTTAGCGGTTAATTGTAGACACCTCTCATTAGAACACAACCATAACAATCGTCAAGATTTTATTGATAGAAAAGTGCGTACATAATCAAAAGAGCCAACATAACTGAATGAAGGATAAAAAAAACATTGATATAGTCTTGATCTCTCTCTGAATCTATATATATTCCCCATTCATCAAAGAGATTACAACATTTTATAGAGCTTTGAAGCAACAAGAAACTCAAAATTTCATTGCATGAATTTTGGCCATGAGATCTTAGTAAATCAGTTTGAAAATAAAATCAAATATATTTTGAAGGATTTTAGGATCAAAGATGAGCCCATATCTAGTCAAACTTATATCCTTGACACAAATTTACTAAAGAACAACTTGTTATTTCCTTTTTGTTGATTTTGTTTTTGAATGACACATTAGCAAACTATTTGTCCATGTAATTTGCAAAATAAGGGTTGAAATAACCAGAAAAATCTTCCAAATCGTAGCGAATTTTAGGAAACCACCACCTTGGAGCCTAATTGGGCTTGTTCTGGAAAAAAAACCATGTTTTCTTTTTTTTCAAATTCGTTTTCATTTGCTTAAAAAACACATCTAAACTTGATTGGTAAGAAATGTTACGTATTTCCTTTGATATCTTGCTATAGATTTACAAGTGCTAGTTGGGTGAAATTTGACCAACACAAATCCATGTTGGAGGTTTTTGAAACAAAGAACATGTGCCTAATTTCCTTCTAGAATGGTGCTGCTACCTCGATCACAGAGATAGCTACATAAACTTGAATTGAGCTACAAAAACTGATTTTACAAACTATCATTAGTAAAACCAAACAAAATTCTTCTTAATTAATTATAAATAAAGGAAATAATAATAATAGACTATGTAAACATGTATGAGGGATTTTTGGTGCATTTATGGAGAAAAATGGTAAAAATGGTACTAATGGGTAAGTGGTATGGTGTGAAAACGAATGGTTAGATAAGGACAATTCAAAGGCCCAATAGTTAGATTGATATTATGGCACTTCCCTAAGCAATTTATAGTTTCTCCATTTGAATCCATCACTTGACACTGGTGTTGGATATAGAAAGTAATGACAAATCCTTGGTTATCTTACAATGAATAAAATTATGGGTACTATATGAATCAATGATCACTATTACTTTTTTCTTCTTGATATATCCTTCTATATTGAGAGTTTGAGGAGTGGTAATTCCTGCCAATGCATTATAAGATATGGTCGGATCCATTTCTTCTTTTTTCAACCGTTGGGGTTGGTTCTTGGTGCATATCTTCATATTTTGATGTTTCTTGTTCATTTTCTTCCTCCTCTTCACAATCTATGTAAAATAATTTCTTCTCAGCACACTTATGACCTTTAGTGTATTTTCTATCACAACTATAACAAATCCTTTTTTCTATTTTTTCCTCTAGTTGTTGTGGTTTGAACCTTGTAAGTTGTGGGAGGCCAGCAACAAAAAAAATTCCATCTTTATAGTTGTGAGAGGAAGACCTCCTTGTTGCCATAATTTTTCTTTCAACTTTTCTTGCCACACTAAATGCATTCTCTAATGACTTAGGTCTCCAAAGGAAAAACTCATGTTGGATGTTATCCCTTATAGTTCCTATGAAGACATCAATTAGATGCTCCTCTAAAATATCAATTACCTTGATATTCAATATTTGGAAGTCCTCAATGTGCTCCCCAACTAAACCCATTTATTTCATATTTATCAGTTGGCTAAAGAAGGTATTTCTCTTTGTATCCTCATAGTGTGCTATCAATTCCTATTTAAAAATTGTCTAAGTGATAAATGATTTATGATAACAAAGGCATCGATACCACAAAAAATGATTTGGTTCTAAATATAAATATGTAATGCGTAACTTTTATGTGTGTTGCACATCGTGTAGATCAAGGAACTGCTCCATATGTAGTATCCATGTTATTGAATCCTTGCCATCAAACTTCCTCATATTGATCTTTGGAATATGGTCGGTCCTCAACCCAAGGTTAGAGTCTCTAGAATCATGATTCACATTACTTTTTTTCTGATCATGAGTTTCATGGAATACCTTGTCACCATTAGGAAGCATTTCTTCTAGCAACTTTGTCAAACCTTCCATTTCTGATTTTAAACCATCCTTCAAATCTTCCATGTCCCCTTTTATTTTTGCTTCTAAACCATCCATCTTAACATTCATCATTGCTTCCAATTCATTTTTAGTTTCTATTTGTGAGAGTGAAAATTGTTGCACTTGGTCTCGTAATTTTGATATATCATGTTGCATTTCTTCTTACTCATGCGTCATAGTAAAGCTTTTTGAGGGTTTAAAGGGCGTAGAATTTTTTTATTTGGGAGAAATTTTGGAACTAATTAATGATATATATACTTCACTATGCCCTTTTATCACTTCAAACTGATTTTTCAAACAACATTTATGCAAATTTAAAAATACACACCTTTTAAGAGGTTGATTTTGAGCTTATCGATATGGCTGGATTTGAAACTATTGTGTCTATATGATTTTAGCCTCCCAAGTTCTAAAACTGTGTCATGAGATAACTCTTCGTGTCTTCTTTCTTGATTGTTTCAACAAAAAATTCAAAATACCTCCACAGAATCAGCCATATTTAGCACATTGTTTATGAATTTTTCAATTACTTGACCCCAAGACCATAAGCCAGGCCAAGATTGGATTGTTGAAGATAAAGTTATGCCAAATTCCTCACGATGACTTGATTATGGACTAGTTCAGTAGAGTGAACTTGTACGGACTGCCATGTGCCACTATTTCAACCTTCGGCCTTGAAAATCCTACTTGAAAAACTATAGTCCATGCAATTTTGGTCACTTTTTACAAAATTCAAATCCCATGCTGAAAGAGATATTTATGACTATTTTCGGTGAAACACCTGTTTGAGACTGAATCTGGAGCACACATAAACAATAACTTCCTTGGACCATATCTCTGGAAATATAGCAAACCAGAGTCTAAAATTGTAACCATATGTTCATAAAGATTTCATCTCCACGTGGTATCAATTTCATAGTTTGAATCTTCACCAATGGAAAGTCATAGCCAAAATTCCACAATGACTCGTTTGAAGCAGCAAAACCTTAGGCTCAAGGGATTTGATACCAAATTTTATGTATCTAGATAAAAAATAACACGTAAACATAAGAAACGATAGATAAACAACTAGATAATAAGGTAACAATTCTTGGGTGATTCAAATAATAAGACCTCCTTGGTATATATAGGAGTCTAAAGGGTCAAAATATAATTAGGGCCTACATAACAATAATAATGTAAGGGATCTAAAATAACAATAGTGGGCTTCTATGGGGCACAAGAATAACATTATGGTGGCTACACTAGTATTATAGGGATCTAACAGTCAAGATCTAATTCAAACCCTAATGTTTTCACCCTAGCTCCTTAGTGAAAGCTTTATAATTTTAATTGGGGTGATGAGGAAGATGACATAGTAGAGATCTCTACTCTTCCTACTGATCTATGAAGTTGTGATGAAAAGCATTTGACTCTTGCAGCAAATATGGTGGACAATATGATTGATTTGTAAATTGTGTGGATATTACATTGTAGAAATTCATCACAATAGATCTTACAAGCTTTTGCGAACTCTTGTTATGGAATGCTTTACTTAATATCAATATTTAATATTACTATCTTAGCACACAATTATTAAAAATAAACTAGGATTAAAATATAAGGTAAAACTAATAATACACCATCCATACAATGAAAAAATATGTACACTAAGAAACCCAACATGGAAAATCCCATTTTAAAGGTGAGGACTATGTCTTGCTCTTTTATTTTTGGTTATGAAATGCAATACAAAGAGAGTGAACTCACTAAGGAGTTACCTTGGACATTATGGCCTATATGGTTGTTACAAGTTCTAATTCCTATGTTTTACTCTAGTGTCTACTTTGCTTAAGTTTGGAACATTAACCAATACAATACGAATGGAACCCCTACTTTTCATAATGGTCATGCTGATTTCAAATAGATCATTATAGACTTTATCATCTATTTCTATACTTTTGAGGTGGAAAACTTGGAGTTAGTGGCTTGTAGGGACCAATTTAGAGACATGTACTACTTTGGTTATTTAGGGTTTATAACCTTCCAAAGCTCAGTTTAGGTCTTAGATGACCATTTTTGAGGTCAAAACTTTTCAAACAAAGTTCTTGCCTTTTGTTGTTGGTCTACACATTGTGAATTTTCCAATGATGTGAAAATGAGCTCAATTAGAGTTTTAATGTTAAAGTTATATCTCCCACAAGTTGAACTATCTTATTGACCACCATGATATTGAGTGAATGCAATGTTAACTCACATTACTCACATATGTGGTGTAGTGCAATTGCTACTAAACCTAATGGAATACTCTAATACCCATTACAACTAAGTGTGTGTAGCATGATGAACGCACCCATGAAACTAAATAAAAATTAAATTCGTGAATACACACCATTTTAAGCATACACAACATCGAAATGCTCAGAACATAAAATAAAATCCACAACAATTAAATTCATCTTTTAAAGAAATAAGCATAGTGAATAAGAACATTTATCTTATAAAAATCACAAAACTAGTTGTAGATGTTAGATGTTCCACTTAACTATAAACTACATTTCTCTAGTTCTTTCAACAATAGGTCAAAATTGAGTTGGGCCTATGAATCCACAAGAAATGATGTCTCCTATGGTTAACTATTGTCCACACGAATCCCAATTCCTAGTAAAACCCCATAGCAAGCTAATTCCCACAACAATTATGATCCACTAGCTTTTTTCACCGTCAACCTGCACAACCCAAGGTATGGGAGCACCTTCTTTATGACACAACCCCTCAAGCTATTTGACTTCCTTCTACAGCTCCAACACAAGTTCTCTAGGAAATCTCTTTGTTAGGGATTCCAAGAATTCCAACTATAATAAGAATGATCACAACAACAATATCACTTTCTCTTGGGTAATTTCTTCAACAAAAAATCACTCACAAGCTCAACCACCTAACTCTCTATGCATTTTCTAGCTCTAGCAAGTTTCCCACTATGGCTTCCTTCTCTTCTCAACGCCTATAACTCCCTTTTCTTTCTCCTAGCTATAAAAACTCTCCCTCTCCTACTATTTCAATTTCCTTTTGTCCCATGCATGTTAGACTCTCTCAATACCAAAAGGTGATTGTATTCATGCTATGGTTTCAATAACTAGGTGACGTGACTTTTCCACCAAACCTTTTACATGCAATCACTGACTGGGATTTTGAAATAATAGAAAAGGAGAATAGAAAATTCATTACAAAATTAATTGAAAAAGGTGACTTGGGATTATTAGGCATGTATAATTTTCCCTTGGACCCCCTCTTAGCCCCCTCTCTTGTGGAAACATACCCCCCATGACTATGTCCTTATCCATTTGTAGTTGGTGACATATTTTATTTTGTTATTTTATATGTATATTGTTTACATATTACATTGCTTTACCCACAACCACACAACATATTTAGAAATATAAGTTGCTAATTTAGGGATTAAAAATTGAGCCACTGCATTCTCCTCTCCCTACATTTTCATTTTCATTCATGCACATCACCATCTAATATATATGTAGATACACACAAAATTTGACCTCACAATGCTTAGAAATCTCACAATTTAATGACTCCTAAAACAATTCCAACTAGTAACTCTCATTTCTCTAAATCCTCACAACCCAAAGAAGTGCACCCCATTCTCTACAATATAGTCCCTCATGTTGTCTCACTTCCCTTCTAGGGATTTGGCATCGGTTGGATATGAATTCTTATAGTTATGGCTCTCAAAACTCAAAATTCCAAAAATTGAGTCTTTGTGCACTTATATAAAATGTACAATCACCTTTCTTCAAAAAATGTAAAATGTTGTGGGTACTCCTCTCACATGGCCTCCTCATGCTCTCGTATGTTATCCTTAGCCTAACCATAGCAAGTTCACTAGACCTTTAAAATTTTGATGGTTTTTTTATTTTTCAAATGCAATAGATACAAGCACAAATTTCTAAAATATTGATAATTACTTCTCATGTTGTAGATATTCTTTTAATGATTCCATTTTATCATTAAGCAATTACACTTCATAAATTCAACCATAAAAGAATAAGTACAGTAAGGATCAAAATGCACAAAGGGAACACAAGATTTACCATGGGAAAACCCACTTTGGGGATAAACCCAACAACCTTTTATTTAGAGAAATTATTAAGTTCAAAAAGAGATACATCTAATGCCACTAGTCAACTATGAGATCAAACTTGATCAATAATATATGGTCAACCCTGGTGAAGCATCCCTTTATTCAATGGAAATTCAAGTCAAAATTTCCACCCTACAACTTGGGCCCCCTCCGATCTACCTAGGCCAAATTTTGGCCTCCCAGAATATGCCAAGAAGCTCAGCCTTCCCAAAATTTTGACCTACCCAAAATTTTGACCTGTCCAAAATATGCTACCCATAAATTCACACGTGAGAGTTTAAGAGAGAGATAGATAGATTCTAGAGATGAATTTTCCCTTCTTTTCCTTCTTCTCCTTTTCTTGGATTCCTATCAAAAGTCTTTCTTGTGTGAGGCTGAATGGTGCCTTGTGGAGGAAGTTGAATGCTCTTTATATAGTGTTTTATCTTTGTGATTGGATGTGTCTCTTCATTGGGTCCAACTTGACTTGAGGGAGGGTTGACTTGACTAGTTTGGAGCCAAAAATTTATGTTTTAAATTTCAAAATTTATGTTTTAAATATAACATGAATAACATGTCTTATAATAATTATTTCAAGGGCTAATCAATGAAATTGACATGAAGAACATGTTTTACAATTACATTATATATGACAAGGGATAAAATATAAATTATGAAGATCAAACATAACTACAAAATTCAACACTCCCACTTAGTGAGGGAGGTATTCATAATGACTAGACAAAGGTTCTTCATGTTAACAAATTTATTAAGAAAAGGTTATATCAAATCATCAATAATATCAACATCATTCAACTACCATAATTTTGGTCGAATAAATTTAACACGTGGTTGATTGGTAGCATCAACATACTACCATAATTTTGGTTAGTACCTCTGACCTATGGTGTGCCATCACCACAATTCTAGTCGGTAGTCCTGAAAAATGGTACATCATTAGCATCAACTAGTCACCATAATTCTAGTCTATCTGACACATGGTATACATACTAGTCTTGGTTCACCATGATCACTCTGGTCAATACTTAACACAAGGTGTATCTCCAAAGGCCACACTCTATTTGAATAATTATGGGCTTGATACTAAATGAGCTTGATGCTTGAAAGGAAACACTCTATCTAAGTAATTATGGGCCTCAAGGACCATTCTTCCTAATCGTAGTCAACATACTTAAAACAAGAAGAATAACTATCCTCTGTTAAACCATTCTCCCTAATTATGGTCATATATGACATAGGGAGAATTTCATTCCACGATGCTATCTCGTCAAAACTCCTTCTTAATGAGAGAGGCATTCTTAACAAGTCCAAGCTTGTCCATGAAGTATACAAACTTCACTTTAGACAAAGGCTTCAACAAATGATCATCAATAGAAACATATTGGAGCTTCAATGCTCCCTTCTACACCATGTCACGAATGAAGTGGTATTTGATCTTGATGTGCTTCAACTTGTCATGGAAAATTGGATTCTATGTCAAATTCACACAACTTTGATTATCACAATATATCATGGTTGGCTCAATCTCAATGTCAAATAATCATGTGAGTAACTTTCAAAGCCACACTACTTCAAAAATCACTAAATTGGATGTAATATATTATGCTTTGGTAGTATTGAATGCAATAGATGTCTGCTTCCTTCACATCCACGAAATCATAGTGAAGCCCAAATAAAGCATCCTCTGTATGTACTCTTCTATCTTTATCATTCCTTGCCCAATCTGCATCCATATAGCCATGCATTTGTATATCACCATTTGAGACATATCTCAAACCATAATCAACAGTACCATGTAAATATCTCAGTACATGTTTTGCTGCAATCCAATGATAATGCTTCGATTCCACTTGGATCTGGCTTAAAATATTTACTGCAAAGCAAATTTTCAGCCTGGTATTAACCAAATATATCAATGAGGTGATATTATTTTGATACACAGATGGAGTTATCAAATTTGACTCAAAGTCTCTCAAATTTATCATATTTGTCACCATGGGAGTCGCCATAAATTTACAATCCATCATTCCAAAATTTTGCAGGATCTTGATAATCTATTTTCCTTGACTAAGGAAGATTTCACCAGGCTTTTTCCATACTTCTAGTCCCAAATAATAGTGAATCAATACAAGATCTTTCATATTGAATTTAGAATCCAACTCCCTCTTACTTTGAATAATGAGATGCTCCACAACTGTTAGAAATAAGTCACCAACATAAAATAATATAATCATAGGTTCATTCTTCTTGAGCTTGAAATATAGATTTGGATAAACATTACTTCTATAGAAGCTAGGTCTTGTCAGATAACTGCCAATTCGAGATTACCAGGCTCTAAGTGATTTCTTAAGTCCATACAAGGTTTTCTTCAATCTGCAGACATGAGACTCTCTTCCATGAACCTCCAAAACTTTAGGTTGTTCTATGTACATTTATTCCTCAATCACACCATTGAGGAAAGTAGTCTTTATATCCATCTGATGTAAATTCAAACCCATAGAAGAAGCAATGGAAATAACAGGTCTCATGGTAGTGTACATGGAAACCAAAGCAGAAATACCATCATAGCCATCTCCCTCTTTCTGCGATAACCCTCTAGCCACAAATCTCACCTTGTATTTTTCAATACTACCATCCACTACATGCTTGATCTTATATACCCATTTAGAGGTGATCATGGAATTTCCTTTATGCCTTGGAAAAATCTCCCATACATCATTCTTCATGATTGACTGCTATTCTTCTAACATCACATCCTGCCAAACTTAGTCATTAATGTTGCATTGCCATAATACCTCTTTAGTCTCTTGATTTCCTTGAAGGAGCCACATGGTTTTGCATTTCCTTATCCTTCCGGCAAGGTAGATCTAAGCCATGTTGGCCTCTTCCTAATATAAAGGACAAAAATTATATCCATTTGTTTTCTAGTCCATTTTGGCTCTTCTTTATAATCTGTGGGATGCTCTGAAAAATTGGATGGACCATAACTTTCTTCCTTGAGAGCTTCATGTTCTTTGTTCTCATCATAATCCATTGGAACTTATTTATATTTCCAATAGGCAACATTCTCATCAAAGGTCACATCCTTGTTAGCTTCAACTTGTCTTTGTCTTGGAACATAGATTTTATAAGTCGTTGATGACTCACTGTATCCAACGAATATTACTTTCTTTCTTGAAGGATCTAGCTTCTTCATCTTATATTTGGGTACATGAACATAAATTGGGCAACCAAATATTCTCGGATGACTAACCTCAAGTTTACATCCAGTAAACGCTTCTTCAAGAGTCTTGTATTCTAAAATTCCATAAGGACTTTTAGTTTGGATATAAACAATTGCCAACGATGCTTCACCCAATAGAAACATAGGTAAGTCTTGATCATTTATCATTTCCTTAACGAATTATTTAATGGTTCTATTCTTTCTTTTAGCAACTCCATTTTTTTGTGGATTATAAGGGACTATCAACTCCCTCTTAATCCCAACTTATTTACAAAAGGAAATGAGTTCTTTGGAAGTATATTGTCCTCCATTATCAGATGTATGAATTTTGCTTTTCTTTCCCTTCAAGTTTTCCATTTCAGCCTTAAATTCCTGAAACTTGTAAAATAATTTATCATTTTTCTTCATGAAGTAAATCCAAGTTTGGGGGAGAAATCATTGATAGAGGTTACATAGTATAGAGATCCTTTAAGATATTTCACTAGCATTGGACCACATAAATCCGAATGGACTAGATCCAAGATTTCCTTGGATTTTATTTCGTTGCTAGGAAAGGGATTCTTAACATTCTTGCCAAGCATACATCCTTTGTTTTAAAGTAGGATCAACTCTATAGTGAAGGTGTGCATATATTCTATGCCAAATCTCACATGGATTAATATAATTATGTACAAGTGTTGGAGCATGTTGTTCCAAGAGTTTATACAAACTTCCTTCAAGATATCAAATTACTCTAGCTAAATCTATACTAGAACCCTTAGGCCATACAAGAAATTTTCAGTCAACAAATGCTACTCTATCTTCCTTATCTTTGAAACGTGAAATGGAAACCAAATTCTTTTCCAAACCTAGTACATATAGTATGTTTCCAAGATTAACATTTTCACCTGAGTCTATGATCCGAACTTAAACATGAATGCAACAAGTTATAGATATAATAATAAATATAGAGATGCATCATAATAACACTTCATTTCATTAATATCAATTAATGAAATATGCTTACAAAAAGAATGGAAATAAAACTAGCTCGGGTGATGGTAGCTTATCTCTGAGAAGAGATGTGGCAACTACATGCCTCTGAACTATGTTACAATGAGGCTCAAGGGCCTATTTATTATTGAACAACAAAATAAAACCCTAAACAACAAAAACACTAACCCCAAGAGATGGAACACCAAGAGTTTGTGGGCCCCATTGGGGTTAGTTGGGCAACCAACTTCCCAGGGTCATAACTTGGTCATATTATCTCTGTTTTTCACATACAATACCTTATTGGAAATATCTCTCTGAATACTTCAAGGTTTGCAACAAGACCCTACCTATGGATGTGAGCCTACTAAAAACCTCAAAAAATTCTGTTTAGGGGGTCAAAACTGCTCCGGAAATTCAGGACACGAAAGATTGCTAAAAATAGTAAATACTGCAATAAACAATGAAACTGACTGGAGATATATGTGGAATAGGTAGGTGGCCACCAATATCCACCATTATAATTGCCCCTTTATTAGGAAGAAATGGTCCTCATTGTGTGCAAAGCCTCCATGAGGTGAGGACATTTCTGTTGAATCTGGTTCTTGGTGAACCATTTGCCCTGGTGAAGGAGTTGGTCTGGTTTGACAACTCGATATAGCTGGATCCTATGTTGGGGAGTGTTCTTGATCTACATGTCCATGATATGATCCATTTTGGCCTATTTCATGCAATCTGGGTTTAACTCTATTGGTGTGAGTTGTTCTGCAATGTCAGATGTGTCTAATAATGGTGGAAAGTATGGCCGAAGGTGGTCTACATTGATCACTAAGTGCAAACCAAGGAAGGGTGGAATGTTGAGCTCGAAGGAATTTTCCCCTACAACCTTGGTGATGTTGTATGGCCCATATCAGAGCAGGTGAAGCTTTCGATGGGGTCTAGCAAGGCACTCCTTCTACAAGTTTAGCCAAACTTTGTCACCCACTTGGAACTTGTGCGACACCCAATGTTGATCATGGCGTTGCTTGTATTTAGAATTGGCTCTATCCAATATATCATGGACCTGCTGAAGGATGTGTTGAATGTGCTTGATGAAGTTGTTAGCCCTGTCGGCTTTAGACTGGACTTGATTTGAATCTGCTTGAGTGGCTGCAAATGGTATGGCCACATCAAAGGGACATAATGGCTGAAATCTTAGCCCTACCTAAAAGGGGATGTGGCCTGTTGAGCTACGAAGAGCTCTATTGTAGCTGTGCTAGACATAAGGGAGGATTTCATCCCATGTGCGTGGATGCTTCGAGTTGTACATGCGCATAATGTGCATGATCATCCTGTTGACGACCTTTTTTTGGCCATCAGTTTGAGGGTGGAAAGCCATAGAATTAGTAAGTTTGGTATGCAACATTGACCAAAGACTTGACCAAAATGCACTTAGGAATCTACTATCCCGATTCGAGACAATGAATTGTGGGATCCCAAAGTGTACCCACACTTGCTCAAAGAATATCTTAGAAGTGGCCTCTTCTGTGATACTCTTATTATAGGTCACTATAATGGCCATCTTAGATAATCTCTAGACGACCACGAAAACATAGTCATTGTTGTGCTTAGTAGAAGGAAGGACCAACATGTAATCCATGGAGATGGATTCCCAAGGTCGACTAGGAGTAGGAATAGGAGCATATAGGCCTTGCTTCTTGATGGTTGGTTTGACAATGATGCAGGCAGTGTAGGTTTGAATGTATTTCCCAACATCCTGACGAAGGTTCGACTAATAAAATACTTATGGAGTACTTGCACTATTTTCTCTACTCTGAAATGTCCATCGACCTGACTATAGTGTGTCTACCAAATCATCTTGGCACACTCTTGAAGGAACAAAAATATGTCCTAGGTGGCATAACAATTCATCTTGAAGGTGAAAATTTTGCTTACCTTCCAGGAGTATTTGGTATGTGCTGCTGAATTCTGGATCGCTCTTGTAAAGATGTGGCCACCCCAAAATTTCGTGCTCGCAAGAGTTGAGCACAATGATCAACACCATGACTAGTGGTGGAATGAGGTAGTTTGGACCATTATTGATGTCTACCTTCTTGTACTTAATGTTCATTTGGAACTGTTGCAGGTATATGGACCATTTCTGATGGCAATCATTTTGCAACTTCCTTTTTGTTTGTATGAACTGCAGGGGTTGGTGGTCTATTTGGATGACTGTTTTCTTCCCCATAATGTAATGATTCCATTGAAGATAGGCCTGCACAATGGAATACATTTATTTTTCATAAGTGGGATACTTTTAGACTGTGTGTGAAAGTTTCTTGCTGTGATAAGCCACTGAATGCCCTTGCTGAGTAAGAGTTGCACCAATAGCATGGTCAGAGGAATCTGTCTCAATCTCAAATGGTTTTTGTAGGCCTGGTAATGTGAGCATCAATGAAGAGTAGAGGCAATGCTTCAACTCAGAAAACACTTTCTGTTGTGTTTCAGACCAAAATAACTTTTCTTTCACTCCATCCTTGGTGACTTGACCTAAGGGCCAAGTGATATGAGAGAACCCCAACATAAACCTACGGTAGAAATTGGCAAGGCCCAGAAAGCTGAAAAGGTCTGTTAGAGTGGTTGGGGCTGGATAATCTCGAATGACTTGTATCTTGGTTAGGTCCACATGCACACCCTTCTTGTCAATGATGTACCCCAGATATTGGACCTGGGTCATGCCAAAAATGCATTTCTCCAAATTGGCACACAACTTGTGTTGTCATAGGGTTTTGAGGACCTGTCGAATATGGTGGAGGTGCTCTTCCCAACTTTGGCTAAAGATCAATATGCCATTTAAATACACCACCATGAATGCATTGGTGAAGGGTCACAAGATATTGTACATCACTCTCATGAAGGTTGTGGGGAAATTCATCAACCTAAAAGGCATGACCAGCCATTAAAAAAGAATCTCCTTGGATTTGAAGGCAGTCTTCTACACATCGGAGGGTTCAATAGGAACCTGGCGATAGCCAGACTTCAAATCAATCTTTCTAAAATATTTTCCCCGCCTTGAGCTAGTCTAGAAGGTCATCAATCCACGAGATTGGGCACCTATTCTGTACAATGATATTTTTGAGTGCCCGATAGTCAATACGAAGTCTCTAGGTCCCATCCTTCTTCTGTACCAATACAATCAGACGCCCATAGGGTGATGATCTTGGTCTGATGTGGCCTTTTTGCAAAAACTCCTGAATCTTCTTCTTTATCTCATCATTCTCTAGAACAGAGCGTTGATAGATTGCTCCATTGGGTAGCGGCATGCCCGGGGTCAAATAGATGGAGTTCTTGACTTAATAGTGCATAGAAACCCCTGTAGGTGAGGATAAAATGTCCTTGTTTTCCTCCACGACCTTTTCCATCTACTGTTGTTGTGCGGAGGAGCCATTTCTGGAATCCGTGTCCATAATCTTCTTCTTGCCCTGAGGGATAATCATAAGGAAAATAAATTTCATAGTCTATGAAATTATCTTACTACATAGCTTTGCACTGATAAAGGAGATGGCGGTAGGCGGGGCCACCTCTCGTATCTTGTACAAATTATTGCCCAAAGTAATAATCACAGAGTGAGGTCTAGACTCATATACATGATGTCGCTTCCACAAGTGAGGTTGTCCTAATAATACATCACAAAATTCAAGAGGGGCAGCATCACACAATACATCATCCATGAAGGGCTTGATGCTATAGGGAAGGCGACCTTTTTGGCTGACGTGGAGATCTCGTCCTTGGTGAAGCCACCTGATGGTGTATGGCTGTAGATGTGCTATAGTTAGTAGGCCCAACCACTTCACGACCTCTACTGAAATGAGGTTCTTTTGGCTCTTGCTGTCGATAATGAACTTCAATGGAGAACCATTCACCCACATCTATGAGTGGAAGAGGTGTTTCCCCTCCTCTGGATCTTCAGGTTCATTCTTTTGGATCTTGGTGGTGGCCACGGTGGCACTAGGCTTTGCATCAATGATCTGATTCCCTTTGTCATTCCCCTTGTTGAGTTCTAACTCAGATTCTGAACATGCGTCTGATTCAGAAGCCTTCATCTTGGCCACCAGTGACTTCTTGGCCCGACAATCACTCGAGTTGTGAGTTGAGCTCTTAAGGAACTCACACCATTTTCCCATGTTTTTCTTTGTCTTCGAGGTGTTGTTCTTTTCTTGCAGCTTCGACAGGTTGTCCTGGGTCGCCACACCTTGGCTTTGTCCTTTTCTCTGTGGTTTGGGGGTGCCTTTCCCTTACTTTGGATTCATAGATACAAATTCTTGCTTCTTCTATTTAAACTTATGCTAAATATTGACACCGTATCAGTACGCCTTACCAAGCGAGGAGATGTCCAAGAACTCCATCTCATCCTAGATTTACCTGTGTAGGTAGCTGCGGTACTTAAGTACCAAATGTCACTTAGAATCCTTGATACCTAACTTCGTGCGAAGGGTATGGAAAACATTGGTAAACTCAAAGATGTCTTGGTCCCTTCCCTACCATAACATGGTCCAATTTATGTATTTATCCTCACATCTCCTAGTAGGGTAGTGCTACTCCTTAATGCAATCTTATAATGAATTCCAATTGGGTGTGACTAAAAATAGAGAAGGTGTACTTTCTTCCTTCTTCTCATAGTAGGTTTCCCACCAGTCCTTGATGTGCGGGGAGGCTTTGAGAAGTAGAAAAGTAATGTTTTCCCAGCTGGAAAAATCATGAACAAAAAAATATCCTTATAGCAGCTTTAACCATTTATCTACGACGTCCGCATCTATCTGACCTTCAAATATGGGGATGACAAAGTCAACTTGTACCTTAAAGGGTGTGGCACTTTTAGAGTAGCTGCTGGAAGAAGATGCATCGCCTTTGGGTAGCCGCTAAAGGATTTGGGAAAATTTGTCCATCATTGCGTTCCTTTATCGCTCGAGGTATTCTTCAAGCAAGATTTTGAAAGGATCTCCTGCCCCCTCGTCTTTCTTCTCCTCCGCTATAGGAGGTTGTTAGGATTTGCGAGGCTGGTCTTGCAAAGGTTCGACCAGTTCAAGCCCTAACTCCTTATATCCTGACCTCATTGGAGACATGCAAAAAAAAATAGAGAAATAGCAGATCGTTATGATACCACTGATCCGAACTTAAACAAGAATGCAAGAAATTACAGATACAATCATAAATACAGAGATATATCAAAATAACAGTTCATTTCATTAATATCAAATACTGAAATATGCTTGTAAATAGAATGGAAATAAGACTAGCTCGGGCGATGGTAGCTTATCTCTGAGAAGAGATGTGGCGGCTACGTGCCTCTGAACTATGTTACAATGAGGCTCAAGGGCCTATTTATTATTGAACAACAAGGGAAAACCCGAAACAACCAAAACCCTAACCCCATGATCTATTAGAGGTTCATTGAGTGAAGCCCCCAATGGTCACAAACTCCCCTCATGTGCCTTGCGGTACCACTATCTAGTAGCCAGAAATCATCTCTATCTACAATACAACCTGAAGACAAGAAAAGTAAAAGAAATCTTTAGTACCTGAATTTTCAATCTTAGGTTTCTTTGGTAGTTCATCATTGTTTGTTGTAGTAGCATGTTGTTTTCGCTTTCTCTTTCTATCATTCAATCTTTCAAGACAATCACTTCTATAATGACCAAATTTGTGACAATGATAACATTGAATCTTTGAAATATTATTCCTTCCTTGAGGTGCATGTCTTCTTCCTTCAGGTCTTCTACTTCATTTCTTCTTTGGAATCCAAACTTCATTCTTCCTCCAACCTTCTTGAAACATTTCGCATATGCTTGAGAGTCACCTTCTTCGGGTCTCTAAAAATTTCCTTTTGACAAGACCCTAGATTCTTATTGAGTAAAATAAGTCCATAGTTCTTTAAACTTTGGAACCTATTTTTTGGCACATAAATCTGATGCAAATGAGTCCCATGAATCTAGTAGACCATTAAGTGTTGTAGTCACTAGTTCTTTTTCAGAAAGGACTTCATCAATTGCTTGAAGCTAATCTCCTAATTGAGAAATACTCATGAAATATGAGGCTATGGTGTCATTTATTGTCATTCTAACATCACGAAGCTCATTCTTCAAACTCATTGCATGACCAATCTTATTGATAATATATAACCCAATTAGAGCATCATACATCTGCTTTGAAGATTGAAGGCTTGCAACATAAGGAATCAAATGATCTTTGATAGAGTCCAAACTGATGCCGATAGTTGTGATGTCATCCTTCTCACATTTTATTTTTCCTTCAGCATCTAATGGTTCAGTGAATTTTCGTTTCACAATACCTAAGAGATTATTATTTGCAAGGATAAGGTCAATCCTTATCTTCGAAGCCCTGAAATTTGTATCTCCTTCCAATTTGTTCTTAGAATTTATAGAGGAACTCATGATCATAGATAATCAAATAGATTTTAGATATAAGACCTCTTCAAGAGTGATCATTTACCAAAAATTCTTCAAGAGTGATCTCAATGTCCTTTCCTTCACCAAAGCTCTGATACCATGCTGATTCTTCAAGTGCAATAGATACAAGCACAAATTTATAAAATACTAATAATTACTTCTAAAGATGCAGGTCTTCTTTTAACAATTCTAGTTTATCATTAAGAAATTCCACTTCATAAATTCAACCATAAAATCATAAGGACAACATAGACCGCAATTCACAAAGAGAACACAAGATTTACCTTGGGAAAACCCACTTGGGGAAAAAACCCTACAGCCGTTTCCTTAGATAAATTCTTCAGTTCAACAGGAGATACATCTAATGCTGCTAGTCAACTATGAGATCAAACTTGATCAATAATATATGGTCAAACTTGGCCCACTCTAAATTCCCTATGTGTTTTACCTTTGTTGGCATATCTCTTCTATTTTTCATGTGAAACATTTAAAGTATGTTTGGTTTTTACTGTCTACTCATCCATTTCCCTTGGTGATTATATCACAATAACAACTCTATTTGTTAGGTTATCTAAACTCACCGATGTGTTACATTTTCTTCCTTACAAGGATTTGAATGGGATCATGTTCAATGATGTATGATACCCATTATTATAAGAAAACTCAACCAAATGTAGATAGTATTTCCACATGGAAGGCTTATTTGTTGCATACAATATTAACATATCTCCAATTATTTGGTTGATCCTCTTTGTCTACCCATCTGACTCTAGATGCTGAAGTGAACAAAATTTGTTCTTCAGGTTAAATACTCCATAAGACTTGGAATATAAAGATCTCCATTGAGATACAAGAATATATATTAAATGTATGAATAAGATTGATGATTACAATGAGAATGAGGGGCCTTCTTATATATTAGGCAGGTGCCTCTTCATGGAGAGTCATGTCCCATTTAGACATTCCTCTTCAACCTAATACTAATTCACTAATCATTATTACAATTATTTTCATTTATTTATATTTACATTATTTATATATATTTTTTCGTAACATTGCCTTCCTCCTCAAAAAAGCTTTGTCCTCAAAGCTTGTTAATGAAAAAGGCTTGATATTTTTTTCGGTTTCGAATATCTTTTTGTTTCAGAATTGTTATCTTTGTCGATACATGTTGATATGATCCTCTAAGTGACAAACAAAATTGCGGCACTAAGAAGGGATCAAACCATCCTAGATCAATCTTTTGTGGAATATTCTGATCAATGGAATTTTGTAACGAATTGTCATCATAGGACTGGATTGAGGTTACATCAATATTATTTGGAACATTAGTTTGTTGTTTCTGTTCTAAATAGAATCGACACGTAGCATGGTTGAGTTGTCTACTTTCATGATTTAGATGTCGATAGGGAACTTTTTTGGTTTGACTTTACCTTATTAAATGTGTGGAAATTTTTTGATTTACTTTAGGTGACGATGTCGTTGAGTTGGTTACACAACCTTCACTTGGGATGTTTATCATTTGAATTGCAACATCTAAGTGTGTTTTTTTTTCAACTAACTTGTCCTCTTCTTAACTTTCTTAATTTGTGTTAGTATTTTTTCACTATGGTCTCTAAGTCGAGAAAATTCCTCATTCTTGTCAGTAGTGATTTTGTCAACTTCCTTTTGCATATTTTGTATAGCTTTTTTGCTTTCCTGAAGAATTACTTTTGAGATTTCTGGTATGTCTGCTGGCGTAAGTGAATTTGGCTTCAAAGTAACATTTTGTAGCATTATTTTTTTTTTCTTTTTGTGGGAAAATGTCAAAAAATTCTTTTTTTGTATTTAGAATAAAGGACCCTAGAGTTTCCATCCAGGGTGAGCCCAAAAAAATGTCATTATCGTAAAAAAAAAAGGGTTTTCACGGTGAATTGCGAGGTAAAAAGTATAATCTCCAATACTTAGGTGTAGATTTATTATTTTGTATTGTTTTTCACCCGTGTCAACAAAAATCGTTTTAACTATATTTGATTGAGGAATCACTAATTGGTTAGCACATTTAGGACTAGAAAAATTACTTCTTTCAATAGGACTGATAGAGTTTATGATATCTCTTCCTGCGAGTGATCCTTTGATTTTAAATAGTGTATTAACACATTTACTAAAGGTTTTAAGAAATCTTCCCTCACTAGTTTCCATTTTTCGTCTTGGAACAATATTTAGGTTTCTTAAGGTAACCCTTTTTTTATTTGATTATCTCTCTTAATATTCTGTTGTTGTCGTTGTTTTTTTTTAAATTTAATTAATTAATAATTTTGATTAATTAAATTAAACAATTTTTATTATTATTAAATAACTATTAAATTAATTTATGATTGATTAATTATGTGATTATATAAATATATAGTTAAAAATAAATCATGGAGTACGTCGTTTGACCCCATCCTTACATCCTTAGAAAATGATAAACCTGTTGTTTGTATGTGCTAAAAGATACATGGGATCGGTGGAGGTCTTCCCGCTTGGTGGCTCCCACGGGTTGACGTCTTTCTGTAGTCAAGGGTCATGAAGCATAGCAGGGGTCTCGAGTTGTTGTGGAGAGCACGTATATTGTGGCATCCAGATACACGAGGATGTTAACGCAACGAAAATACAACATTTTGGGTGTGGAATGACTATGATAGGGACGGATGTCAAGAACCAGTTACGACAAACAGAGGATTCAAGTGGACGCGGGGCGTTACGGGAAAATGACTAGGAGTTTTGACGTAGTGGCAGGGAGTATAACACCATAAGGATACCACTACGAGTAACAGTGGACGATTGACTGTGACGGTAAGAAGACCAACAATAGTGCTGGAGGCGAGGTATGTCAGGTGGTTGAATGGCGACATGGATGGTAGCAGAAAGAACACCTAATTGGTCATTGTAGATTGGAGGGTGAATTTTCCTGTCTCGGACCATAGGTGTGGTTCTGTCGACCACAGGTAATTTTTTTTTTTTTTTTTTAAATATACCTTTTTTCTATTTTTTTTGATATATAATGTTTTTTTTCTTTTATATATATATATATATTAACTCTTCTAATGGCCAAAGGTCTCTCAGTAGTATGGAGAACCTCCAGAAAATGGTAGTGAAATGCTTTAACGACAAAGATGTTGACGAATTTGACAGTCAAAGACCTTAATCGGAGAAATTGGCTCAGTGCAACCGTTAAGCAACCTAGAGGACCAAACTTCTCTGATACCAAATGAAGCGAACACAGTTCATTCTTCAGGTTAAATACTCCAAAAGACTTGGAATATAAAGATCTCCATTGAGATACAAGAATATATATTAAATGTATGAAGAAGATTGATGATTACAATGAGAGTGAGGGGCCTGCTTATATATTAGGCAAGTACCTCTTCATGGAGAGTCGTGTCCCATTTAGACTTGCCTCTTCAACCTAATTACTAATTAACTAATAATTATTACAATTACCCTCATTTATTTATATTTACATTATTTATATATATTTTATTCGTAACAGATGCTATGTTGTGCTAAAATTCAAATTGGTCCCAAATCTTTTAAACAACTCTTTCAAACAATTGGAAGTGAACTTGGGATCTCTATTAGACAGTATTTCCTTAGGCATACTATGCAGCTTGGTAATTTCCTTCATATAAATATATGTGATGTTGGATACCATGTGAATAATCTTGAGTAGAATAAAATGTATAGCCTCTGTAAGCTTGTCCACCATTATCATGATGGAATCATGTTGCCTTGTTGTTTTGGGAAACTTGGTAATGAATCTATAGAATTTACTTCCTATTTCTATTAAGGAATCAGCATTGGCTATAGAAAGTTTTCTTGATGTTTGTGCTTCATCTTTACTTTCTAACATTCTACGCATTTGGCTATATAATCTACCACATATTTTTTCATTCTAAGCCAAAATCTTGGCCCTGTGCAACTATACTTGTCTCCCCTAGATGTCAAACAAATAACATGATTGCACATCCCTTTCAACACTAAATTTTTCAAATCCTAAGAATTAGGGACATAAACTTTGTTCCTATTTAAGAGGATTTTGTCCTCTTCCCTTCTATAGTATTTAAATTTCAATTGTACATTACCCTACTATAAGCCTCCTTCAACTTGAATATAATGCTAATATGGTGTTACAACTTTTGAAATTCTACTTTTTAAATTTGAATTGTGCATACTAATGATTGTAGCATGCATTTTATGCTCCCTCTTGTTGATTGTATCAACCAATGTATTATATTTTCCCTTGATGTACTTAATTTCAAAGTCATATTCACTAAAAAACCATTTAGTTAGTTTGACATTTAGCTTTGTCTTCTCAAACAAGTACTTTAGACCGCTATGGTTTGTCTTAGCTCAAATTTTGAGTTCATGAGACAACGCCTCCACATTTTAGCACATGAAAAATAGTCGCAAACTCTAAGTCATGGGTAGTATAATTTCTTTCATGTTCTTTGAATTTCCTAGATTAATAACAAATGACATACCCATTTTGTGCAAGGACTCCACCAAGCCCTTCCTTGTATGCATATATCTAGACAACAAAGTCTTCATGTGAGTCTATAGCCTTTGAAATATGTGCATTGGTCAATAGTTCCTTCAAGTGTTGGAAATAGTCTTCACACTTGGAAGTCCATTCAAACTCTATTCCCTTCTTGTAGAGAATTGATTGGATGTGCAATCTTGGACAAAATTGCAATGAATCTCTTATAGTATCTACGTAGACCCATAAATGATATCACTTCTATAACATTCATTGGTCTAGACCATCCTTTGGTTGCCTCAATATTCTTTGGATCCACTTCTATACCCTCCTCTAAGCCTATGTAACCGAAATAATGGATTTTCTTGTGATAGAAAGTGCACTTGCTCAACTTGGCATACAATTGGTGCTCTCTTAAAAACTATAGCACCATCCTGAAACATTGCTAATGTCTTCCTTTATCTTAGCGCATATATGAATATCATCCAAGAAGACAATAATATTTTTTTTCCAGGTAATCTCTAAAAAATCCGTTCTTTAGAAATGTAAAATTAGCTGGCACATTTGTTACTCCAAATGACAACACCACAAACTTATAATGGTCATAGTTTTTCTGGAAGATTGTCTTGCTGGTATATTCTTTCATATTCTCACCTCATGGTAATCCAGCCTCATCTCAATCTTGGAAAATCCTTGCTTCTTTCAGCTAATAAAAAATATCAACAATCCTTGGTAGGGAATACTTGTTCTTTACAATATTCTTATTCAATGGTCTAAATTAAATACACAACCTCATAGTTCCATCATTTCTCTTCACAAGATACATGGCGGCACCTCAAGGTGAGACACTGAAGCGTATGGTACCCCTCTTTAAGAAATTTTCTAGTTGCATCTACAAATTTTTTAACAGTGGTGAGCTCATTCTTTAGGGAGTTTTGGATGTTGGGAAACTCTATGCATTAAGTCAATAGAGAATTAAATGTATTTCTTTGGTGGAAATTTTGGAAATTCCTCAAACACATCTTCATACTCCTTCAAAACTAGATAATCTTTGAGATATGACTTCTTATCCTTTGCTAGATTTTCCATTCGAGTTGCATATATTTGGTACCCTTTTTAAAACTTGTTTTCAACTGAAACGTTGAAAACCCTCTGATAGATCTACTCCTTGGAATACCTTGAATTCTTCTTATGCCCATGCTTGTCCAACCAATCCATACCAATAAAGCAATCAAATTATCCAAGTGGTATGATGTTCAAATTTTTCTTAGTGTTGAATCCATTCATGTTCATTGGGAAATCCTTGACAAGCTTACTAATTTTTCTCCTAGTCCCAGTGGCTCGTTAAACTGACCAAGACTTTTCATGTTTAGATTTATTTAAATTAAATCTTCAACAATATTAGGATCTATATAGTTATGACTATATTTATAATAAATCAAATAGAAATGGCTAATTGTCAACCTTATATTTTACCTGATGGTTAGATTGCATGTTGTCCAGGGCTAAATAAATCATTGACATGCTCCTCCCCATACCTTCCATGGTATCAACTTATTGGATGTTATGTACAATACTCATCCTATCTCCCTTTTGAAGACAATATTTATACATATGGTCTTCCTCACATATCCAACACATTATGGGTTGTTGTATTGGCCTCTTCCCCAAATATTCTATCATCATATGTTCACCTATTGCTACCCTTGATTATATGCTTGAGGGTTATTCTAGAAAAAGAGAAGGCTTGAATACTTTGTTATTTTGATTCATCTTTCTTATATTCTTATCATCTCAAGTTATTTGAAAAGTCGATCTCACCTTGTTCTGCTCATATAGATATTTGGCATTCTTCATGACTTCCTCCAATGTTTTAAGTTCATCAAATTGGATTTTATCTTTATAGAATGTTGGAACCTCACTCAAGAACCTCTAAATTTCCAATTTCACATTCTTGATGAAATACACATACCTCAAAATATGTAAGAATTTCTTCTCATATGCTTCCATAGTCATAATTCCTAGCTTGGAGTTAAATAATTTTTGCATCTTATCGTCATATTAATGATCTAACAAGTATTGTTGCTGGAATTATTTCTTGAAATTCTTCCAAGTAATTCTCTTCTCCTCGAGATGCCTTACTTTCTTTAGTTGATTCCACCACATGGAATCTTTCTTTTGAAGATGATGTATGGAAATCCTAATTTTTAGTTTCGATAAATAATCGGGCAGTTGAAAATATTTTCTCATGCATAACAAACAAGTTTCAACACCCTCACCCTTCTTGTCTTTCCATCAAAAGTTGGTGGCTTGAGCTTCTTGAGCTCTCCTTGCAAAATATTCAATTCATACCTCCTCCTTGTTGGCATTATGACTCAGATTTGACATAGGTGTTGTCCTTGATGGCAACTCACTCTGATGACAGATCACAGTTCAGTAGTTTAACAGCTCAGAGTTACACATCAGACTTCACAGAATGAGGAAAGAGAAGTATACACAGGTTCACCTTGACAAAGTAGCATATACACGTGGGTTAACAGACCAAAAGGTGTTTATAACGTACACACGCAGTTTCACAGAAGGAAAGGCGTGTACATGTTGGAAATCTAAGTTTTGGTCCGTGGTATTTGGTCCATGGTATTTTGATCCATGGTATTGGTCCAAAGTATCTAGTCCAAAGTATTGATCCCAGGTATTTGGTCCAAGGTGTTGTTCCTAAGTGGTTTTGGACCATGGTATTGAGAAAGGCCTAACACTATATAAGTAGAAGAAGATCATTAGGCCAATGTACTCAAGTATTGAATATCTAATGATGAGCAAGATCTAGTGTACAGGTTATTGGGTTATGGTGCATAGCTGGATTTGAACCAAGGATGAACCTTAGCGCTTGATGAAGGATAAGATCTAATGATGGGTCAAGACCTTAAGGCTTGAAGTGAAGTATCTTTATGTGGTTTGATCATTTATCTGAATAACTGGTGCATGTTGTAGTCTATAAATATGATGATTTGGGTATAACTGAAGTCTGGAATTGTTGTAATGTTTAAATCATCATTTACAGATCTGTACACAGGTTCACTTTAGAAAAGGCGCGTATACACACTAGTTTTGCATATTAAAATAGCATATACAACTTAAGTTTGATTTGCAGATCTGTACTCAGGTTCACCTTGAGAAAGGAGCGTATACAGGTAGGTTCGACATAGGGAAGTAGCATATACCTTGTAAAATATGTTTTAGTTGCCTCTGTTTGTTGTTGCAGTGTTTTGGGTTCTGGTTACTATATTTTGGTTACAACATTCTGAAAGATCAAGGTTGTCAAAGTAATTGATTGGTTCAGTTGTGGTTGGTGAAAAGGAGATTGGTTGATGCAGATATATTTGATGATTGAATGATGTTATTGATGTATCCAGTCTGAAAATTTATTAAACGCGGTCCCTGGAAGAAAAGAGAAGGTTGTAGCCTTCTGTAGGCCGGCACCTACGTACTAGTAAACATATCAGCTAGTACAAGAGCTAGGGGGTTGTAGCTCCCTTTCAGGAGAAGTTAGAGAATGAGAGAAGGTTGTAGCCTTCTGTAGGTAGAAGCTTGCGTACTAGTATAAGTCTGCACCAGTACAAAAATTGTAAAGATAAGCTTCTTATTATTAAAAAGAAGATAGAGACGATTGCAGCAGGTGGTTTTCATCCACATTGGGTTTCCACCTTATATCTTGTGTTCATGTGTGTGATTGTCTGTTATATTTTACTGCACCTGGTTACTGTTTATATGGTTCTGATGCACTGATTAAAGATCAACATATGATGAAATAAATGAATCTTAAGTTTGCAGCATATACGCTAGTTTCCTTAACCACAGTTGCATATACACACAAGTTCCATTAACTGAAGTAGCATATATAAATTTGATTATGGAAATGAAAAAGTATTGACTTGCTAATACTGATTCACTCCCCCTCTCAATATTATTTCCAACAATTGGTATCAGAGCAGGTCCTTCAGAAGAAGCTTGATCACTTGAAGGAAGATCCATCATCATGAGTAATCAAGAAAGAGAGGGATCCATCATACTCCCAATCTTTGATGGAAGCAACTTCGTTTATTGGAAGGTAAGAACCACAACCTAGCTTCAATCTCTTGGAACAAATGTCTGGGAAATCATGGAAGGAGGATATACATTTCCATCAACAATTCCTACAGATGCGGCAGGTAAAAAGCAATATGAAACCAATGCCAAGGCTATCAATACATTATTGGGAAGTCTATCACAATCAGAATTTGTCAAAGTTATGTAGCTCAAATCCGCCAAAGAAATATGGGACAAAATCGTTCTAAGCTATGAAGGAGACACTCAGGTAAAACGTGCAAAACTGCAAACTCTTAGAATTCAATATGAAACTCTCAAAATGCACAATGATGAAAGTATAGCTAGTTACTTCTTACGTATAGATGAGATTGTTAATTGCATGAAGAATTTGGGTGAAGAGATAAAAGAAGTTACTTTAGTTGAAAAGGTTTTAAGATCCTTGTTTGCTAAGTTTGAATCAAAATTATCTACCATAGAAGAAAAGCAGGATCTTCAGACTATTACTATGACACAGCTGCACGGGATCTTAACTACTTTCAAGATGAGAAAAGGAGGTCCATCAGATATGAGAGAAGTTGCATTTAAAGCTTTAGGAAAAGAAGAACATAATCAAACAGGACATATTTCAGAAGGAGAAGAAGAAGCAAACTTTGTCAAGAACCTTCAATGGGGTTCTGGAAGATTCAGAGGTAAACTACCTTTCAAATGTTTTGCTTGTGGAAGAGTCGGTCATTATGCTGCCAAATGTCCTCATAAAGATAAGTTTGATAAAGGTAAGGAATCTGCAAAATGGAACAGAAAACAAAATGTAAGTAAAAAGAGCTACTATACTCATGAAGATAGCGATGGTTTATCAAATAGTGATGAAGATGAAAATAACAATGACTATAGACTTCTGATGGCTTATGAAGATGATGATTTTTTAGATGCTTTAGATGAATATGACCTTTATGAAGAAATCTCTAAACTCAAAATCTATTTAGAAGAAAAGAGTATGATTATAGATACCTTGACATTCCAACTTGCTAAAAGAGAAAAACACAATGAAGAGCTAGAATGTGAAATTGTGGGTCTAAGAAAGGATCTTGAGAAAACAAAAGGTCTCAATCTTAGATTTGCTAAAGGATCAGATATCTTAAATGAAATTATCAAAGTGCAACGCTCTCCTCTGATAAAGACAGGTCTTGGATACTGTGAAGAAACATCTCAATCACAGAAGCCGTCAACCTCCACTAAAAGCTATCATGATGCAGCAAAGAGCAGTGAACAGTTCGACAATCATCAGCAAAGGCATAAAGCAGATCATTAGGTGAATCAGGATCAATTTACTTCAAGAATGAATAGAGGCCACAATCAACCGCAGGTAAATCACACTCAATTTACTTCAAAGAATATCAATCAACATGTCAGTAGAAGGAACTTCAACTACAAGCATCAAGTTAGTAGCTTCAATAATAGCAGGAACTTCTTTAATGGTCAATGTTTCTCATGTCATAATTTTGGACACAAAGTTGCTCAATGTGTTGCTTACAAAACTATCATGACTAGAGAAGCACGAAATCAAAGAAATGTGACAGGGATAAAGAAAAGTTCCTACAATAGCTTTTCTCTTCTTGAAAATGAAATGGAATGCTCAATCTGTAACAACTTTGGCCATGAAGAATCTGAATGCAAGATTAAATTTCGGCAAATAGATCAAAAGGAGTAAACTCCATTAAATCCCAAAATATGGAGAAAGAAAGAACCACAAACAGAAAGATGTAGTATAGCCTTGTATGCAAAAGGACAAGAAAACTAGTGGTACATCGACAGTGGATGCTCAAAACACATGACAGGTGACAGAGAAAAATGACACTCATATAATGCCTTAGAAAAGGAAAAGAGTGTCTCATTTGGAAACGACACTCCCGCTGTCATAAAAGGTAAAGGCTCTGTTTTCTTGAAAGAAAAAGTTAAATTTGGGAATGTTATGTATGTTGATGGCTTAAAGCATAATCTGTTGAGTGTGAGTCAAATGTGTGATCAAGGAAATGAAGTAGTGTTTCGATCAAATGGATGTGTTGTTCATGAGCTTGATACAGGAGAAACTGTGATTAAAGGGACAAGAACTCCAAACAACCTATACATACTCAAGGGAGGACAAAAACAGTGCTATCTAAGCAAAAATGATGAACACTGGCTATGGCACAAAAGATTGGGGCATCTAAGTTTTTCTCAAATAAGAAAAGCATGCAGATTCTAGGTGGTTCGTGATCTTCTTGATATCAACATTCCAGAAAATACAATATGCAAATCATGTCAATTTGGTAAGAAAACCAGATTGCACTTCCCTGAAAAGGAAGGATCATCTAGTAAGCCTCTTGAACTTGTTCATACTGATTTATGTGGACCATCAAGGAAAAAGTCACCTCGTGGAGAAGAATACTTTATATTGTTCATTGATGATTTTTCCAGAATGTGTTGGATAGGACTTCTAAAGCATAAAGATGAAGCATTCGAAAAGTTCAAAGCCTTCAAAGCTTTGGTTGAAAATGAATCAGATCGCAAAATCAAATGCCTCAGATCTAATCGAGGAGGGGAATTTACTTTGGATGAATTCTTTGACTTTTGTGAAGAACATGGAATAAAAGGGCAATTCTCCACCACAAGGAATCCTCAACAAAATGGAGTGGTAGAAAGGATGAACAAAACTGTTCAAAAAATGGCTCGTGCTATGATAGATGAGTCTGGAACTCCTGCAACCTTCTAGGGTGAAGCTACATTCGTTGCTGTCACTATTCTCAACCAAGCAAATGTTCGGGTAAACAACACTCAAACTCCACATGAACTTTGGTATGGTAAGACTCCTACTGTAAAATACTTCAAAGTTTTTGGAAGAAAATGTTACATCAAAAGGATTGATGAAAAACTTGGTAAGTTTGAACCCAGAGTAGATGAAGGTATTCTCCTTGGTTACTCTTCCCAAAGTAAAGAATATAAATGTTACAATAAAAGACTTGGGAAAATTATTTAAAGTATTGATGTTGTGGTTGATGAAGCATGCAAAAATCCAAAACAAATAAAAATAGAAGATTATGAAGAAGATGAGGATTATCCTCCCACATCAAATCAGACTAATTTTGAAGAAGAAACCAATGAAGCACCAGAAGAATAGATAACGGTAGAAGAAAAGACTCCATCCAGGTATGTTTAGAAAAATCATCCCGAGACTCAAATTTTGGGACAGAAAGAGGCGGGTGTGCAAACAAGAAGAACTATTACAAAATCTTCAAGCTATCTAGCATTGCTATCCTCCACCAAACCTCAAAATGTAAATGAAGCATGTAAAGATGAATGTTGGTCAAGGTCATGAATGAAGAACTTGAGCAAATTGAAAAGAATAATACTTGGGAATTAGTTCCTAGACCTCATGATAAGAATATCATAGGAACTAAATGGATATTCAAAAACAAGCTGAATGAAAATGGAGAAGTTATTAGAAACAAGGCCAGACTTGTTTGTAAAGGATATGCTCAACAAGAAGGTATATATTTTGAAGAAACTTTTGCACCTGTTGCTAGACTTGAAGCCATAAGAATGTTCCTTGCCCTTTCTAGTTTTCAGAAATTCAAAGTATATCAAATGGATGTAAAATTTGCCTTTCTTAATGGAGACTTAGAAGAAGAAGTCTATATTGAGCAACCAGATGGATTCATTCTTGGAAATGATGCAAAACTTGTATGCAGACTCAGAAAGGCTCTCTATGGTCTAAAACAAGCTCCAAGGGCCTGGTATTACCGTCTTGACAAATATCTCCATCAACAAGGTTTTTCAAAGGGATCAGCTGATAACAATCTATATACAAAGATTGACAATAATAAATTGCTAATACTTGTTGTGTATGTTGATGATATCATTTTTGGTAGTAATGAAGAAGCCATGAGTCGGAATTTTGCTTCGGTAATGCAGCAAGAATTTGAAATGTCCCTGCTTGGTGAGCTTACATATTTTCTTGGTCTACAAGTTCATCAAAATAAAGATGGTATTTTTCTATCACAAACCAAATATCTCAAACAGATCTTGAAAAAATACGGCATGGAGGAGTCTAAACTAGTATGTACCCCAATGGTAACAGGATGCAATCTCAGCTCAAATGATGAATCAACAGCAGTCCATCAACCAACTTACAGATCCATGATTGGCAGTCTACTTTATCTAACAGGTACCCAACCAGACATCATGCATGCAGTAGGAATATTTGGAAGATTCCTAGCAAATCCAAAGGAATCACACCTTTAGGCAGTTAAAAGGATTTTCAAATATATTCAAGGAACACATACTTTTGGTTTATGGTATCCTAGAGATACAGATCTTACACTTCATGCATATACACATGCAGATTGGGCAGGAAGTGTTGATGACAGAAAAAGCACTAGTGGTGGTGCATTCTATATGGGTTCCAGATTAGTGTCTTGGTTCAGCAAGAAACAAAGTTCAATTGCATTATCTACAGCTGAAGCAGAATATGTGACTACTGCATCTTGCTGCACACAACTCCTTTGGATGATGCAAACATTGCAAGACATTCAGATCAGATGTACTCCATCCATCTCCATTCTATGTGATAATACAAGTGCCATTGTTATTTCAAAGAATCCAGTCATGCATTCCAAGACCAAGCACATACCCATCAAATATCATTTTCTACGTGAACAAGTGCTTGAACAAAAGGTCAAATTGGAATATGTTCCCTCCAAAGAACAGGTTGTGGATATATTCACCAAACCACTACCCAGAGAGACTTTTGAATGTCTAAGACAGAAGCTGGGAGTAGTTGATGCATCATCCTGTTGTTAAAACCTACCTGTTTCAGAGAAAGGTGGTTATACGCGAGTTTCATGAAGCGTAGTCACGGGCATACACTGGTTTTTATGGATACAGTCGCGTATATGTTGGTTTGAGGAAAAACAGTGGCCAGACTCAGGAAGAAAGGAGTTTGATATGGTTTAGTGAATTATCTGCTCTGCTTGATGATGGTTAGAGTCTGTGGAAATATGTTGGCTCTCATAAGTTGTGGATAACTTGATAAATATCCGTTTGATGATGATGCCTTAATAACTCTTCTATTATATGAAATGATCAGATCTAACAGTGATCATCTGGCACAGTTTCAAGGGGAGCATATGCTTCTAATAATGTATTGTTGGAATTATCTTAGCAGATCTTGGTACAAGATCACACAATTGTTTTTGTTTCAGGTGGAACAGGTTTAGGGGGAGAACATGGTTATTGGACTGGAGGCTAATTGACAAATGCTGCTGATGATAGTTGCTGATGACTGTTGGCTAGTTGAATTGTTTATTGATTAACAATCAAGTACCACATTAAATTGTCAACCTGGGAAAGTCTTTTATTTCAAAGGCTACCGCGTACCGTATGTACTTAACTCTAAAAGCATTAAAAAGCTGTAGTATACGTAATTCTCACGTTATGTCATAACAGTGTACTGTAAAGATAAAATGAAAGCAGTTAATTTAAGATGACAAATCTGAAAAGAAGAGTGGTGGATGCTCTGTTATCAGAGGATCAGGACCCTATCCTCCAAGCAAGGACGTTCAGCACCTGCCCCTGTAACCAGATTGCTAATACACACTGCAATTCTAATTCACCGGTGAAGTACAGTTTCAAACGATTAACAAAACAGAGTGCCAACAAAAAAGGAAATTATCAGAGGTAATGCTACAGAATCCAAAACAGAGTATCAACATAAAGAAATCACCAAACACACTTACACACTTGACAGAAAAGTAAATGGGTGAATCTTGTGAGGAAGGTGGGCCCGGTCCCTCTCACAAGATTCCCCAGAACACAATTGCTAGATTAGGTGCTCAGAACAATCTTCTATTCATCTGCCAAAAGATCCAGTTACAATAAAAGTTCAGACTTTGCTGTTGTCTTTTCAAAATTCCCCTTACAAAACTACTTTTCTCCCCCCCTTTCTCTAATGTAGATGTCTCCTCTTTATAGAGGAGACATCTATTACAATAGATTATCACAGTTCATTCAGTTAACCAAAAATAAGAGTTACAGGATGCTGTTATAACAGTGCGACAGTGTATTCTTTCTTGAGTTTGTTTCTGTTACACAGCTGGTAACCGAACTTTGACCATTTTCTTGGGATCCTCGCACTATCCTTTGCCGTTTCCCCATGGTTGCTGATTTAGTAAACCCGTGCTGTTCCTGATACTTTAGCAACTGTAACTGTGTTTTGCCCTTTTTGGACAGTTGCTGATCATGCCGCGTCAGCGTGGAATTCTGGCGATCTCCAGATAGTTGCCGTTTGTTATTTCTAGTTGTTGCAAAAATAGCATTCCCCTGCTTTAGATGGTTGCCGTTGCTGGCTGTAGCAACTGCGTAGTTGCTGCTTCCGGTGTTGCAGCAACTGCGTAGTTGCTGTTTCTGGTGTTACAACAACTATGAATTATAATTCCTGCAGACTTTAGACAGTCCAGCGATTACTTGGCAACTTAATTAGCTTTTCCAAAGATAAATATAAAGATATTCATGAATATGCAATGAACAATTAAACATATAGATATGCGGAGAGTTACTTCGTACCTTGGGGTGATTAAGTCATTATGTAATCAAAGCTTTCAACCTATGACTGAAAAAGGATAATATTATGGCAAAAATATAAGGTCAAAATTGGTCAATTCTGAGTCCTAACAATGACTATCATGGTCTTGGTCTTTGCTATATATTTCATGTATATCTTTTTATGAAAAGGTCATGAAACGACCTATTTTGTTACCCCACTATGCATGGGATGGATGTTGTAATGTTCTTGTTTTGACATGTATAAAAAATTGGTATATCCCCACTTGGTTGGGAGATGGATGTATGTATGAGTCATTGGTGATAGGAAGGTCATTTATGATGTATGTATAAAGTCATGTTCTTCTTTTAGAACATCTTTTTGTAGACCTTGCTTATATTCAGGGGGGGCATGGACTCATTCATGAAGCTCAATCAGCACACTTCAGCATATCAGAGAATTCAGCATGTACTCAGGGGGAGCATGACCCTTTGCCCTTGATGAAAAAGGGGGAGAGTGACTTGGGGTTGCCATCAAGTCCAAAGGGGGAGATTGTTGGCATTATGACTCAGATTTGACACAGGTGTTGTCCTTGATGGCAACTCACTCAGATGACAGATCACAGTTCAACAGGTTAATAGCTCAGAGTTACAGATCAGACTTCACAGAATGAGGAAAGAGAAGTATACACAGGTTCACCTTGACAAAGTAGCGTATACACATGGGTTAACAGACCAAAAGGTGCGTATAACGTACACATGCAGTTTCACAGAAGGAAAGGCGTGTACATGTTGGAAATATAAATTTTGGTCCGTGGTATTTGTTTCATGATATTTTGATCCATGGTATTGGTCCAAAGTATCTGGTTCAAAGTATTGATCCCAGGTATTTGGTCCAGGGTATTGGTCCTAAGTGGTTTTGGACCATGGTATTGAGAAAGGCCTAACACTATATAAGGAGAAGAAGATCATTAGGCCAATGTACTCAAGTATTGAATATCTGATGATGAGCAAGATCTAGTGTACAGGTTATTGGGTTATGGTGCATAGCTGGATCTAAAGTAAGGATGAACCTTAGCACTTGATGAAGGATACGATCTAATGATGGGTCAAGACCTTAAGGCCTGAAGTGAAGTATCTTTATGTGGTTTGATCATTTATCTGAATAACTGGCTGATGTTGTAGTCTGTAAATATGATGATCTGGGTATAACTGAAGTCTGGAATTGTTGTAATGTTTAAATCATCATTTACAGATCTGTATGCAGGTTCAATTTAGAAAAGGTGCGTATACACGCTGGTTCTGCATATCACAAGAGCGTATACATCTTAAGTTTTATTTGCAGATCCATACTCAGGTTCGCCTTGAGAAAGGAGCGTATACATGCAGGTTCGACATAGGGAAGTAGTGTATACCTTTTAAAATATGTTTTAGCTGCTTCTGTTTGTTGTTATAATGTTTTGGGTTCTGGCTTGGGTTCTAGTTACAACATTTTGAAAGATCAGGCTTGTCAAAGTAATTGATTGGTTCAGTTGTGGTTTGTGAAAAGGAGATTGGTTGATGCAAATATATTTGATGATTGAATGATGTTATTGATGGGTCCAGTCTGAAAATTTATGAAATGTGGTCCCTGGAAGAAAAGAGAAGGTTGTAGCCTTCTGTAGGCCGACACCTACGTACTAGTAAACATATCAGCTAGTACAAGAGCTAGGGGGTTGTAACTCCCTTCCAGGAGAAGCTGGAGAACGAGAGAAGGTTGTAGCCTTCTGCAGGTAGAAGCCTGCGTACTGGTATAAGTCTGCACCAGTACAAAAATTATAAAAAGAAGTTTCTTATTATTAAAAAGAAGATAGAGACGATTGCAGCAGGTGGTTTTCACCCACATTGGGTTTCCACCTTATATCTTGTGTTCATGTGTGTGATTATCTGTTCTGTTTTTACTGCACCTAGTTACTGTTTATATGGTTCTGATGCACTGATTAAATATCAACATATGATGAATTAACTGAATCTTAAGTTTGCAGCATATACGCTAGTTTCCTTAACCACAGTTGCATATACACGCAAGTTCCATTAACTGAAGTAGCATATATAAATCTAACTATGGAAATGAAAAAGTATTGATTTGCTAATACTGATTCACGCCCCCTCTTAGTATTATTTCCAACACTCCTTTTATGTCTAGCAAGGGAGACACTTGGGATGCTATCTGATTCTTAAAATGCATGTGCTTTTCTTATTGACAGTTTGAGTCAATGATGATGTTTACTAATATTTCTTGAGTGCCAACATCCCATATGGTCATCCCTCCTATCATGGGATCTGGATGTTATTGTATGTGCTACACTAGCTACATGTTTTGTGTTATACTTATTATTGATTTTCATTTGTATATTATTCAAAATATATAGTAGTGGAGTATTAATATGGTTCTACTCCTCTTTGGCTTTTACCAACCTTCCATTATTTGTAGCTCAACACTTCTTTATGTAAGATCTTCATTGTCTCAACTAGTTATATAGGCTCCACCCAACTTGTATGTCCATTAGACTCGAGTTTGACATTCCTTAGGATATTATGTAATCCTTTGATTTCATCCTCATATATGTAGTATCCTTGTGCATTATCAATCTCTTTGGTTTTTAGTTTGGAACTAGATTTGTTTTGATTTTACCCTTTACTTTGCAAAAATGTGCATGCAATAATTAGTGTTAGAATTATGCATATTGTAAAATTGTTCATTAATTATGTTGTAGGTCCTTATTCCTCATCGTTTATTAAGAACAATGTGCACTAATACAAGTTTTGAGGCTTTAGATATGATCTCCTCTAATTCAGATTTTCGATGGCTATAATATTCCTTAATTTGAATTTTGAGCTAAAAGTTACGGCTTTCTGAATTTGTCATTGCTACTCAATTGTGCCCATTTTTATTAGTGCAATTTGGACCAAAATCTAACTTTTACCACCCATAGAAGGAAATCTAGCAAGAATCAAGAAAATGTTTATAATGGGAACTAATAGCATTCCTGATTGTGAGTACAATGTAATATCCATATTTGAATTTTGATGCTTCCTACAAATTCTACATCAATATGAATTTGTCAACTTTGTCCTTTTTTCATTTCCTATAGAATTGGAATCTTTAACTAACATTTTTATTTCCAAAATGGAGAAACATTGAGAAAAAATTAGTAAGATAAATTTCATGCAATAACCTTCCTTTGTCACACATGGAAATTTTCCCCATGTGATATTCCTCATAGAAAGCTTTTTTTTCCTGCTATGTATCACATGGCCACAAAATTATCCCTTGTAATAAGTCTTAGAAAATTTCTTATGCCTTTTCCCTTTATCACACTATTGCAAAGATATTTCTTGCATGTGAAAAATTTGTTTGTGTGATGTATTGTATGGATAGAAATTCCTTTCTCATATATGCCTTTATGTTGCATCTTTCTAGAGATATTTATCCTAATAGAAATTTTTTCTACTTGCAATATATCACATTGTAAGATTTTCTTTTTTTGCAATAAATTAACACCTAGAAAAAAAATTCATCATCTTCTCTCTCTCCCGCCGCCCCTTTTTTCTTCATCATGGAGCTTCACAATGTGAATTTCATGAGGACATTTTTGGCAATACGTTGCACCAATAAACTTTCCTTCATTACAATAACTTCATCTTTCTTATCACATCTCAAAAAAATTGTTTACTTGTGGCGTATCACACTAATCTTTTATTTGGTGTGATACATCACACCATGCAATATTTTCATTTTTGCGATATGAAAAAATTTCACTTTCATCTTGAAATTTTGTAATCCTTGAAGCCTTTCTCATAGGAAGGTAATTTTTCCTCTTGTGTGGTGTATTGCACCTTAAAATGGTGTGACCATTCAGAAATTTTCTTTCTTGTGATTTGTTGTATTGCACCTAAACATTTATTCATGTGATACACAATACTTTCTCATTTTTTTTTCTAAGTGTCTACACTACTTTTTGTTATATAATAAAATCACAAAACAGAAGAAAAGATAGACCAATGGCTCGAAAATAAGCCTCTTCGAGGGGGAAACCTATTTTACATCACATAAATGAACAATTCCTGGATGATACAAATGAAAATACCTCCATGGTATATATAGGAGTCTAAAGGGTCACAATATAATCAGGGATAACTGGAAATAATAATGTAAGGGTGACAACAATAACAATAGTGGGCTTCTATGGGACACAACAATAACAATATTGGGGCTACATGGGGCGCAACAATAACAATATGGGGCTACACTAGTATTATAGAGACCTAACATGCCCCTCCCCTTCAAAAAAGTGTTGTTCTCAATGCTTGAGTAGTTATGGATGCTTATATATAAGATACTCATCCTCCCATATGGAATATTCAACTGGGAAATTCTTCCACTTAATGAGATACTCTGAAATTAATCAATTCCATAGTTGTCGGGTTCTTATTTCCGTGACTGCTTTAGGATCCCATATGATTTTTCCTTCCTCGTCAAGTTCTAGAAATATTGTTTAAACTAGGAGCTTGTCACCTATAACCTTATTTAAGCATGAAACATGGAAAACTAGGTGTACTCAATAAGATGTGGGAAACTCCAATTTGTATGCCACAGTACCAATCTTTTGAAATACCTTGTAAGGACCATAATACTTGGGTGATAACTTATTATCCTTCTTAGCTTACTTGAGGGACATTTGTTTGTATGGTTGTAGCCATGAAAAATACCCAATCGCCTTTGTCTAAACTTCTTTCACTACGATGTTGATCTTCCTATTGTTTCATTCGATTTTGTGCCAAAGTCAAGTTATACTTTAAGAGTTGGAGAAGTTTTTGATGATGCTCGATGTGATCTTCCACTGCTTGAACCTTAGGATTTTCTCTTAAAGACGATGTGATAGATGATGGATGATATCCAAAAGTTCCATAAATGGGGTCATTTTTGTTGCAGTGTGGAAAGAAGTGTTATACCACCATTCTACCAGAGGTAACCACTTGACCCATTATGTTTTTTTATCAAATACAAAGCAACAAAGCTATCCTTCCAAACATTTGTTCACTATCTTATTTTGTCCATCAGATTGAGGATGATAAGATGAGCTATGAGCTAATTGAGTACAAAGAAAAGAAAATAATTATATCCAAAAATTTCCAGAGAAAATGGGATCTCTTTCACTTAAAATAATCTTTAGGTTTCCATGTAGCTTTCAATTGTTTCCATAAATGCAGTAACGAATGTACTGGCTTTGAAAGGATGAGATAGTGCAAAAAAGTGTGCATACTTGGTAATTCTATCAACTACCACCATGATGAAACTCCTTCCTTTAGACATGCGTAAACCTGTGATAAAATCCATTGAGACCTCCTCCCAACATTGACTTGGAATGGCTAAAGGTTGTAACAAACCCAGCGTCTTAATTGTCTCAACTTTATTTTGTTGGAAAACCAAACATTCTTCCTCAAACTTCTGAATATCATAATTAAGTCCATCCCAAAAAAATCCTTCTTGACCTTGTGGTAAGTACTTAAAAATCTTGAGTTCCCTCCTAAACTAGGAGTGTGAAATTCCAAAAGAATCTTTTGTTTGAGTTGGGAGTTCTTACATAGATATAAGCGATATTTGCACCATAATGAATCAAGTTTCCAGATAAATGTATCAGATGTACTAGGATCTTGCGGCAACTTTTGGATGAGTGTCCACACCTCTTCATCATTCTTCCATTCATCCCTTGCTTTATTTATCCAATCAGGTTGTATAATATAAATGGCATAAAATAATGCTTTCACATGCTCATCCCTTCTTGAGAGTGCATATGCAACAACATTTTGCTTCCCTTTTTTGTATATGATTTCAAATTCATAACCCAACATCTTTGTGACCCATTTTTGTTGATCTTCTAAAGACAATATTTGTTCCAAAAAGTATTTAAGGCTATCATGATCTGTTTTTACCTTGAAGTGTCTTCCCATTAGGTAAGGGTGTCATTCCTTCAACGCATGTAATATTTCCAACATTTCCTTCTCATAAATAGGATTGTGTAAATAATTTCCCTTGATTGGACGAATTTAAAAAGTAATGGGTCTTCCTTCTTGCATTAAAACAACACCAACTCCATTTTTTGAGGCATCACATTCCACAATAAATGTTTTTGTGAACTCTGGTGAAGCTAAGACCATAGCTTGGGACATTGCCTCTTTAAGATTCTCAAAGGCCTTAGTTGCTTCTAGATTCCAAAAAATGCATATTTCTTCAGTAATGTTGTTAGAGGTGTTGCTATTTTCCTATAATTCTTAATAAAATTATGATAATACCATGTCAACCCGAGAATTCCTCAAAGATTCTTTAGGGTTATGGGGATTTTCCATTCCTTGATGGCTTTAATTTTGTTAGGGTCTACCTTAAGACCCTCTTGAGATATAATATGACCCCAAATATTCACCTTTTATGTCCCAAAGAAGCATTTGGAGGGTTTTGCATACAATTGTTCCTCCTCCAATAGTTTAAGCACCCTTTCAACATGTTGAACATGATCTTTCCAAGACTTGTTGTAGATTAGTATATCATCAAAAAATGAAAACACAAATTTTCTAAGAAAGAGTTTGAAAGTGGAATTCATCAAACCTTGAAATGTGGAAGGTGCATTAGTAAGGAAAAATGTTATGGAAAAAAATTCATAATGAACTTCATGAGTTTTGAATGCTATTTTTGGAATGTCTTATGTCTTCATTCGAATTTAATGATATTGGGAACGAAGATCCAACTTGGTGAAGTAAATTGCTCCATGAAATTCACCCAACAACTCATCACCGACATAAATGGGAAATTTATCTTTAATAGTGAGGTTATTGAGCTCTCTATAATTTGAACACATATGCCTTGATCCATCATTCTTATGTACCAATACTACTGGAGAAGAGAAATAAATTTGACTAGTTGAATTATACCTGCCTCTAGCATTTTTGCAACCATACATTCAATTTCACTGTTTTGGGCATAGGGATATCTGTAAGGTATGATGTTTGGAAGAACACTTCCAATAATTAAGTGAATAGAATGATCATGATTATGAGTAGGTGGGAGACCTTTGGGAGTCTCAAATACCTTGGAATGATTATCCATGACTCTTTGGAGATCTAGAGAAATGGATGATTTTGATGTTTGAGCATCTAGTGAGAATAATTGTGCAATTATACCTTGTTTCTATGTATTCAAAAGATTTATCATTCCATTAGAGTTGATTATATTCCCTATTTTCCTTGCGATATCCCTTAATTCAATTTCCTTTCCTTCCAAAAAAAATTAAAGAAAATTTCTTGAAAATTAAAGCTATCATCCCCAAATATTGTAACCATTGGACTCCTAATACAACATCAACACCACCCATTCGAATGGAAAACATTGAACCGTTCAATACATATTCCCCCATGGTTACCTTGATATTATGGCACTTCCCTGAGCAATTTATAGTTCTTCCATTTGCATCCATCACTTGACACTCTGGTCCTAAATATAGAAACAAATTTAATTCCTTCACTATATTACAATGAATAAAATTATGGGTACTACCCGAATCAATCAGCATTGTTACCTTTTTCTTCTTGATGTATTATTCTATCTTGAGAGTTTGAGGAGTGGTGATTCTCGATAATGCATTACAAGATATGGTCAGATTCATTTCTTCTTTCTCTGGGGTTGGTTCCTCATGTATATCCTCTTCTTTTTATGTTTCTTGTTCCTTTTATTCCTACTCTTCACAATATATGTAAAATAATTTATTCTCAACATTTATGAACTTTAGTGTATTTTCTATCACAACTATAACAAAGCCCTTTTCTCCTTTTTCCTCTAGTTGTTGTGGTCTCAACCTTGTAGGTTGTGGAAGATAGGAACGAAAACATTTCCATTTTTATAGTTGTGAGTGGTAGATCTCCTTGTTGCCATAATTTTTCTTTGAAATTTTCTTGTCACCCTGAATGATTATCCAATGAATTAGGCTCCCAAAGGTGAACCTCATGTTGCATGTTATCCTTTAAATTCCCTATGAGGACATCAATCAGATGCTCCTATGGAATAAAAATTACCTTGATAATCAATCCTTGAAAGTGCTCAATGTTCTACCCAACTAAACCCTTTTGTTTGAGATTTATTAGTTGGCTAAAGAAGGCATTTCTCTTTGTGTCCTCGTAATGTGCTATCAATTCCTATGTAAAAATTGTCCAAGTGACAAGTGATTTACAAGAACAAATCCTTTGATACCATATAAATTGATTGGGTTCTAAATATAAATGTGCAATGCATATCTTTTGTGTGTGTTTCACATCATGTAAATTAAAGAACTGCTTCATCTATAGTATCCATGTTACCATATCCTTGTCATCAAACTTCCTCATATTGATCTTTGGAAAATGTTTATTCTTAAACCCTAAGTTAGAGTCTCTAAAATCATGATTCATGTTCCTTTTGTTTTGTAACACCCTCCTCCCACATCTACTCAAGCAATCAGCTAGATGGGGTAAACATGCGATGAGATGCCACTATGATATGATTCAACCTCCTCAGTCATGTTAAGGAAGTGGAATTGATAGAAACACACCATAAAGACATTCAACATTAGCTTCAGGACCTTGAGGAACCTGTTAGTGTCAGTCTTTGAAGCCTTTCACCAGTGATCAAATATTCTCTTACAAAGTGGTCTTAGGGTGTCAAAGTCAAATTTTGTCATTTCAGTGAGGTTTCAAGTAAAATTTGATCACTAGGTATTAGGTCTAGGATTTGTTTTCAATCCTTTCAAAGTTGTCCAAATGTTGGTACATGTCACCATTCAGCTGAGTGTTCCATCATTCAAAGGGTTGTCATCATCATTTCAGGTTTGAATGGGTCATTTTACACCTTGTTCGTGCTTCAGTTGTGCCTAGGTAAGATTCATTTCCCTCTCTTAGGGTTTTGAAAGTAATTTCTCTTGTATGGTCAACTCATCAACAAATCTTGCATCATGATGCTCATACACCTTCCCATATCCTTAATGTACCTTATTAAACACTTCCCATCACTGATATCCCTCAAATTCCTCATTTCCCACAAACCCTAGTTTCTTGCTACAATTTGACAATTTTCTAGGCTAGGCCTGTGTTTTTTCCTTTTAAAACCCTTCTCCTCATTCAACATTTGAAATTCCACTTTCTCCTATTTCCTAACATCCCTCCCTACTTCCCAAAATTTTCTCAAGAATTTAGAAGCCCCTTATCCCCTTCATTTCACTTCATTTCGACAAATCCCCTGTTCCACACATCGGGATAGGTTTTACTCAAATGATGTTTCTGAGCAAGGAAAAATGAATTTGGAAAAATTGAGAGAGGTTTTTGTCCAAAATAAGCCAAGGAAGAAAAAAATCCTTCATTTTTTACACAGGTGTCATGGTTTTAGAGAAATGTCAAAAATAAAGTTGCCTCAGGAGGGTTGCTGCACCTCTGAAGTGACCTTGGGAAAACCAAGATTTCTCCTAGCCTGGTTGACCAAATAACTTGCTTGATGATTTTAATGATATCTATATAGATCTATCTTTCCAATGAGCTATCGTGAGCTCAATTTGGAGTTGAGGAAGACCTTCCAACGTTGACTGCAACAACACTCTGCATTTAGACAGCCTCATTTTTCACATTTTGACCGGTCTTGGGAGATTTGACTTTTAACAGGGCAAATGACCACCAAATTGAAAAATTCAAGATGTTCTGGAAATTAGACTCAATAAGATTTCCAACGAGCTATTCCGCACCCAATTTCGACTCCGCGAAGGCCTCCACAACTAGTCTGCAAAAAGGCGCTATGCACCTGGCAAGGTTTTCCTTTGTTAATTTGCACTGGCGCTACGCACCTGGCAGCCAAGCCCCTAAAACCCTCCTAAATCACTCAATTTGCTTCAAATATCTCAAGTCACCTCTTGGAAAGTAAGTAAATCAATCCTTCTTGTTGAAAATGGTTTTTCATCAATCTTTGGTGACTCTTTTACTCATGAAGTCAAACCCTAGTTTTCACTAAACTGTCTCATAGCTTTTAAAGTTCCCTCATTCATTTACTGTTCCCTAAACCCCATTCCCTTACATAAATTCCCAAAACATAATTGCCTCATATATTCTCCCTAAATCCCACTTTCACATACAAATTTCCAAAACCCTACACACTCTCCCTAAAACCCTACACACTTTATCCTACTCACTCCCTAAACCCTACTCACATCCCTAAACCCTGTTCACACCTACATTTCCACACTCCCTCCCCCATACACTCTGCCCATTCCATTCCTCCATCCTATTCCATACTATTATCCACAAACCATTCATGTATAATCAAATTTTTCAAAACCAAGGGAAAACAATGGAAAGAGACAGTGAATATGACTGTGAGGAAGAGACACTCAATGATAGTTCCATGGAGAGACATAAGCAGCAAAGCAAAGGAAAAGAGAAGATGCATGAGGATGATATAGATGATGAACAAGAAAGAGAACAAATAGTTGGAGGATAAGCAAAGCCTAATGGAGCTAGAAATGTTGAAACTGAAGAGGCAAAATGACAAAGAGGACGATGTCATTTTGACTTCCATTGAACAAGAGATAGAGAATGATAAGGAGTCTTGGTTGGAGAAGATGAACATGCACTTGGAGAGGTTTCTTTAGAAGGCAAACAAAGAGAAGAAAATTCTTCGTCACTTATCCTACCACTACCTAACCCGGAACAAGATTTGTACTGCAAGGATAAAGAGGCTAAAAGCCAAGCTAAGAAGAGTCTCGAGGAACAAGAAAGAGCAAGATAAACTAAAGATCTTGGCTGAAGCATCATTGGCCCAGCAAAGAACCTTACAAGGATCACTCATGCCAAATTTAAAGAAATTTGGAGCAATTTTTGTCATTTTTGAGATTTTTAATGCAAAAAAAAGGTTTTTTTAGCAGGTGCGTAACGCCACCAGCGCTACGCTTTTGTTGGGGGCATCCACTTGCAAATAGGTTTGAATTTTTGGAATCAACATGAAAAAATATGCATGCTCAGGAGTGGATGATATTTTTGGACAAGTTTCGGGTCTCCAAAATGGCAAAAAACACTCAAAAAGTGCCCTCTCTGCCACTTTTTTGCCACACAGGAAGCAGTCTTGGGATATTCCATTTTTGGAGGGGCAAATGAACTCCAAATCCAAATATTCAAGTTGTTCCATAAAGTAGACTCACCAAGCTTTACAACGAGCTATCCTGCACCTAATTTGGACTTCAGGAAACCTTCCAAAAGTGCCATGGAAAAGGCGCTCCACATAGGATCAGTGGCGCTATGCATAGGAGAAAAATTTGCCAGTTTTGCGTGTTTGTTCAAGTTTTCGCCCAGTTTGCTGTCAGCTTGACTTTTTCTTCTCTCTTGGTTAATTAGTGATGTAATATGATCTAACTTGATGTACTATGATGTAAATATGATGAAATATGACTTGAGGAGGTAGATACATCAGGTTAGAGTTGGTTTAAGGATGAATGAATCAGTTTCCATAGTTTTAGAGGCAAGCTGTTCCACTGCCTATTTTTTAGTTCCTAGTTTAGATATTGTTGAAACAGCTCCTTGACTCATGGATTTGACCCCTGATGGCTAGCATAGGTGGTTTGATGCCTATATCTTGTACTTTCTTAGTCATTTGTCAAGGTTGGACTCTTGTGGATGCATTGAGCACTATTGTACATCACTTCTGCAGTTTGGCAAGGAAATAAACCAGGGTTTTGCAGCATTTTGTGGGATTCTTGTGGTAATGTGAATTAGCATTGTTTTCTTCTCTGTAATTTAGTTGATCTTATGTTTATGTGTGCCATCATCTCTCTTATTCTTCATAACTAAATGAATCAAGTGTAAAAGGTAGAATCCATTGGTGTTTCAGTGCTTTGCCTTAGGGTTTATTTAGTTTTACATGTTTTCTACTGTCTGAAGAGGACTCATGACATTTTCATGCCCTCTCCAGCTCCTCACTAGTCTTTAGACTCACCATTACACTCATTTCAAAGTGCTAAAACACTTTCCTACCTCGCCCCACATAAACCTCTGCAAATCTGTGTTGATTTCTCGGACCCAAAGCTGCCTTCCCCATCTGATCCAGCAACCAACTATTGAAATCAATCAAATTCCTCTGAGCAAACATACCTAGCCTAAAATTAGTATTCTTATCAGTCATCTCAAGCATTACTTGCCATATTTTCTTTGAGATTGACGAGGAGAGAGCCCTCTCTCGACCTGGTAGGGCTAGCTACGAGGTTAAGCGTGGTTTGATGTTACCCTAGACCTGCCTTTCTCAGCATGAGGTAGATTTAGGCCCTAACATAGTGGCAACCATACTGGGGAATGTAGTGTTGTGTTCCTCAGCAAAATGTAATCAAGTTCAGATCTGATTGTTGATGGTGGAAAACGATCAAACATAGCAAGGCTGAAATCATTCACCTGGTGACTCCAAATTAGTTTCGAGATCTGATCCAAGGACTCCCCTGGAGGATGAACCCGACCAGCAGAAACATGAAAGAACAATATGGAAAGCTCAGGTATTCAAGTTGGAATTTCATTCAAGACATTATATTCTTTGTTATAATTATTTCTTCTCTTTTCCTGAGAATGTCAAGAAGGCTTTGCAAAGTATATTATATTTGAGAAAAGATCCTCAACCTGCATTTGACTTCTTCCCTTTGAAGATTGTGAATACCAAAGATTTGCATGCCTTTGAGCTTGATCAAGACCCTTTTCCCAAATCTTGTGATGACCGTCTTCAAACTGATGAGCCTCAAGAGACCAAGACTAATTCTACACCTTCTGTACATACCCCTATACCTTGTAAAATTTCGGATCGATACAAGCCTCTGATTTTACCTCCTATATCCCATGCTTTCCCTAAAAAGCATTACCTCTATCTACCAAGATTTGATGGTGACTGTAACGACATCACTGCTGAGAGACATGTATTGAATTTTGAGTCCTTTCTTGACCTTTTTGAAGTTGATGAAGAAGATGTCAGTATTAGGCTTTTTGCTCTTTCTTTGCAAGGAAAAGTCAAGAGTTGGTTCAAAACCTTGCCTGATGCGAGCATCTCAGATTTACAACAGTTTTTCAAAGTTTTCCTCGACAAGTGGGTGGTTAGAACAAACCCTTTCTTGATTATAGAAGAATATAACCAGCTGAAAAGACTGCCAGGGGAGACAGTACAATAGTTTTCTACCAGATTTAACGAAGTCTATTTTTCGATGACGGTTAATGTAAGGCCTCCTCCTGGATCCACTCTCTTGCACTACCTGGAAGCCTTTGATCCGTAAATGGAGTTTCAGTTGAGGGAAAGGAACCTTGCAACACTTGAAGAGATGCAAAACAATGCAGTAGATGTGGAGGCTGATTTGTTGATCAGAAGGGCAAAGTTGAAGGAAGAAGAGATGAAGAACATAGATCCAGAGGAATCGACATATTTAGAGGTAAAGTTTGACATTTTGGTAAGTGCAGTGGAATAGATGATGCAAAGGATCACCACAAGGAATGAATATTATGTTCAAGACCATGGCTCGCTGATTGAAGAAGAACAAATTGCTGATCCAAAATATTTTGTTTCTTATCCCAGTTGTCATAGACCTGATAATGATTGTTTTATACATCTTCTTGGAGAAGAGAGATCTGTTGATATGACATGTATGCTTGATGATGTGTTTTATACTGATGATTTGCCTCAGTTTGATCAGTATGATGATGATTATGTTCTCCAAACAGAAGCTAATCTTGCAAACAAATCAACAGCTGGTTTGTGGAAGGAGGAATTTCATTTTCAGCAGCTCGAATATAGTGATTAGCCGTTGCATATCAGCTATGGAAGTGGGGAGGAAAGTGCAGCAAATTTTGAAGTGAAGGATCTTTGCATTTTTGTTTTTCTTCGTTTCAGTTTATCAGAGACAACTTTCATGCAATTAGAAATCAACTGTCGACAAGTCTTGATCTGGACCATCTTGAGGGCAATGAAAACCTTGTTCAAGACTTCTCATATCTAGATTTGCAGCCCCCAAATGCCATTGAATGTCAGGTTGCAGATGAAGACTTGGAAGCTGGACCATATGATCAAATGATGCAACATGATTCCGTACCATTCTGTTTTGAATCATTTCAGTTTTTGAAGGAAAATTTGCATAGTATATCTTCAAATGAGCAACCTATAGAAAATCATGCAATCTCATTAGAACCAATAGCAAATGGGTTGCAATAGTCTTTTTAAGTTTTTCACGATCCAGTAGCTGATGTGTTAGATGATGTCTACAGTCAAAGTCCTTCTCCATTAGCTACCTGTGAGCTTGAAACATGTACTGATACAAACTTGATCTGGCAGCCGGTTTCTTTGTCATTTTCAGCAGGAGTCTCATCACAAAGCTCAGATGAAAGTTTGCATTCATGGTACGAGGAGAAGAAAAGTAATCCATTGGATGAGCTAAGTCCCAGTGTGCATGAATTTCAAGATCCTTATGCAGTGTTTTTGGAGTCAGATAGAGAATCCATATTATTCAATGGATCTGTTTACAAATCTTCATGGGAGTTGCCTTTCAGTAGTTCTTTCTTGTTGTTCATAAGCAAGCACTTGTGGGGAATGCAAACATCAGCCAGAATGCTTACTTGGTTGCATTGGTTGTTTCATTTCACTTGATCAGGTGATGAATGGAACATTTAGAGTAGGTTTTATTGAATAAGCTCTATTTTGAGCATATTTTCCAGTTTGTCAGTTATGTTTTAGTAATGAGTTAGTTTCAAATCAGTTTGTGTTGTCAAGTCGTCAGTTTTAAGTCATGCATTTCAGATTGAGTTTTTGACTCCATGCCCAATGGATAAGGCACCGGTCTGCTCTCCCAAAGATCTGCGGTTCTTGGCACCTCCAAGGACCTACCATCCCCATTGGAGCCAATGTTAGTGTTAGTCTTTGAAGCCTTTCACCAATGATCAAATATGCTCTTACAAAGTGGTCTTAGGGTGTCAAAGTCAAATTTTGTCATTTTAGTGAGGTTTCAAGTAAAATTTGGTCACTAGGTATTAGGTCTAGGATTTGTTTTCACTCCTTTCAAATTTGTCCAAATGTTGGTCCATGTCACCATTCAGCTGAGTGTACCATCCTTCAAAGGGTTGTCATCATCATTTCAGGTTTCAATGGGTCATTTTACACCTTGTTCGTGCTTCAGTTGTGCCTAAGTAAGATTCATTTCCCTCTCCTAGGGTTTTGAAGGTAATTTCTCTTGTATGGTCAACTCATCAACAAAGCTTGCATCCTGATGCTCATACACCTTCCCCTATCCTTAATGTACCTTATTGAACACTTCTCATCACTGATATCCCTCAAATTCCTCATTTTCCCACAAACCCTAGTTTCTTGCTACAATTTGACAATTTTCTAGGCTAGGCCTATGTTTTTCCCTTTTGAACCCCTTCCCCTCACTCAACATTTGAAATTCCACTTTCCCCTATTTCCTAACATCCCTCCCTACTTCCCAAAATTTTCTCAAGAATTTAGAAGCCCCTTATCCCATTCATTTCACTTCATTTCGACAAATCCCTGTTCCACACATCGGTATAGGTTTTACTCAAATGATGTTTCTGAGCAAGAAAAAATGAATTTGGAAAAAGTGAGAGATTTTTTTGTCCAAAATAGGCCAAGGAAGAAAAACCTCCTTCATTTTTTACACATGTGGCATGGTTTTATAGAAATGTCAAAAATAAAGTTGCCTCAGGAGGGTTGTTGCACCTCTGAAGTGACCTTGGGAAAATCATGATTTCTCCTAGCCTGGTTGACCAAATGACTTGTTTGATGATTTTAATGATATCTAGACAGAGATATATTTCCAATTAGCTATCGTGAGCTCAATTTGGAGTTGAGGAAGACCTTCAAAAGTTGACTGCAACAACACTTTGCATTTAGGCAGCCTCATTTTGCACATTTTGACCAGTCTTGGGAGATTTGACTTTTGATAGGGAAAATGACCTTAAAATTGGAAATTTGAAAATGTTATGGAAATTTGACTCGATAAGCTTTCCAACGAGCTATCCCACGCCCAATTTGGACACCGAGAAGGCCTCCAAAACTAGTCTGAAAAAAGGTGCTATGCACTTGGCAAGGTTTTCCTTTGTTAATTTGCACTGGCGCTACGCACCTGGCGGCCAAGCCCCAAAACGCTCCAAAATCACTCAATTTTCTTCAAATATCTCAAGTTACCTCTTGGAAAGTAGGTAAATCAATACTTCTTGTTGAAAAGGGTTTTGAATCAATATTTGGTGACTTTTTTACTCATGAATCAAACCCTAGTTTTCACTAAACTGTCTCATAACTTTTCTCATTTGCTATTCCCTAAACCCCATTCCCTTATATAAATTCCCCAAACATCATTCCCTCATATATTCTCCCTAAATCCCACTTTCACATACAAATTTCCCAAACCCTACACACTCTCCCTAAAACCCTACACACTTTATCCTACTCACTCCCTAAACCCTACTCACATCCCTAAACCCTGTTCACACATACATTTCCACACTCCCTCCCCCATACACTCTGCCCATTCCATTCCTCCATCCTATTCCATACTATTATCCACAAACCATTCATATATAATCACATTTTTCAAAACCAAGGGAAAACAATGGAAAGAGACAGTGAATATGACTATGAGGAAGAGACACTCAGTGATAGTTCCATGGAGAGACATAAGCAGCAAAGCAAAGGCAAAGAGAAGATGCACGAGGATGATATAGATGATGAACAAGAAAGAGAACAAACAGTTGGAGGATAAGCAAAGCCTAATGGAGCTAGAAATGTTGAAACTGAAGAGGCAAAATGACAAAGAGGACCATGTCACTTTGACTTCCATTGAACAAGAGATAGAGAATGACAAGGAGTCTTGGTTGGAGAAGATGAACATGCACTTGGAGAGGTTGCTTGAGAAGGCAAACAAAGAGAAGAAAATGCTTCGTCACTTAGCCTACCACTACCTAACCCGGAACAAGATTTGTAATGCAAGGATAAAGAGGCTAAAAGCCAAGCTAAGAAGAGTCTCGAGGAACAAGAAAGAGCAAGATAAACTCAAGATCTTGGCCAAAGCATCATTGGCCTAGAAAATCACCTAACAAGGATCACTCATGCCAAATTTCAAGAAATTTGGAGCAATTTTTGTCATTTTTGAAAATTTTAATGCAAAAAATAGGTTTTTTTAGCAGGTGCGTAGCGCCACCGACGCTACGCTTTTGTTGGGGGCATCGATTTGCAAAAAGGTTTTCATTTTTGGAATCATCATGAAAAAATATGCATGATCAGGAATGGCTGAGATTTTTGGATAAGTTTAAGCTCTCCAAAAGGGCAAAAAACACTCAAAAATTGCCCTCTCTGCCACTTTTTTGCCACACAGGAAGCAGTCTTGGTAGATTCCTTTTTTGGAGGGGCAAACGAATTCCAAATCCAAAATTTCAAGTTGTTCCAGAATGTAGACTCACCAAGATTTCCAACGAGCTATCCTGCACCTGATTTGGACTTCGGGAAGCCTTCCAAAAGTGGCCTAGAAAAAGCGCTATGCATAGGATCAGTGGTGCTACACATAGTAGAAAAATTTGCTCGTTTTGCCTGTTTGTTCAGAATTTCACCCAGTTTGCTGTCAGTTTGACTTTTTCTTCTCTCTTGGTCAATTAATGATGTAATATGATGTAACTTGATGTACTATGATGTAAATATGATGAAATATGACTTGAGGAGGTAGATACATCAGGTTAGAGTTGGTTTAAGAATGAATGAATCAATTTCCTTAGTTTTAGAGGCAAGCTGTTCCATTGCCTATTTTTCAGTTCCTAGTTTAGATCTTGTTGAAATAGCTCCTTGACTCATGGATTCAACCCCTGATGGCTAGCATAGGTGGTTTTATGCCTACATCTTGTACTTTCTTAGTCATTTTTCAATGTTGGACTCTTGTAGATGCATTGAGCACTATTGTACATCACTTCTGTAGTTTGGAAAGGAAATAAACCAGGGTTTTGCAGCATTTTGTGGGATTCTTGTGGTAATGTGAATTAGCATTGTTTTCTTCTCTGTAATTCAGTTGATCTTATGTTTATGTGTGCCATCATCTCTCTTATTCTGCATAACTAAATGAATCAAGTGTAAAAGGTAGAATCCATTGGTGTTTCAGTGCTCTGCCTTAGGGTTTATTTAGTTTTACATGTTTTCTACTGTCTGAAGAGGACTCATGACATTTGCATGCCCTCTCCAGCTCCTCACTAGTCTTTAGACTCACCATTACACTCATTTCAAAGTGCTAAAACACTTGCCTACCTCGCCCCACAGAAACCTCTGCAAATCTGTGTTGATTTCCCAGACCCAAAGCTGCCTTCCCCATCTGATCCAGCAACCAACCATTAAAATCAATCAAATTCCTCTGAGCAAACATACCTAGCCTAAAATTAGTATTATTATTAGTCATCTCAAGCATTACTTGCCATATTTTCTTTGAGATTGACAAGGAGAGAGCCCTCTCCTGACCTGGTAGGGCTAGCTACCACGTTAAGCGTGGTTTGATGTTACCCTAAACCTGCCTTTCTCAGCATGAGGTAGATTTAGGCCCTAACAAAACTAATCCCACACTTCAGACAACTTGCCCTTGGGTCCCACTGAACTTTTGGACAACTTAAGCCTTAGTTTCTCTCATGCTATAGGCATGACATCATCGAGAAACCCAGAGTCGCTTTCACAGGCTTGCATGCCAGCATCCAAAGACTCATTTAGTGAGTGCTATGCCAGCCTCTCAGGGATTTGAGCCACTTTTTCAGGCCTAGAGCCCAGGTCACGACCCAGAATTTAATGATACCTTCAGAATAGTAAAATAACATGGAAATGGAAGTACTAAAGCAAATACTTGTTTAAGACTTTGACTGGACCCCTACTAGCCATGACCAACATTCTGTTAAACATATCATGAATATGTAAACTACATGTGTAAATAACAACTCTAAGCATAGAGGTCTCATACTTAGCTAAGAATCGCTAAGAATCATTGATGCCTCAACACATCAACTGCCATTCCATCCATTGGGTCATAGATACATTGATCATTCAATTACAAGTAAAAACATGATGAGAGCCATACATAGTTGCCATCATAAAACACATACATAACCAACATAATAGCAGCAAAAATTATAATGAAAGTATAGCCATATAGACTACATATAATCCATCAAAATACTCATGGAAATACAAGGAGAAATAACCTTTCATTAATGATGCAAAATACAAACCCGGGATGGGACTTCCACGTTCCACCCAATTGTAGAATGGCTGAGCTAAATATTTCTTCATCCATTCACCCCAGTGCCATATTCGAAGCATGAATGTGGGATATCATAAAACACATTAATAAAAAATCATCCAGGGCTTCTAGAGGCCATCCACCTCAACCCATCAGACAGTGATTCCACCTCTCTGTTGAACATCACAAAACCATCATTAGATTGGTCTCCATCCAAGAAGTCTAGGGCTTCCAGAGCATTTGTTCCAACCTAGCTTCCAGGACTAGTAACTCATCCCATGGCTGATACTGGGCTCCAGAGCGTTTGTACTACCCAGGATCCAGGACTAGTATCTCAACCCACAATTGTTGTTAGGCTCCAAAGTGTTTATCCAACAAAGGCTCCAGGACTAGTAACTCAACCCACCAAGGACTCCAAAGTGTTTGTTGAACCAAGGCTCTCGGACTAGTAACTCAAACCACCAATGGCTCCAAAGCGTTTATCCAAACAAGGCTTCCAAGACTAGTAACTCAACCCAAGTTGTTACAAGGCTTCCATAACGTTTTTCCAACCAAGGCTATGGGACTAGTAACTCAACCCAGGCCGTTACATGGATTTCAGAGTGTTTGTCCAACCAAGGCTTCCACGAACTAATAACTCAACCCAAGCTAAAAGAAACATGAGAACCTACCAAAACAAAACAATGAAAGTAAGCCTACAAACTCCATGGCTATTTAGGAAATGGAAAGGCTAGGCAATCCACTGTCAATCCAAGAAATCCTCCATGCCAATGATAGATCACAACCAATAATCCACATGCATATGCCATGCATGCCAAAACTAGTGAAGAAATCATACATGCAACTTGGTACCTAGAAGAAAATCTGATGTAGTTGTTAATCCCAATGCCTTCTTACACATTCCTACTCTTCGTTTTCCTTCTTAATCCAATAATCCAAGTATGCCACACCCTCGAAGAGTGCTCCAAGAAAACTCCATGTCTCCAAGAGTATGAGAGAGTGAGAATAATGAGAGAGCTCCAAAATTGAGCTGACCGAAGGTTGAGCCAAGAGCTTTCCAACTAGCCTTTTTATTAATGAGGCCCCTGTTTTCTTCATTTTCCATTATTTTCCTTCAATTTCCTCCTCACATGCAACCTGTGACCTTTCACCTATGTTTTCTCCTAATTTCCATTATTTCATAAGTAAAAAGCCAATTAATGCATCTTTGCCTTTGCATTGTCTTAGTCATTACCTTTTCCAATTTCCTTAGCAATAATAAACCGAATCAAAACCCTCTAGGATGTTTCCCCCACCATTCATCTTGGAAACTGTGTCCCATCACTGTGGCCATATATATATTTTTACATGGAATTTTCACTAGGGTTGTTGCAGAACCCTCCTCTTTGGGGGAACACTGTCCTCAATGTTCAACGACACCTATAACTAACAAGACTACTGAAAACAAAACATACTTCCCATGGAGCTTTATAACATAGCTTGTTGTAGTATTTACAATGGCCACTGCTGAAACATGAAAAAAATACCATTTACTGGAGCTTTATAACACAACTCATTACGATATTTACAATAACCACATATACACATACGCATTTTCTTCGACCAACAAATAACCATAATGTTTTTGGATCTTTATAAATCAGTTTGATACAATATTTACAATAATACACACATACACATATGCACATTTTCTCAGCTAGAAAATAAAAGGATACGATGCCTGCATCCGCAACAATGGAATCCATAGGCTCACACCTCCACCCTCAAAGTAATACCAGGATTCACCTCCTTCTCAGGAAGTCCAGAATCAACTGCAAAGTCGAATATGCTTCCAATGTCCAATGCTACAATCCTGTGCCACTTGTCCTCTCAGTGAATAGTTACCGGCTCATTGTTCTAGGGTGAACTCCCAATGCGCATCTGATTCCATCTGATAATGCTAATGATCAAACTGATTCCATCTGATAATGCTAATGATCAAAACAAATCCATCAGTGACCTTCCCTTATCTACTATACAGTCCCTCGGGTAATTTGGTCATCCCCTTCTGTGTAGTCACTCACCTTCCAAGTTCCGCTGGCACCCCCATCTCGGACAATCCATCCCTTGGCAAGGCTTCCTCGCATCAGAAGATATAAAACCAAGGCATATACATGCCTCAAGCCATCATGTCAGTCATAACATGCTCATGGAAATCAATGGACACTATTGGGTACCAGTGTCCCACAATGGCCCTGCTCCCGAAGTTCTTTAGTAGCATAATGTTTCATTTTATAATTCCTTTTATTGATGCTGCTAATTCTTGCAGTCGTTTTCAACTACCCAACCGGGGATTCATTCTTTCTTGTATCAAGCACATAACTTTCATTACATTCAAAATAAATTCAAATCATACCTCATTGGTTGCTTGTCAATAAGGTATACTTGCAATTATGTTCGCTTCCTGCCACTACAAGTCAAGCTAACTGTTTGATCAAAACATCATGCATAAACATATCACATCTGGTTAGCTCAAAACACAACCATCATAGATCAACATCATAAATCACATGTAACCATCATAAACCAAAATCATAGATCACATATAATCATCATATACCATAATTATAAATCACATGCATGATAAAATTGAAATAAAATGTTGATACTTATCCTTTCATCAATACTTAACTTCTACCTTTGTCTTTATTATGCATGCACTCCGGATCAATTGCTACATAAGACAAACACCCAGTGCCTTCTCTTAAACCATGTGCATGTACACATAGTGTGCATCACACACATACAATCACACACTGCATACAACACCATGCAATACATGAACCTACACCTGACATACAACACATGCACCTACAACCTATGTACAATACAACACAGATACATATGCCTGCATCTAGTGTACAACACAACACATCATGTATACATACACAATGTAACTCATAAGACATGCATCCAGACATAATGTGCGACACCACAAACGCATACACATACACCCAATATACAACACAACTCATACATATATACCCGATGTACAACACCACACAATACATGTACCTACACCTGGCATACACCACAACAAAATACACATACTACACAAAGTACACAACAAGGAATACACATGTCATGATACCACAACTACACAATACACATACATAGTAGTGCATGTACACAACACAACATGTACGACATGTACACAATAACAGACGTACACCAGCACCATATGTACCACATGTACACAGTACCACCTGTACACTGCAACCACCTACACAACGTGTGCATAGTATCACATGTAAATGACACCACCTCCACAATGTGTATACAACGCCACATGTACAATGCACCACTTGTACAATGTGTACACAATACCACACATACATAGTACCACTTACACGACATGTACACGACACCACCTTTACACAACGCCACATGCACATGTACACAACACCACTTGCACACAATGCCACTTGTACAACATGTACACAACACCACATGCACACAACACCACTCATATAATCATGCACAGAATACCATATGTTCATAGAACCACATGTACAACATGCACACAACACCACATGTACATAACACTACATATCCAACATGTACATAACATCATCTATACACATCACCATATATCCAACATGCACAGAGCACCATATGCACACAACGCTGCATATACATCATGCACATAGTACAATATGTACACATCACCGCATATACAACCTATACATAACACCATCTATACCCAGCACTACATGTGTAACATTCGCACAACAATATCTATACCATCTTGTACACAACATTACATAAACAACATGTACACACACTGTATACGTCATGCACACAACATCACAAATGCAACATGCACAACATATTCAACATATGCACAACAATAGTACCACACATCCCCAAAACCACATTGTCTCTACCAATTAACCTTTCTTCCAGTGTATTATCCATGCTTGTCCCAACATGTCGTAGAACACACTGCTTTCATTTCGCTGATGTATCCCTCGGTATAACTTGTACATAACATAGACATAAGCATACAATATCAATTCGTATCCACATGATACATAACTCATATATTTGTCACAACTACTCTTCCCACTTGATTCCTCATAGACCAAGAACCTCTCCATGTCATTTACCTACGTAAGCAATCATTCTTCCAAAAGAATGATTCCTAACGACCCTGTCAAAAAACAACATGCATACATGCATATATATACATATAAACATCAACATAAAAAATCTTGATCCTATGAGACACTGACATACATACATATATACATATAAACATCAATATAATCATGATCACAACATAATTTCCAGATATCATAAGGTCAAGGTTAAGAGAACGCCCTTTATGCATGCAACATGTGCGCATCATCGAGAACAACAGTTCCCAACATAGCCAAGGCATTTGACGCCTCATATCCATTTACTTCACCTTTCTTCTTATCTTTCTCATGACTACCCTGCCACTGTCCATTTACACCAATGGACCAAACCAGTCCAACCAATTGTCATAGTCTTACCTTCTGCTGCACTTACTTACACATAGAGCTTCATCTGAATCTTACATTACCTTTCGAGTACTACACAACTCTCCCTGAGCTCCATTAACTTTCCTCTTTCCCAAACAATTCCCAAAACATCGCAATAACAACACGACACCGCAATAAAGTATCATTGCTATGCACCAAACACATGCAAAATCACAAATCAAGCGTAATAATCACAAAAGACCAAAATCCCAAGACTAACCATAGATACCATGAATCAATCCCCATGGTTCCCAAGGAAATCTCAACCAAAGCCTTCTTCAAAATTTCATGGTAGTGTCCTTGCCATGCAATCGGCTGCATCATACTGCCATAAACACATAACTGTCAATGCATAAATAAATATAACAATAAACCAATTACCTTACCTTGTTGTGCTAAGAATTTTTCTTGCAACTGAACACATCCATGCCATCTCTCAAGGGACTCCAATTCCATTGAAAAATTCACTTGTAACTAAAGACTAGCTAATATACCTGTCAAATACATGTCCATGAATATATCACATACCCACATAATGTCAGACAAAATCAAGGTTAAGAAGAATTCATGTATGCAAGGCACTCATTTGTTTGGAATTAGGGCTTCTAAATATAACCAAAGGAATTCTTGTCTAATTCCTTTCTTTTACCCTTTTTTACCTAGTTACAATTGAGGCTTACTATGTACTGCCACATCACCAAATTGTTAGTTATATAAACATATCAACTATTACCTTTTCATAATAATACCAAGCATGTTTCCTGGAACTACTAACACATGTCAACCACATGTTCCAAATACTAAGACAATCATATCTATCAATTTGGAATCAACCTTTACCACGACTAGCAATCATGTCCTAATCCATAGTCAACTCATAGTCACTAGACATAGTGCTACAACTGTCACCTACTACACTCATGTATATATCAACTGTCTCAACACATATGTATTAGTATAACCATCTTAAAACAAGATCATTTCTTCATGCAACACATACTCATATCATGGAATTAATCAGACATTCAAATAACTCATAAACATACCATGTTAGATAAATCAACTAGATGACATAATAGAAACCAAACACTCAAACACCAAGTAGACGATATAATCAAACAATCAAGCACAAACTAGATGACGTAAGTAAACTCATACCTTAACGTATCTCAGGGGAGGATATATTGTCTTCACAATCAAGCTAGTTAGCATGATTTAACTTCTCAACACATCAACTTAAACATAAATAAGATCATGATATCCATAATAGTCATTATCTAAGCTGTTCACATCATGAACTCATAAACAATTGTCATTCAAGCATAGAAATCACATATGTACGATCAATCTAGATTAGTACCACACAATTCAACACAATAAGTCGACTCATACATGAATGTCGTAACCCTAACCATCTGCATAGTCCAATCCAATTTAGCATGATACATATAATGTCAATATCTTAATGAAATAACCCTAATCATCAAGTTACTAGCATATAACAACAAAAAATTAACATATAACATGCTCATCAACAACATATAACCTAATCAACAAGTTATCTAACATAAAACAACAATAGCAATGCATACAACCAAAAGTTACTCTCATTCTTGACTATCTGACACATGTGATTATGACTATACTAATCAACTGTCATCTATCATGTATGTAACCATAACATCAAAATACATGTACATAAACCTAATGTATATAAACCTAATTCATATAACAATCCTTAACTTACTTACCTGCATGCCCAACATGCAAACATGTATGGCGATCTGCTCTTATCCCAAAGTCCATGTTTTAACCTCATTATGATGATATATATCTCCTGCTCTATCTCAACCAACACATTAGCATCATAACAACCAATAGCATCATGATGACCTAAATTGCATACAATGACTTCACAAATCATGTTTGCCCTACTATTCATGCATAACTATAACCAAGACCATACATGCATAAAAAATGCATAAATACATATAACACATGAGTACCAAACCATATACACATCATTCTAGCTAGGGTCCAGTCATCAATGCATGATCATAACAACTACACAAACCATGACCTCATGCTTGACAACAACAACCACATCACGTGCACTTAATAACATGTGAACACTGATGTTCATAACAAATTCATATACAACCATACACTCATGACGATGCATCCTAACAACAACATCATCAACCTTCACATGGCGACATCACTACAACCATGATCAACACTATGCAAATGCAAAAAGCACATGGAATAAAAACATAAGGAACACACATGCAATTGACATGAATGCATGACTAACACACAACCCATCTAGTCTGAGGGGTGAACCATGCTCTGATACCACTCTTTAACACCCTCCTCCCACATCTACCCAAGCGAATGGTCAGCCAGGATGAATAGGTGACAAGAGGCCACTATGATATGACTTGACCTCCTAAGTCACATTAAGGAAGTGGAACCGAAGGAAACACACCATACAGACATTCAACATTAGCTTCAGGACCCTGAGGAAGTAATCCCACACTTCAGACAACTTTCCCTTGGGTCCCACTGAAATTTTGGACAACTTAAGCCTTGGTCGCTCTCATTCTATAGGCATGACAACATCCAAAAAGCCATAGTTGCTCTCACAAGCTTGCCTGCTAGTGTCTAGAGACTCATTTAGACAGTGCTATGCCAGCGTCCCCAGGATTTGAGCCACTTTTTCAGGCCTAGAGCCTAGGTCACTGCACAAAATTTCATGATACCTTCAAAACAGTAAAATAACATGGAAATGGCAGTACTAAAGAAAATACTTGTTTAATACCTTGACTTGACCCCTACTAGCCACGAAAGGTGTTCCGCCAAACATATCACGAATATGTAAACTGCAAGTATAAATAATAGTTCTAAGCATAGGGGTCTCATACTTAGCTGAGAATCACAAAGAATTATTGATGCCTCAACACATCAACTACCATTCCATCCATTAGGTCATAGATACATTGATCATTCAATTATAAGTAAAAACATAAAGAAATCCATACATAGTTGTTTCCATAAAACACATACATAACCCACATAATAGCAACATAAATACTAATGAAGGTAAATCCATATAGACCAATATAATCCATCAAAATACTCATTGAAATATAAGGAGAAATAACCTTTCATTAATGATTAAAAATCCAAACCTGGGATGGGACTTCCACGTTCCACCCGACTGTAGAATGGTCGAGCCAAATCTCTCTTCAACCATTCACCCTCGTGCCATATTCCAAGCATGAATGTGGGATCTCATAGAACACATCAATCAAAACTCATCCAAGGCTTCCAAAGGCCATCCACCTCAACCCATCAAACAATGATTCCACCTCAAGGCTGGACATCACAAAACCATCATCATATTGGTCTCTATCCAAGCCTTCCATGGCTTCCAAAGCATTTGTTCCAACCAGACTTTCAAGACTAGTAACTCAACCCACGACTGTTTTCGGGCTCCAGAACATTTGTCCAACCAAGGCTCCAGGACTAGTAACTCAACCCACAACTGTTGCTGGGGCTCCAAAGCATTTGTCCAACCAAGGCTCCAGGACTAGTAACTCAACCCACCAAGGGCTCCAGAGCATTTGTCCAACCAATGCTTCTAGGACTAGTAACTCAACCCAAGTTGTTATAAGGATTCGAGAGCATTTTTCCAACCAAGACTACGGGACTAGTAACTCAATGCAAGCCATTACAGGGCTTCCAGAGCATTTGTCCAACCAAGGCTTCCAGGAACTAATAACTCAACCCAAGCTAAAGGAAACATGAGAATCAACCAAAACAAAATAATGAAAGTAAACCTACAAACTCCATGGCTATCAAGGAAATGACAAGGCTATGCAATCTACTATCAATCTAGGCAATTCTCCATACCAATGACAAATCACAACCAATAATCCACATGCATATGCCATGCATGCCAAAACTAGTGAAGAAATCATACATTCAACTCAGTACCTACAAGAAAATATGATGTAGCTATTTATCCCTATGCCTTCTTGCACTTTCTTGCTCTTCCTTTGCCTTCTTTCTCCAAGAATCCAAGTTTGCCACACCCTCCAAGAATGCTCCAAGAACACTATAATTCTTGAAGAATAGGAGAGAGAGAGAGAATAATGAGAGAGCTCCAACACTAAATTGACAAAAGGTTGAGCCAATAGCTTGCCAACTGATTCTCAGAAGCCCTTTTATTAATGGGGCCTCTATTTTATTCATTTTCCATTATTTTCCTTCAATTTCCTCCTGACATGCAACCTGTGGCCTTTCACCTTCCTTTTCTCCTAATTTCCATTATTTCATAAATAAAATGACAATTAATGCCTCTTTGCCTTTCCAAAGCCATAGCCATTGCCTTTGCCAATTTCCTTAGCCATAATAAACCGAATCAACACCCACTAGGATGTTTCCCCCACCATTTAGCTTGGAATACGTGTCCCATCACCGTGGCCATATATATTTTTACATGGAATTTTTACCAGGGTTGTTACATGTTCTCATCATGGGTTTCATGGACTACCTTGTCACCATTAGGAATACTCTCTCGTAGCAACTTTGTCAAACCTTCCATGTGTGCTTTTAAACCTTACATGTCCCCTTTTAAACCATCTATGTACTCTTTCCTTTTTCTGATAAACCATCCATCTTAACATTCATCACTCCCAATTCATTTTTGGTTTCTCTTTGTGAGAGAAAAAATTGTTCCCGTAATTTTGATATATCATGTTGCATTTCTTATTCTTCATGCATCATAGTAGAGATTTATGAACGTTTAATGGGTGTATATTTTTTTTTCTTTTTGAGGAATTTTGGAACCAATTAATGATATATATGCTTCACTATGCCATTTTAATCACTTCAAACTATTTTTTCAAATAAAAATTATGAAAATCTAAAAATACACACCTTTTAGAGCTTAATTTTAACCTTGTTGACAAGGCTTAACTTGAAACTATTGTATCTTTGCGATTTCATCTCTCCAAGGTCTAAAATTGTAATTTTTGGTAGCCCACTATGTATTCGTTCCAACCCCACTAGTTAGATGAATATTGGATTCTTCAATGTAAAGTTATGCCAGTTATCCCTAGATGACCTAATTATGGACTGCTTCATTAGAGAAAACTTGTACGAGATGCTACATGTCACTTTTTTAACATTCAACCATAGAATTGATATAGGAAAAACTACATTTCATGTAATTTCAGTCATTTTTTACAAAATTTAAATCTAATGCACTAATAAAAAGTTATGACAATTGTCCTCGGAACACCTATTTGAGACTAACTTATGGAGCATGCAAAAATCATAACTTCCTTAGACCATATCTCCGAAAATTTAATGAGACAAGATCTAAAAATTTTACATGATGTTTATAAAGATTTTTAATCTACTTGGTAAAAATTTCAACTTCTTAATCCTCACATAAAAAAAGTTATAGCAAAAATTCCAAGATGAAATGTTTGAAGCAAGGAAACCCTTGGATCCAAAGCAGCTTCGATACCACATGTTATGTAACCAAATCAAAAAATAGAAGAAAAGGTAGATCAACGACTAGAAAATAAGCCTCTTCAAGGGGGAAACCTTGTTTTACATCACGTAAATGAACAATTCTTGTATTATACAAATGACAAGACTTCCTTGGTATATATATGAGTCTAAAGGGTCACAATATAATTCGGGCCTACATAACAATAATAATGTGAGGGAACAACAATAATAATAGTGGGCTTATATGGGGCACAACAATAACAATATGGGGGCTACATTGGGAACAACAACAACAATATGGGGGATACATTGGGAACAACAACAACAATATGGGGAATACACTAGTACTATAGGGACCTAACACATTTCTAGAAATAACATTGTGTTACATGAATAATATTTTCATGTAATAACATTATATTGCATAAAAAAACATTGTTGAGCCATCTAAGCCCTATAATGTATCAGACCATCGAAAATTTCACTTTTGTGGTGTATCACACAAAAAACAATTTGGTGCAATTCATTGCACTGTAATGAAATCAACATGTTTAATACACGATACTTTTTTTTTTCTAAGCTTTTATCCTATGTTCCTAAGAAATAATGATGTATTGCATGAAAAATATTTTCATAGGATACACTTTTATCGCAAAAATTATATGAGTGTTCCTTAGCTATTTTTCCAAAATTTAAACTTTTGGTTGTCATGAAAATCATGGACTCAACGTTCTAAGCTAGGTTTGACCACTCAAGTACCAAATTGACACCCATACCATATAATCCCATGTAAAACTAAAACTTCATTTTTCCACCCAAATGTCACACAAATTGAAACTATGTTTCTTTGTGGTAGATGCATATAGGCATGGTCTTGCAACCAAAGCTTTGATACTATTTTGTAGAACACCTACTACTAAACCCAACAAAATGCTATGATATCAATTAAAAATCAATATGTGCAACATGATAAAAATGCCCATGAAAGTAATAGAAAATTAATTTTGTGAATGTGTCAGGCCAGGTAGTAACTCCTCAAGGCAAAAAATGATTCGTATGTTTTATTCCATCAAGTAGGTCTTTATTATATACATGAGGGAGAGACTGTTTAGTTCATCTCCCGATGACTATTCATATTTCTTATTTATCTATTTACATATATTCACCCAATCACAAGGATTAGGTGTCAACATTCCCCCCTTAATCTGAAGGGATGTTGGTGAGTCCAAGCATCATTCTGAATCGTTCAAGCTTTTCTCTTACAAGCGATTTGGTGAAGATGTCTGCAATTTGCTCATTTGTGGAACAATGACGGAGATGGATTGTTTTGGCCTCAACATGATGTCAAATCAGATGATATTTAGTATTGATGTGCTTCGTTCGATCATGGAACTTTGGGTTCTTGGCCAACTTTATTGTAGAGGTATTGTCAATAATGAGTGGAGTTGATTGTACTTGTTTTACCTGCAAATCTTCAAGAATTCTCCTGAGCCACACAATTTCTTTTGTTGCTTCCACTGCTGCCACGTATTTTGATTCTGTTGTGGAATCTGCTGGAACTGATTGTTTGCGTGATCTCCAGGAGATAGCTCTTGATCCAAGACTCATAGCATATCTTGAAGTAGATGCCCCAGTTTCTTTGTCTCCATCGAAGTCTGAATCAGAGTATCCAATCAAGCTGAAGTTGTCCACCTATGTATACTTGATTCCAAAATCTTGAGTTCCCTTCAAGTACCTTAGAACTCTTTTTGCAGCAGGCCAATGTCCCTCACAAGGTTTTTGCATAAACGTGGAGAGGATTCCAACAGTAAACGAAATGTCTGGTCTGGTAGTAGTTAGGTAGTTGAGACTTCCTACAAGCTGTCTATACTTTGTTGCATCCTCAAATTATTTTCCTTCAATAGATGTGAGCTTTAAGTTTTATTCCATTGGAGTAGTAAGAGGATTGCACTCTGTCATGCCAAACCTGTTCAACAGATCCCCAATGTATTTCTTTTGAGAAAGAAATATGGACTTCGGATGTTGGGTTACTTCAATGCCAAGATAGTAATGTACATAGCCCAAATCAGTCATTTCAAAACTTTTCCCCAATTCCTTCTTTATGGATGCAATGTAGCTTTCTTTGTTCTCTGTCATCAAAAGATCATCTACATATACCACAAGATATACAACTGTTTTTCCAACTTTCTTGACAAATAAAGTTGCATCATCAAGATCATAATGTTTGAAATTGAGTTTCAGAAGGTGCTCAGTTAGTTTTTCATACCAGGCTCGCGGTGCTTGTTTGAGGCCATACAAGGACTTCACCAGTTTGCATACTTTATGTTCATGTCCTTTCACAACAAATCCTTCAGGCTGGGACATAAAAACATTCTCTTTTAGATCTCCATTTAAGAAAGCAGTTTTTACATCCATTTGGTGGACTTTCCAACCGTTCTGAGTTGCTAGTGCAAAGAGTGTCCGGACGGTAGCCCATTTTGTTGTGGGCTCAAAGGTCTCCTCATAATCGACCCCTTCCTTCTGTGCAAAACCTTTTGCCACAAGCCTAGCTTTGTGCTTGTCAAGTGAGCCATCAGCTTTATACTTGTTCTTGTAGACCCACTTGCAGCCAATTGGTTTGGTTCCTAATGGAGGATCAACCAGCTTCCAAGTGCCATTCTTTATGAGGGCATCATACTCCTTTTGCATTGCTTCTTTCCATTCATCGTGAGAAGCAGCTTCTTTGAAGGAAGTTGGTTCAAAATCTGTAGACAAGTTCAATTCACAATCATAAGAAACATCCATATCAACAGGTGAATTAGAGTCATCCACATCACCTCCATTTTGTCGGTTTGAATTTCTAGTTCCTGTTTTTCCAACCTCATCAGGATGAACACTTTCAAGTGTCTTTGTCAGCCACTTTGGGGGACCTTTTTCAGATGGTCCAGGTTGTTCCGTTGATTGAGTTGGGACTGAATCAAGATTGAGTCTCCCAATTCTATCAATCACATCACTTAAGGCATCATCCGTTTTTGGAGTTTCATGTGGGGGAGAGTGTTCTTTAGAAGAAGATTCCACATGTTGATCTAGTATAGGAATCCCCCCTTCAAGATGTGGAATCTGATTATCAAATTCTTGAAATGATTTTGCTTTTGCGAATCTATCCAAGCAATCAAGTTGCCGCTCAATAACATTGTCTGTTTTGGATGATTCAAGAAAAATTACATCTCTAGATACAAAAAACTTCTTATTTACTTCATCATAGAGGCGATATGCTTTGGAGGTGTTTGAATACCCTAGAAAGATACACTTACGACTTCTAGCACCAAGTTTGTTTCTATGTACCTTTGGTATCAAGGCATAATAGGTGGAACCGAAGACCTTGAGATGCTTTACCGAAGGAACATGTCCATACCACATTTCATATGGAGTATTGTTTCTTATAGCATTAGATGGACATCTATTATTTATATATGTAGCACATAGAACAGCATCAGCCCAAAACATTATCTTTACATTTTTGAAGAAGAGCATGGATCGTACCATATTTAAGAATGTCCTATTAATTCTTTCAGCTACACCATTCTGTTGGGGATTGTAAGGCACAGTTGTTTGATGTTTGATCCCATGTTGGCGAAGATAGTTTTCAAATTCATTTGATGTGTATTCTTGTCCATTATCAGTGCGAATAGACCCAATAGGAGATTGTGCATCATTTTCAATCCATTTATGAAAATTCTTGAATGTTTGAAAAGCATCAGATTTGTTCTTCAATAAATAAACCCAACACATTCTGGTGTAGTCATCAATAAATGTCATGATATATTTATTTCCATTTGTAGAAGGAACAGGCATTGGACCACATAAATCTGAATGAATGAGTTCACGTTTTCTATGTTCTCTTGAATGTGAATCATGAAAAGACTGTTTGCTATGCTTTCCTAGAATGCAAGCATCACATTGCTTAAGTTTCCTAAGAATTGTAGGCAAACTAGCAACACCATTTTTCTTCAACAAGCAGAGACTGTCATAGTTCAAATGTCCAGATCTAGCATGCCATAATAAACTTGATGGAAGTGTACCTTCTTCATGATGAGAATTGTATGAGAAATGTTGTGCACGAGCAGAGGTTCCTTGCAGCTTGAGAAGCCTTTCTTCTTCTATTCCCCTCATGACAAGTGAGTGGTCAGATGCTTTTCTTACCTCAAGCTTGCCATCAAACATATGAATGGAGTGACCTTGCTGGCGGATGTGGACCAAGGACAACAAGTTTCTCTTGAGTTGTGGGAGATATAAAAACATGATGCAAAAGAAAGTCTGGAAGACCAGGCAGTTTAAGCCTGAGTGTGCCAAGCCCTGATGGATTGATTTTTGATTGATCTACAAAGTATACTGCTCCATCAACATTGTCAGTGAAATCTTCAAAAAAATATTTTCTATGAGTCATGTGGCAGGTTGCTCCTGAATCAAGCAACCAATCATTTTTCCAAGAAGCAAGTGAAGCATTAAATAAATCTTAATTTACTCCAATGTTACCTTGTGCCACAACATAGTGAGTGGATTCAGGTGCTTTACCTTTGTCTGTATCATCAGTTTTACCTTTCTGTTGGTTTCTTTTCTGCTCAATTTTGTCCCAGGTAGCTTGCATGTAGAGGCATCATGTGATCCATTTCTTTTGCAGCGTATGTAGTGCAAATCTGCCTTTTCTCCTTGAGAATGTCTGCCCCCCTGCCTCTGAAATATCTTCCTCTTCCTCTTCCTCTTCGACCACCTCTTCCTCTTGTAGAATCTTGAGCAGGATGCTTTTCTTTATGAGCAAGGCACACAGCCCTTCAAAAGTTTCAGGGGTTGTCTTCTTTCCAAAAGCTTTCTCTCTTTCAACAAACTTTTTCACAAGAGAGTCAAAGGTGATATCTTTGAGATTTCCATTTGCTTGCAATGACTCAAGATAATTGGAGTAAGTAGGATAAAGTGCCTTGAGAAAAGCGATAAGAGGAATATCCAATTCAACCTTAGTGGATTTGATATCATGCATTACAGACTTTGCTTTAGATGCAAGAGCAAGAGGATCATTATTTTGCAGTTCAAGAGTGAAGAGTTTAATCATGAGTTGAACAACTTCAAATGCAGAATGTGATTCATAGAGTTGTTTTAGATTTTGTAAGGCTTCAAAGGCAGTTGAATATGATGATATATGGTGACTCACCTCTTCATTTACAAATGCTGTGATTGATGCATAAGCTTTGCTGTTCTTGCTTTCCCAAATGACAAGCTCTTTGTCTGAGGTAGGCTGTACTGGTTCATTGTCTCCGTCTTCGACACACATTCCTTTCCACAACTCATTGAAAATGAGGGAGTGTTTTATGATCCGGGACCATTCAGGATAGTTCTCCTTGCCATTGAGAACTATTCCCACCATGGATATGATTGAATGCATTCTGTAACAAAAACTTCTGCTGCAAAATTTTACTCTTAATGGGAAAAAATATACATCTGATATGATGCATTAAAGTATGGAATATGGCAGTGTTTATATAGCACATATATGACAGCCTTAAACAATATCACTCCATTGATACATGGGAGAGTGTACATTTAATGTACAACACAAATATCAATCTTCACCTATCACAGACCACAGTATTGCCAACAAAAGTAGCAAAAAATATATTCACTGTGTATACATCCAGAAAATCTTAAAAAAAAATTGTTGTCAGAACACTGCATTACAACAACAGCTATATATCATGGAGCAATACCAGATCTCTGCTTCTCACTGGTCCGACCTGCTCGCTGGAATGGCTGGAAATTTAGTGAGCTCAACGTGTAGCAGAGTCGGTTCACAAAGGCAAAGTCATTCGGTCTTCTATATGGAAATCAATGCACAGACCAACTTATGCACAGTCTCACAGTGAGCAACAATGCATAAAATCCAATGCACCAGCGTACAACCCATAGCAAAGGAACAAAATCCACCAGCGTACAGTAGTTCAAAAAATTCTCAATACGCACCAGCGTTAATTCAATACAGCGCCATTGTTTTCCTTTTGACTAGTGTTCAAATTTCAACTGGAGTTATCTAAGATTCTATGCAATATTCACAAACAACATAATCATGGAGATGCTCACTTCATTGCACTGTAATTATGAATCAACGCCTAGAGATGCTTCATTCCAATGCACAAATTTTAATCAGAGAATTAACACTCAAAGTTTCGCAGAGGGACAAAGGATGGAGCAAGGACAACTCTGAGTGGGAGCATAAAAATAGCAGAAGACAAGAATTACATGGTCAAACCAGCGTTAAAAATACTAGAAGCAGCGTATATGTGACAAAAATGAGACAACTTTTATATGGAGCAGCGTAATAAATAGACAACGTATTAATGAACAGCATATTAACCAGAGGCAGAGCCTCACAATATCCATTCCTTGCTGTTGCACTTTTCCCTCAATGTAAAAATTGGAAGTGTTAGAGCCGCATAGGGTGAAAGGTGTGCGTTCATATCCCACAGCTGTCACTGCGATTGGAGCAGGCGACTGTTAAGGGGAATATAAAAATGCATATGACACTGAATGGAGGGCTGACAGTTCAAAAACGTATATAACACTTGAGTTCTACAAAAATAGGCAGAACATAGGCAGGAAATGGAGTTACAAGGGAAGGAGTACTAAAATTAGGACTAGCTCTGATACCATGTTAGGCCAGGCAGTAACTCCTCAAGGCAAAAAATGATTCGTATGTTTTATTCCATCAGGTAGGTCTTCATTATATACATGAAGGAGAGACTGTTTAGTTCATCTCCCGATGACTGTTCATATTTCTAATTTATCTATTTACATATATTCACGCAATCACAAGGATTAGGTGTCAATAGAATGCACAAAATTTTAACCATACATAATAATATTTAAATACTTATAACTTACAACAAAATGATCGACAAATAAACTCAAATTTTAATAGGAAATAAACATCGTGGATAAGAAAATTTCTCTTATTCATTCCTAAACTACCATGGATATTCCACTAGATAGTTCATCACAACAATTATGATAAAATTATGCAAAAAAATCCAAAATCTACATTTAGAGGGTTTATTTCTCTTTATATTTATGGACATGTTAATTATTATTGTTGTTGTTATTATTATTATTAAAGGTAACCATGGTTTGTGGTAACGGAGTGGTCGCTACTTCCATGGGAAATAATCCACATAGATCCATCAAATGCGGCCTAATATATCAGGCCTAACCTCAAGGGCATTGAGGAGATTTGACCTCGTGACCTCCCAATAGGAAAGGTAGTTAGCAACAAAGGCTCGACCAATTGAGTTATCCCTTTGGGATTTATGGATCTATTAATTATTGTTTATTGAGTATACATGAAAATTATAATTAATTAGAAAATATAGAACAAATAAATAAAAACACACAAACCACAAGTGACACAATATATATCCCAGGAAACCCTTTTGGGAGAAAACCCAATTGGAAGGTGATGCTTCTATGCTATCTTTATTTGAATAGAAAATGGTTGCACGTACAAAGAAGTAAGGACTGTGGTTTGTGGGATATTACAGTGCACAAATCCTCTCTTTGGTCTATCTCCTTATCCATCTCATCTACTTTCCCCATCTATGGAACAAAATTCACTCGAAATTTATGGAACCCCTTTTTATCCTAGTGGCCTGGTTATAACATAGTTCGATAGCCTACTAGTGGTTAAGTTTGACTCCTTAAACTCTTAACTAGAGTTATAATATTGAGTATTATAAATTATTCTTCATCATTATCATGTGGATAGCCCCTTTTCCATGAGTAATGGTGGTTGACGTGGCATCCTCTTGAATTAAGGTGGTCAAAACAGGAAGGTCAACTTCCAAGTGGCATATCGTTTGCATAAAGACTCCAATTAAGGTGAATCTTGTGTCATTTGAAATGTATCTTTGTGCAGAATAGGAAAAATGGTGTTTTTCTAAATCAAAAAAGCTTTACCCCCAAACAAACACCATTTGATGCCTTAAAATGCTCACGAAAGGTTTCAGACCCTAATTTGCAAAAGTAGGCCCCACGAGTAAAAATGGTCTTGTGAGTTGATTCCTCCACTTTTTCCACTTTGAAAGAATCAATATGGATAAAAAAATTATAATGATCCAATTTGGATAACACCTCCCCATTTTAAGAGCCTTTTGGTCCCCAAAATCTTATATTAAATGAGACAAGGATCTTTTTCCTCCACCTTCTCTTGGGTGTACCATTTAACTTTGCATGGTGGTTGTCATTTCAACCCAACCTTCCAAAGATCATTCTACCCATATATTGTATTTATATACCTCTTATGTAAAATTATGTCCTCTTTCAACTCTTCTTGTGCATTTGGTGCCAAATCCTCTATATAATGTAGGATATGTTCATCTTCCTTATCTAACATGGAATGTTCATAGAGTTTCATATTTTCTACATTCAACACTTAATAAATGTGCATGTATGAGGGTATATTGAGTTCGTAGGTTTTATACCCACCTTTTCCAATATCTCAAAGGGGTCATATTGAAAAAACTTGATTTTCTTACCAAGACCCTGTAGGCTCTCCTTGTTCAACTATAACCATACTTTGTCTCCCACCTTGAAATACTTTTTCGTTTTGTGTTGATCATTCCTTAACTTGTATTTTTATTGTGACTTTTGCAATGTCTCTTGTACCCATATATGGATTTTATTGACCTTCTCCACAATTTTTTCTTCCCTCAAGGCATCCCTCTTAAGATCCTCCTTCTCTCCTCCTTACTTCCCATATGAAATATCCAAAAGTGAAGGTGGAAAATATCCAAAAAAAGTTTCAAATGAGGACTTACCAATAAAAGTGTGGACTTCTCTGTTATAAGAGTGTTGTATATATACGAAATTTTCATCCCATGTCTTCATATGATTCTAATTATATCCTCTCAAAGACAACTCCAAAGTCATGTTAACTATTTCTGTCTGCCCATATTTCTAAGTGTGGAATGATGTAAACCTTTTAACTTTGTGTCTATATTCTCCCATAATGTAGTCCAAAATGCGCTGAGAAATCTTGTGTCCTTATCTAAAATGATGCTCCTCATTATCCCAAAATGCACCCAGACCTATCTAAAGAATTATTTCATTTCTTCTTGCCCCTTGATGCTCTTTTTATGGGGCATAATGGCACACATCTTGCCAAACCTATGAAATACCATGAATACATAGTCATGTCCCTTCCTGGTTGTTAGTATACCTCCCAAAAATTCCATGGAAATACTTTCCTAAGGATGAATGAGTATAGGTAAGGGATGAATAAACCATGTTTCCTATTACTAAGATTGCTAGTGCAACAAGCATGCATCCTCTTATGAACTTAGCTACTTGTTCTTGCATCTTGGACCAATACACATACGTATTCAAGTTGGCCATAGTCTTCCCTACACCAAAGTTCCCTACAACCTTGGACATGTGAGCATCTCTAATCAACTGGAATCACTCACCTCTAGGAGGACATAACTTATCCATGTTGTAGAGTAACATGTCCTGGAGATGGCAGTCAACTGTGTTGTCACCATCGTGCACATGAATCTATCTTTGTAACTATTAAAACACCTCCTTGAATTCCTCATCCTTTGAATATGTCTCTCTATATGCAACATGGGTAGATGGCTCCATGTGCATAAAAGATCCCTAGGTTTTGATCTTTGATGTGGTGTGTTCCAAAGCATGCCGACCAACTTGTTTGTGTTTCCCTTCTTATACTTGATCACTAAATGAAATTGTTGTAAAAACCCTATCCACTTGCAATGCTTTTTTTGTTGTAGCTTACCCTACGCTCGTAGGTATTGTAGTGGCTAGCGATCTGTGTGGATTACTATCTCCTTTCCCATTAGATAATGTTTCCACTTCTTCACAGATTGCACTAGAGCATAGAGCTCCTTGTCATAGGTATGGTAATTAAGAGCTTCCCCATTAAATAATTCAAAAGGATAGCATACATGCATTCCTCCCTGCATCAAGACTACTCCCTATAACATACCTACTTACATTTGTCTCCAATTCGAAGGGCTGCTGCAAATTTGGTAATGCCAGAACTGGTGCTTGACTGGTCTTCTTCTTTAGCTCTTCAAAATCCCTCTATTGACCCTTTCACCACTAGAAACTCTTTCCACTTGTTGTTATGGGGTGGAGTGGCGTTGCTACTGTTGAAAATGAGGCTATGAATTTCCTCAAGCATTGTACTGCCCCAATGAAACTCTTGACCTCAGAAGAATTTGTAGGCACTGGCCATTTCATGATGGCCTCCATCTTGTTAGGATCTATCTTCAACTCTCCTGCACCTATCGCACACCCAATATACACCAAATATTGTTAGGCAAACTCACACTTATTGATATTTTATAGTTGTTGATGCTTATTTAATGTCTCCAACACCTGCATCGAATGTGAGGGATTCTCCTCCCAATTAGCACTATATACCGATATATCATCCAAATAGAAAATAAAAAATGAATCTATTGAATGATGTAATATATCATTCATTAACCTCATAAACATAGTTGATGCATTTCATAATCCAAATGGCATGACTAATCACTCATATAAAACTTGCCTAGTTTGAAGATGGTGTTCTAGCTATCTTCTTGTTTGACTCAATCCTAGTGATATATAGAATTTAAGTCCAACTTGGTAAAGTATTTCACTTGTTGTAGTTGATCTAGTAGATCATCTATTCTGAGCAAGGGTACCTATTCTTGAGAATATTCTTGTTTAGCACCATGTATTCTATACACATCTGCTAAGAACCATCCTTCATTGAACAATGATGATGGATGGCTTATAGGGTGATGTACTCGGTCAAATAACACCTTGTTTCAGTAGTTGTTGCAACTATTTCTTCACCTCACTTCTATAACATACTTCCTATACAACCCAATTTTGGCAATGGGAACTCTGGTAATAGCTGGATCTCATGTTCCACTTCCCTCTTGGTTGGTATCCCTTTAGGCTCCTAGAACACATCCATGTATTCATGTAGAAACTCTTCTAGATGTTGTTTCTATTTCATAGTACACCCTCTAGAGATGCCTTTGTTCTCATTGAATCTATTACAGACTGATTTTTTTCAAAAATAGTAAAACATACTTCTTGCTAAAACTTATCAGTTTCTTGGCTTGGTTGGCACTTACAAATGAAAATTTCAACTTTCCTTTGTGCACATTGATGGTGAACCATCTTCCATCCTCAACGAGGAAATATTGGTTGGATTTTTGCATGAATATTGCATCTCACATGTACATAGAAGGACTTCCAAACACCACTCCACATACATCAAGGGGTACCACATCTAGTTCTACTTCATCAATAACATCAACACTGATAGAAAATCTGATTTTGCACTGTTTTCTTACCTTTATTTCCACACCCTTATTTACCCATCCCAATGGATATGGGCTTGGATGATCACAAACTTCCAATACCAATTTATTGACCATATTTGTTGCAATAAGATTTTCTTGTGATCTTGACTAAAAAAAAAAAGCATCAATATTAGCCTTTTTAATATATATCTTTATATGGAATAACTTGGTATTTTCATTCTCTTCCTGTTGCTGAAGGCTACTTAGATTCACCTCCTTTTTCATTGATGTACAAATGATCATCTCATCCACATCTAAGTTGATTTCAACCTGGTTGCTTGAATTAGTGGCCATGATATTCTTCTCCTTATTATGTTTCTTTTTTTTCTCCGTGTTAAGCTCTACGTGCAATTTATAACACTTCTCCCCTATGTGATAGTGATTGTAGTGGTTACTAGGATCTTTGCACTGGTGTGTTTTGGCCACAAATATTTTTATTTTCTCCTTTTCCACCTCTTTTTCCCCTCCTTAGAAGCACCCTAGTGCTCCTTTTTCTTTGATTCACTTGATTGACCTTTCATCATGCATATGTTCTCCAAGAACCATGCTTATACACAAGCCTCATCCACTGAACTGGGTTTGAACAACATCACTTGCTCTCGTAGATGGTTGTGTATACCCCCCACATACTTGAGGAGTACATCTAGGTTGTTTGGGTACATACCATTATTATGGCCATCTTTCTAAATTCTATGGTGTACTTTTGTACCCTCTACCCCTGCTTCTATTTGAAGTAGTTCCATTTGATTCATTGGTCCTCTATATGCCCGATAAGATAAATTTGTGACTTTATGATGGTTTTAAAGGCATCCCACTTAGTCACTAGAGAATCTCCCTCCAACCTCAATGTCTCCATGTGGCTTTCCCACTAGGTTAGGGCATGGTCCTCTAATTTCAGCCAAGCAAATGAAATCTTCTATTCTTCATATACATGATGAAAATTAAAATAAAATTATAATTGATGAAACCATTCATTTAACTTCAAAGCATCAGTCTCACCTTGATACAACTTGATATTAACCTTCTCTTCCATTTTCATTAGGGTTTGTGAATGGTTCACAACAATTAAACCACGTTGATCATTTTTGAGTTCTTTCTTTGGCACCTTCTCTGTTTATTCCTGGTATCCTAATCCCCCATTTGATTGGACGTTTACATTAGAAACTCCATATTCTTCGAACAAACTAAGCTTATTAGTCAAGGCTTCCATGACGAGGCTCACATTATGGTTTATATCTACAACTTGTGCTTCCAATTGTGAAAGCATCTCCCCTATGGGATCATGAGGTTATTCACAGATTCATCGACCATGATTGAGAAGTTGTGACTTTTGGCTTAACCTATATGGATCCCCTGCAACTCTCCAAAATATACCCAAAGAAACCTGATCTGATACCAATATGATATGCAAATTGTCATGGATATTCCACAGGATAGTTTGTCATAACAAATATGATAAAATTATACTTAAAAATATGAAATCTACACTATGAGGGTTTATTTTTCTTTATATTTCTATATCTATTAATGATTGTTTATTGAATATGCATGCAAATTATAATTATGCAAAAAATAGGGAAAAATGAAATAAAAACTAACAAACCACAATTGACATAAGATATATCCCAAGAAACCCTTTAAGGAGAAAACCTAACTGGAAGGTGAGCTCGGTTTGTTGCAGGGAAAATATTAGGGGCTAATATTCGTAGGTGGGCTAATTTTCCATGCTTTTTCCAAAGAAAGGTTCGCTAATTTCCATTTTTTCTAAAAATGATTCGCCCAAATTTTTTAGTATAAAATTATTTCACCTTAAAAATTTCCCAAATTTTATATAGGGACTATATAAAATTATTTGAAATTTGAATATTTTTACAAAAATATTTTCAAACATTTTAAAGATTGCATATTTATGGACTATGAGATTCACCATGGTTTCTAAACTTCAAAATAAATTTCCATCCTAAAAATTTTCCCTGCTTTGCTGTCTTTCTCTGAATAGAAAATTGATGCAAGTACAAAGAAGTAAGGATAGTGGCCTGTGTGCTACTATAGTTCACAAATCCTATATTTTTTCTCTCTCCCTATCCCTCTTGGATACTATACTCATCTATAAAACAAAAATCACTCGAAAATAATGGAACCCCTTTCCCTCCTTGTGGCCTAGTTATAACACAATCCAATAGCCTACTAGTAGTTAAGTTTGACTTCTTTAACTCTTATCAAGAGTTAAAATATTGACTCTTATATATTATTCTTCATCATGATCATGTTGATAACCCCTTTCCCATGAGCAATGGGGGATAATGTGGCATCCTCTCGAATTATTGTGATCAAAATAGGAAGGTCAACTTCCGAGTGGCATAAATTTTGCATACAAATTATGAATGAGGTGATTCTTGCACCATTGGAAGGTCTCTATTTGTAAAGTAGGAAAGAAAGGCGACATGATAAAGTGGAAAAGTTTTATTTCCCCAAAAAAAGACCATTTGATGCCTCAAAATTCTATTAGAAGATTTCAGACCCTAATTTACCAAACTAGGTCCCACCAATAAAAATGGTCCTGTGAGTTTATTCCTCCACTTTTTCTACTCTCAAATCATCGATATCGATAAAAAACAATATAATGATTCAATATATATCACTTATAATAAATCAAACAACTAGTTGTATAAATCAATTGACCCACCCAACCATAGATTTTTTTGCTCCAGTTCTCTTAGTAATAGGTCACCCTCAAGATTTGGTTATGAAACCATAAGAAAGAATATCTCATATGGTTGTCTACTATACACTCACAACTCAATATATAGTAAAAAGTCACAACAATATAATTCCTATAACAATTTCAATCCATTATATATCTTTCCCTTCAACCTATACAACCCAAGCAATGAAATCTCCTTCTCTACCATGTAGTTCCTCAGGCTACCCCACTTCTCTCTAGCGCTCCAACATAGGTTTTCGAATAAATCTCTCTACTGGAGATCTAGGAATTCCAATTGTGACATGAATTCTCACAACAATAATTTTATTTTCACTTGGGAAGCCTCCTCAATATTAAATCACTCATATTTTTAAAAATATAACTCTCCATGCATTTGCCATCTCAAGAAAGTTGCCTTCAATCCACAATATGGCTTTCTTCTGTTCCCATCACCAAGAACTCCCTTTTCTCTCATTCTCCCAATTTTCAAATCTAACATCTCCCATTATTAGAAATTCCTTTTGTTGCATGCATGTTTGACTCTCCCAATTCTCAAAATTGATTGCATTTAACCCATACTTTCAATAACTAGGTGAGGTGACACCAAACCACTTACATGCATATAATGATTATATTTTAGAAATAATGAAAAGGAAAATTGAAGCTTCATTATCAAAATAATTAAGAAGGGTGGCTTGTGATTATTAGACATGTATAATTTCCCCTTTGACCCCCTCTCATCCCACTCTCTTGTGGAATCATAGCTCCCCATGATTCCATCCTTATCCATTTGTAGCCACTAATGTATTTTATTATAATTTTTCAATATATATCATTTACAGATACATCACTTAGCCCATGACCACACATAATTATTACAAATATACATTGCTAATATGGGATTAAAAATTGAGATGTTACATGTGGAACTATCCATATGTAAAATTTCAATAAGATTTTAAGGGTTTAAAACCTTAACCCTATGCAACAATTGAGGCATGCAAAAAATGTAATGTTATTCCTAGATGGTTATCAGAAAATGTTAAATATTGGGCCTTTAGGAAAGGAAGGGGTTTCATTCTTATTGTGTTGTTATTGTTCCATAGTTTAAAAGAGCATTTGGAAATGTGATTTTGGATTAGAATAAGGGAAGTAGAAGATCCTATAGCAGTCATACTAGGTACAATGTCCATGACAACTCCAAAGTGAATGCCCTTTTCTTTGTATTTTTATTTTAGAACTAAGAATAAAAGAGTAAGACATAGGGCTCACCTTCTAGCTAGGTTTTTCTGATATTGGGTCTTCCAAAGATATTTTTTGTGTACATTGTGTATTTTCTTAGGTTCTTTTATTTCAATTTTAGTGTATTTCATTCATTTATGGTGATTAAAGTAGTAATATTGAAAATGAAATCTAAAGTGAAACATTGCACAATAAAGGATTGTAAAGTATTGGAAGATCTATTATGGAAAACTATTCCAGTAAAATATCCATGACAATTTACAGATCAGTAGTGTTTAACAATGTCTTAATATCCATCTAGGGTTAGCGTTATGGTTCTTGCATGTACCAAATCCTTATTTGGACCATTTTGAATCTTCTGGAAAGTACACATGTGAATAATGGAAGTTGACATGGCATCTATTATGATCCAAATACATAAAATATCATAATAAACTAGAAGTACACATTATGTACAACAATGTAAGCATTTTGTACAACTCCAATATAGATAAGAGAGATGAGTTACATAATAACTCCTTAAATAATAGGAGATTTTCTTCCAAATACCCAAATACATTCATACATCCAAATAACATTCGAATAATGACTACATGATCTCCATATATACTTATTCACACATTGCACATGTGGCCCCTTTATTCTTATTTTGACCCTATTACATATACATTTACACATTACATGCATATTTAACCCCATATATGCCCACCCTTGTGGTAATAGCATATACATTTAACCCATATATGCCCCCCTTGGAATCATATCATAATACCCTCCTTAAAAAATATTTATCCTCAAATATTTTTAATTAAGGATGTTATATGCAATGAAACCAAATAATATGATTTCCTTATATTCCTACATTCTTATTTCCATTGATGATGATCCATTCCAAACTCAATTATTTTTGGTCTTAATCCTTAATGGCTAGGTATTGCTAATTTTCTTTCCATTGATTCTATGTAGTGTTATTGTGACTTCTCCAATTTGTAGTAATTTTCGGGCTTGATAATATCCTATAGAAGAATGATTTTGTGATTCCCTATTCCATGGAAATTTCTCAGTAATCCAACTTCTTCTTCAATAATATTGATACTGATTTTTCTTGTCTTTCATGAAATCTTTCCTAGTAATTAGGATGTCAATATAGTTTCACATTCGATTGATTTCCTTCACTCTACACACCCATTTCATCTATCTTGTTTTCAAAGACAATGGAATGCTCTATCTTGTTTACTTGGTCTTTGATTACTCTAGCCTTTGAGATAATACCATCATATTTCATCCATACATCCTCTCTATGGAGCTCAAATTTTTGAAGCAATATCTTCTAGTGACCTTCTTGAATCTAGTCTGCTTTCTGCTTTTGAAGCTACAATTTGACCCCATTTATAAAATTTGGACTTCCTTCTTCAATTCTAAGATGCATTTATGATTTTCTCTCTTGCAAATTTCATCTTTAAGTATTTTGGTGGTCTCTTCATCTAAGATCCTTGTTTATTCTTGAATTTGATCATTCTTCTTTACTTCTTTCAATCTTTTGATGACATCTAGTAGTTTTATATTATGGTTTCATAATCTTTCTTCATCTTATTTTTGTTATGAAACCAGCTCACAAAAAGATAGAAAAGATAGATCAACGCCTTAGAATTCAGCCTCTTCGAGGGGGCAACCTCATTTAAATTACACAAATAAACAATTCTTGGAAGATACAAATGAAAATACCTCCATTCTATATATAGGAGTCTAAGGGGTCATAATATAATCAGAGCCGACATAACAATAATAATGTAAGGACATAATAATAACAATAGTGGGCTTCTATGGGGCACAATAGTAACAATATGGGGACTACATGGGTACAACAATATAATAAGGGGGTTGTACTAATAACAATAAGGGGTTACACTAGTAGTATAGGGGCCTAACATGCCCCTCTCCTTCAAAAAGTGTTGTCCTCGGCGCTTGAGTAGTTTTTGATGCATATGTATAAAATTTTTGTCCTCCTATGTGGAATCTTCAGCGGGTAAGTTCTTCCACTTGTTGAGATACTCTGAAATTGATCGATTTCCTAGCTGTCGGGTTCTTGTTTCTGTGACTGCTCTAGGTTCCAATATGATTTTTCCTTCCTCTTCAAGTTCTGGCAATATTGTTTGAATTGGGATATTCTGCAACTTTTGAATGAGTGGCCACACTTCTTTGTCCTTCTTCCATTCATCCCTTGCTTCATTTATCCAATTTGGTTGGATAATATAAATAGCACAAAACAATGCTTCCACATCCTCATCCTTTCTTGAGAGTGCATCTGCAACAAAAAATTTCTTCCCTTTTCTGTAGATGATGTCAAAGTCATAACCCAACATATTTGTGACCCATTTTTTATGTTCTTCTAATGATAATATTTGTTCTAAAATGTATTTAAGACTATCATGATCCATTTTTACCTTTAAGTGTCTTCCCATTGGGTAAGGTTTCCATTTCTTAAGTACATGTAGTATTGCCAACATTTCCTTCTCATAAATAGCTTGCTTGAGATGTAACCGTAAAAATACCCAATCACCTACATCAAAACATTTTTCACTGCGATGTTGATCTACTTGATTTTTCATTCGATTCTGCACCAAAGTGGCATTATCCTTTAAAAGTTGGAGAACTTGTTGTTGATGCTCGATGTGATCTTTCACTGCTTGAACCTTTTTCTTCTTGACAATTCCTTCTATCTTGAGAGTTTGAAGAGTGGTAATTTCTTCCAATGCTTTACAAGATATGGTCAGATTCATTTCTTGATGCTCAATGTGATATTTCACTTCTTGAACATTTTTCTTCTTGATATGTCCTTCTATCTTGATAGTTTGAGGAGTAGTAATTCTGGCCAATGCAGTACAAGATATGGTTGGATTCATTTCTTCTTTCTCGATGTGATCTTTCACTTCTTGAACCTTTTTCTTCTTTATATGTCCTTCTATCTTGAGAGTTTGAGTGGTAATTCTTGCCAATGCTTTACAAGATATGGTTGGATTCATTTCTTCTTTCTCTGGGGTTGGGTCCTCGTGTATATCCTCTTCTTTTGATGTTTCTTGATCCTTTTCTTCCTCCTCTTCATACTCTATGTAAAATAATTTCTTCTCAGCACACTTATGACCTTTAGTGCATTTTCTATCACAATTGTACAAAGCCCTTTTTCTCTTTTTTCTTCCAATTGTTGTGGTGTAAGCCTTGTAGGTTGTGGAGGGCTAGGAGAAGAAACGCTTCCATAATTATAGTTATGAGTGGTGGGATTCCTTATTTTCATAATTTCGCTTTCAATTTTTCTTGCCAACTCGAATGCCTCCTCTAATGAATCAGGTTCCCAAAAACGAACCTCATGTTGAACATTATCCTTTAAAGTCCCTATGAAGACATCAATCCTTTGCTTCTTTGGAATAAAATTTACCCTTCTATTCAATTTTTTAAAGCCTTCAATGTGCTCTTCCATTGAACCCTTTTGTTTGAGATTTATCAATTGGCTAAAGAAGGAGTTTCTCTTTGTATCCTCATAATGTTCTATTATTTCCTCCATGAAAATTGACCACGTGAGAAGTGGTTTTATGAGAACAAAGCCCTTTATACCATAAAAATTGATTCGGTTCTAAATAATTAGATGTAATACATACCTTTTGTAACAGTGGTACACCATGTAGATCAAAATATTTTTCCATATGTAGTATCCAATTTACCGGATCCTTGCCATCAAACTTCTGCATCTCACTTTTTCTTGATTTTACGAGCTTGATCTTGAAACAACTGTAACTCTGTAATTTCAGATCTTCTAGTTCTGAAATCGTGACCTGTAGTATCCCTCTGTGTCCTCTTTCCAATGCCACTAGTTTGAGCCAAATAGGATTCTCCAAGGAAGAGTTATGCCAAATCTCCCACGGTGACCTGATTATAGACTAGTTCAGTAGAACAAACTTGTATGACGTGCCACGTGTCACTGTTTCGACCTTTGGATCTGAAAAATGTATACAAGAAACTACAGTTTGTCCTCATTCTATAACTTCTTATGAAATTTCAATCTGATGCTCAAAACAAAAGTTATGACTATTTTCCCCAGGTCACCTGTTTGGAATGTAATTCGGGGGTCTGCAAAAACCCTAACTTTCTCAGACTATATCTCCGAAAATATAGCGAGACAGGATCTGAAATTTGGAGCCAAGGTTCAAACCGATTTCGTCTCAAATGGGTTTTTTTTCCTAGCTTCTGAAACTTTGTAGCGAAATAGTTATAGCAAAAATCCCACGATGACCTGTTTGGAGCAGCAAAACCCTAGAATCCACAGCTCTGATACCAAATGTTATGAAACTAGCTCACAAAAAGATAGAAAAGATAGATCAACGCCTTAGAATTCAGCCTCTTCGAGGGGGCAACCTCCTTTAAATTACACAAATGAACAATTCTTGGATGATACAAATGAAAATACCTCCTTTCTATATATAGGAGTCTAAGGGGTCATAATATAATCAAAGCCGACATAACAATAATAATGTAAGGGCATAATAATAACAATAGTGGGCTTCTATGGGGCACAATAGTAACAATATGGGGACTACATGGTACAACAATATAATAAGGGGGTTGTACTAATAACAATAATGGGTTACACTAGTAGTATAGGGGCCTAACAATTTTTCACATCCTCCCTTAAATCATCATTTTCTAATTAGCCTTGCTATTGTTTCCATGTTTTAATTGTTCCATCTCCTTAACGAGTGCTTCATTAAAATTTTATATCTTAGATAACTCATCCCCTTTATTATTGATCTCTTCTTTTTCTTCTTTTAACTATCTTCAATTGTAAGAACTACTTACATTTTTGAGTCCTTGATCCATTTTTTCAGAACAATTCTTCACCAATAAAATCAAAATTTTCCCTAGTGGGAGTATTAACAGATTCCTTTATGATTCTTACCCATTCCTCAAGATTATTTTCATATTTATCTCCATCTCTACTAAATTCAGGTATTTCCATTGCTTCTTATTTTACGTCTAACCTACCATCAACTTACAACTTCAATATATGAACATTAATGATTTAAAAAGTTAACATCATTTTCCGAATATATTCTTGTATATTATCTCTTTCCAAAAACTTTTAAATCACCTCAAGAGGACATCCCAATCAAAGGTTATGATAATTTTAAGTTAAGATGCCTTTTAAAACTTTATTTTTGAAATTGTCCATTTGGTTGACCTTTCTTTTGGTGTATCTTTGTACTTTTGGCCCTTCTAAGCCTGGAGTCTTAATTTTTAGCACTATAATATGTTTTATTTTCAATTCCATATGTTTGATAAAAAAATTATGTGTCGAGTTAAAGTTGTGGTAACTGTCCAACAACTTGTTAATTTTTGGCCCCTTACATAGAGAAAACTTATACAACATGTCATGTGTCCAATTTTTGAAATATTATTATAAAATTATTATTTGAAGTATTAAATCATGTCTCCTTAGGCCCCTAAAATTTTTATAGTCTAAAACTTCTTTAGGAAAAAGTTACAATGAAATACCAAGATGACTTGTTTGAAATTGATTTATGGATTAGTCATAAAACCTAAGTTCCATAGGCATATCTCTAGAATCATAATGGAAAAACAATGAAAATTTTACCATTGGTTCCTAGATATGTCTCTTCAATCTCTACAAGAAAATTTTGTTTGAATCTTACCCCAAAAAGAGTTATAGTGAAATGTCTAAAGATGACTTGTTTCAAAACCGATTTTAGGCCTATTCAAGCTAATTCCACTCGGTATATCTTTGAACTTATAATGAATAAAATATGAAATTTTGATCACATGTACTTCATATTTTCAATGTATTCTCATTTTTTTTTTGTTCTAAACTATCACAAGGAAAAAGTTATAGTGAAAATAAAAAGATGGCTTGCTTGAGACTAAATTTTGGATTATTCACAAATCCTAACTTCCTTATGCTATATCTTTGTAAGTGTAATGAATTGAAATATGAAATTTTTATTGCTTATACTTTGATATTTATCCTCCATCTCCCCAAAATTTTTCATTTTGGAATTTCCCAAAAAGAAAGTGATAGAAAATTTTACAAGATGACTCATTTGAAGTAGCAAAACCTTAGAATCATATGCTCTAACACCAAATTCTATTCTACAAATGCTTAAAAAACCATAAGTACACACGATCTACACCAGTATGAGCATCAAGTATAACTCCAATATAGACAAGAGAAATAATATACATAATAACTCAAAGAATAGGAAAAACGCCTCCAAATACCCAAATATACTCATACATCCAACTCACATTTCTTCAATAATGACTACACGATCTCCATATACACCTATTCATACATCATACTTGTGGAACCATCATTATTAGGGAAACATTGTTACATATATATTTACACTTTACATGCACATTTGGCCCCATATATACCCCCTCTTGTGTTCATATAATATACGTTTGACCCCATATATGCCCCCCTTAGGGTCATATCAACATCCATTTGATACATGGTGGTAAATAAGTTAGGCCAATTTACAAGAGACATAACTTCCTCATATGAACTTGTATTTAGGTGATCTTTACACCATTATAAACCTCTCAATGTGTATAATAGTATTAAGAGGTTGGATCTTAGTTTGCAAAGTTTTGATCTCTAAAAATGTCATTTGATGTCTGAAAGAATCCTTGAAACTTTTTGGATCCCAAAGAACCGAAATAGGACCTAGACCTAAAATGGGCTCTACAAACTAATATATCCATTTTTTCCACTCAAAAATACCAAAATGGATTGAAAACTATATATTCTCTCCATTTTGGATGATACCTCCTCATTTTGTCAAGTTTTTTTTCCACAAAATTTTTATTAAAGGAGATGAGAAAAAAAATGTTGGCATTATGATGTATGTGTTGTACTTGATGGCAACCCACTTGTAGCAGAACAACTCACTTGTATATGGTAACTAGATGAATCTACAGAAGAGATATCAGATGTGACAGAATGCATGACAATAGTGTTTACAGATGTGATGAAATGCAGGGCAGCTTCAAGGAATCAGTTTAGAAGGCAACTCACTCAGATGAAAGATCACAGTATAGCAAGTAAACAACAAAGAATTACAAATCAGTCTTCACAGAATGAAGAAAGAGAGGTATACACAGGTTCACCATTGACCAAGCTACGTATACACGCAGTTTCACTGTATACAAGTTGCGTATATGTACACACGCACTTTCACAGAAGGAAAAGCGTGTATACCTTGGAAAACTAAATTTTTAGTCCGAAGTATTTGGTCCATGGTATTGGTCCAAGGTATCTGGTCCGAGGCATTGACCCTAACTATTTGGTCCAAGGTATTGGTCCTAAGTGGTTTTGGTCCATGGTATTGAGAAAGGCCTAAAACTATAAAAGGAGGAGAAGATCATTAGGCCATGGTGTGCAAGTATCGAATATCTGATGAAGTGTGAGATCTAGTATGCAGGTTATTGGGTTATGGTGCATTGCTGGATCTAAACCAAGGATGAACCTTAGTTGATGATGAGAGATCAGATCTAATGATGGATCGGGAACTTAAGGCATAAAATGAACTATCATTATGTGTTTTTTCTCATGTGTATTCTAGATCTGAATACTGACGCATCTATTATTCTGTAAATGATATGATCTGGGTATAACTAAAGTTTGGAATAGTTACAGAACTCTAAATTTATATTTGCAGATGTATACGCTGGTTGGCTTTGAGCAAAGCGCGTGTACACGCAGGTTTGACACATGGAAGTAGCATATACCTTATAAAATATATTTCAGTTGTTTCTCTTTACTGTTGCAGAGTTCTGGGTTCTGGTTACTATATTCTGGTGACAGTATTCTGAATGATCAGATTGATGGGTGGTCCAAGTGAATGATTGATTTGGCTATGGTTGGTTCAAAAGGTGATTGGTTGATACAGATATATTTGATGATTGAATGATGTTGTTGATGGATCTAGTCTGAAAATTTATGAAACGTGGTCCCTGGAAGAAAAGAGAAGGTCGTAGCCTTCTGTAGGTCGGCGCCTACGTACTAAGAAAACATATCGGCTAGTACAAGAGCTAGGGGGTTATAGCTCCCTTCCAGTAGAAGCTGGAGAACAAAAGAAGGTTGCAGCCTTCTGCAGGTAGAAGCTTGCGTACTAGTATAAGACTGCACCAGTACAAAAATTCTAAACATAATTTTCTTATTATTAAAAGAAGACAGAGACGACAACAGCGGGTGGTTTTCACCCACATTGGGTTTCCACCTTATATCTTGGTGTTCATGTGTATGTGTGATGCTTTATTCTACTTTTACTGTACTGTCTAATGAATTCTTGATATACTGATTAAAGTTCAATACATGATAATTTGGGTAAATCAAAATATCTCTGCATATACGCTGGTTTCACTAAGCACAATTGTGTATACACGCTAGTTCACTGAGTTGAAGTAGCGTATACTAATCAATTTTGAAAATTAAATTATTGATCTGATAAAACTGATTCACACCCCCCCAGGTATTATTTCCAACAAAAAATTCCTATGCCTTCTACCTAGAGTACCATTTGGCCTTGCTTGGAAGTTTTTTTTTCAACCCAATTTGCAAAAGTTCATGTTTACTTCATCTAGTTGCTTTGTAATTATTTTATAAAAGTGTATTGTTTGCTAACTGTACTATATTTTTTGTTGTTATATCGTCTATTGTAGGTAGGACTCACTTATTAGTTTCTTAATCTAACATGGAAGGTTCATAGATTTTTATATTTTCCAAATACAATACTAAAAAAATGGACATATATGGGGGTTGATTGAACTTATCTTCCTTATATAACACTTCAAAAGGATAATACAAAAATCCTTGAACTTCTTACCAGTAGTCCTTTCTTGTTTTAATGCAACCATACCATGTCTTCCACCTTGAATGTCATCTTAACTATGTGTTGGTAGTGTCAAGCCTTGTAATTTTTTTGTGACTTCTTTAATGTATCTCATACATATAAATGGATTTATCTAAATTTATCAATAATTTTTTTTATCATCTAGTACTTCTCCTGTGGTGTCTTCCCTTATTGTCCCTTTCTTTCCATATACAACATCTGAGGGAGAAGGTGGCAAATATAAAAAGCAAGTTTCAAAAAGGGATTTATTAGTAGAAGTATGGACTACTATGTTATAACAATATTAATTTAAATCAAATTTTCTTCCTAGGTCCTTGGATGCTTTGACTATAACCACTCAAAATTTGTTCCAATTTCCTTTCACTACTTCCATATACCCATTTGTCTATGAATACAGAGTTACAAACCTCTTCACTTGTTGTCGATGTTCTTTCAAAGTGTAGTCCAAAAATTTACTAAAAGATTTGGTATCAATAACTGAGATGATGCTCCTTGGTATCCCAAAGTGTACTCAAACCTTTTTAAAGAACATGTTTTTTGCATCTTTCCCTTGATGGTATTTTTACAAGGCATGAGAATGTACATTTTAACAAACTTATCAACTAGCACAAATATATGGTTATGTCCCTTCTTGTATTTTTTAAAAAGACCCACAAAACCCATGAAAATGAGCCCTGGTGGCATAGTAAGTATAGATAAGAGATGATATAAACTTTGCTTCATATCTTTGGGCTTATTGGCATAACAAATTATGCATTCTCTAATCAATTGAGATACATCTTCTTGCATTCTCAACCAATATGCACACCTTTATAACATGGACATTATCTTCCCAACATTAAAATGTCTTGCAACTTTATAGATGTGAGTATTTAAAAGTTGCAATCTTTCACACTTAGGAACATATAGCTTCCCTACTTGTAGAGAAACCCATACTAGAGAACATAGTGAGCTTTGTTGTCACCTTTTTTGGCCTAAAATTGTGCTTATAGCTACTTGAATACCTTTTTGAAGTATTGATCGTATTCTATGTATGAATATTTTAATGCATCATGGTGAAATCCTCCATGTGCACAAGAGTACCAAAAATTGCAATCTTGGTTGTGGGTGGCCTAGAGAGAAAATATATGAACTAATTAATGTTTCCTTCTTATTTTTGATGGTAAGATGAAATTTGTAAAATCCTCATCCATTTGTACTATTTGGTTTTCTAAAGCTTATCTTGGACCTACAAATACTATAGTGGTTGGTGATCATTGTGGATGACAGTCTCCTTGCTCATTAGATCGTGCTTGTAGTTCTTAATATCTTGAACCAAAACATAGAGTTCCTTGTCATATGTAGGGTAGTTTAGTGCTTCAACTTGGAATATTTGAGAATGATAGCATAATTTCTTAGTTCCTTGAATTAATACTAATCCCATAGCATATTCACTTGCAATTATCTCCAACTCGATGTGGGTTTGAAATTTGAGCAATGCAAAAACTATTGCTTGACTAATCTTTTGTTTTAGATCTTTAATTTTTTTCTCTTATGATTATTTTCCCATTCAAAACCCTTGCTAGTGATTACTATTGCATGGAGTGGCAAAACTAAATCTAAAAATGATGCTATACACTTACGAAGGTATTATGATCAACCCAAAAACTTCTTAACTTTACTGATATTATTAAGAATTGGACACTTGATGATGGACTCTATCTTTGTCGCATCAATCTAGAATTTCCCTCTATCAATCACGTACCCTAAGCACATCAAGGATTATAGGTCAAATTCACATTTCTTATGGTTTTCCATCAATTAATGTCCTTTTCAATTATTTAACACCTACAAAACATGTGGAATTTTCTCTTAATAATACCAGCACTAACTTCCTACTTGAGTTGATTAGTTTCATGGCTTGGTTACTACTTACTAGAGATATCTTCGATTATCTTTGTTTGCATTAATGATGAAGGATTTCTATCCTTGATGAAGTAGTAATGGTTTGTTATTATGTTGAATATTACATCCCTCATATACATGTAAAGGATTCTAAATTGTCCACTACACACACTAAGTGGTATGATATCTACCTCCACTTTATCAATGTACTTTTCACTTGTAGAAAAATTGGTCAGACACTGCTAAATGACCATCACTAAGATTTTCATCCTTATTTGCCCATATCAATGGGGAGGGACAAGGATTTTCATTAACTTAAATCTAATCTTGCTAACTAGATAATCTACTATGAGATTATCTTGTGAACCAAAATAAAAGAGTATCCACCTTTCTACCATGAGATTAGATTGTGAACCAAAATCAAGACTATCCACCTATGTCTTCTTGATTTTAATCTTGAAATGGAAGAGTTCAGTCATCTCCTTGTTTTCACCAAGATGGAGGTTACTTAGATTCACCTCCCTCTATATTATAGTATACACAATATTGTCATTTACATCTGAACTTCTCTATACCTAGTTGCTTGGATCCATAACTAGCATGCTTTTCTTTGTGTTTCTTTGGTTTCAACTCTAGATGCACCTTCTTGATCTATAAATGGTTATGAATATTCCACTTAAACAATTCCTTACAACAAATCTTATAAAATTCTTAAATCTTAGATTATGTAGATTTATTTTCTTAGATTCAAGTTAATTTATTTCTAGCTTTGTTCAAATATATGAAATAATTGAAATAAGAGATGGAAAGAAAAAGCACGTAAAATTCCATCCACAAAAATTAGCATAAGATTTATCTTAGGAAACCTAATCTAGAAGAAAATCTTGCTAGAAGGTGAGTCCTATCCTATTCTCTCTTTGTTTCAATTATAAAAATGCACATACAAAGGAATTGTTAAGGCCCTATTATGTACTTATTATTAGTTTATTTGTCCAATTATTATGTAGGCTAGAAAATTTCGTTGTACTCTTTCATTATAATTGTGTCCTTTGTCTTATATATATATATATATATATATATATATATATATATATATATATATATATATATATATAGACACACACACAAAGTAGACCTAGTCTTAGAATCATCACATCTTGTTTTTTGACATATGGAATTCAATGTAAAAGGAGATTTCCCCTTCAAAGTGGAATGTATTCACTGAGTTATTATTAGTTTCAAGGTGCATGATTCAAAACATTTGGTATCAAAGATGTGATACTAAGTTTTTTCTGCTTCAATCAAGACTGCATGGCTATAATTTTTTGTTTAATATTTTTTATAGTTTTAATAATTTACATTTTTATTTTATTGTACTTTTCAAGGGTGGGGATTTCAGATAGAAAATTTTTAAGAAGACTAAAGGGAAATATCAAATTACATGTGATTAAAATTTCAAGTTTTGTTTCACTATACTTTCAAAGACATGTCCTTCAGATGTTAAGGTTTGTTACTAATCTTGAAATTTGTCTCGAACGAGTGATATTTGTATTTTAACTATAACTTTTCTTTTGGGGTGTTTCATATAGTGTAAGTTTTAGTTGAACGAGGAAAAATATTGATTACAAGTGGTCAAAATTTCAAGTTTTATTTTGCTATAATTTAAAAGATATGGTCTATGGAAGATAGGGTTTGTGACTAATCCTAAAATTAGTTCTAAAAGATCCATCTTGGAGATTTTGCTATAAAACTTCTTTCATGAAGTTTCACACTCTAAAGTTTTCAGAATCATGAGGAGACACAATGAATGAAATGTGATTTTTTTTTTTGGTGTTTTGAACCCCTCTAAATTATGAGATATTTATTTTGGTAGTTTAGGTGATTTTAAGATATTTTCTAGGGTTAGCAATATCATCTTATGATTTCTTTTGAAAAGTGTTCTAGCATATTTAAATAACACAAGATCCATCATCTAGTGGATAAAAATATGGTTGGGGAAGAATACATGCATAAACTACACATGGTTTCACCTTATTGGTACTCCTTCGAGTAGTACCTTATCAGACAATACCTAAATACGAAATTTCACTTACACATTCCTTTTGGTATGTAGGAATCCCAATAGGTATATACATGAAATTAGACTCAAATAAGTTGTTTAACCGTATTTTTCATATAGCACACTGAGAATAATACATGTAGAGACCACTATCTAGTACCTAGGTAGTTTATAGTATAGCTAAGGGAATGGTTGAGCCTCCTTAGTTACTGCCTTTAGATATTGGTGTGGATACTATTGTTGGATCCCACATGTATATCAAAAAGATATATATATATATATAGCACCTTACACTCCCTTTTCCTTAGAACCCAATAACTCTTTCTCATGGCACCAAAGAAATTTCCAAAATTGACTTCATCAATTAATACTCTAGAAATATCCTCCATGACTCATGAATAATATGAAGATATACAAAAATAGCTATCAATTTGAAAATCCAAATGAACAAATTGAATGATAGGTCAATGAAAAAAATGGATTTGATCAATTCTTAGAATAAACGAGAACATAAAATGGAAGATAAGAAGAATGAAAATAAGGATTAACAATTGGAAATAAATATGAAATAGATGGAACATAATATTATAGTAACCTTAAAAGGGATGATTCCTAAAATTTATTCTATGATTGAAGATACTCATGAAAATAAAGGTAATATTCATGTTGAACAACTTTCCAATAATAATAATAATTTTCTAGGGGGATTTAACTCAACCAATGGATTTATTTATGGATGGCTTCCAAAAGGAGTGAACCTTTCCAAGGTGTAATAAAATAATTTTGATGGAATAGATGTATTTATTTCGATGAGGCAAATAAGGAAATAATTTGAATTGCATAATATTACAAATTATAAGTAAAGGATTCACATAGAAACTTTGAACTTTGAAATAATACCATATCAATGGTAATTAAAATGGATCTCTTTTCTTATCATTAAATGGTAAGAATTAGAAGAAAAATATGGAAAAGTTTGGGAACAAAACTACTTGAGTCAATTGAAAAGAATCAAATAGTTAGGTGATATTGGAGATTATAATTAAGACTTAGGTAATGGAAACAACATAATTGATGAAAATTTGTTGGAATCTTACATGGATGGATTAAAAAAATACATTAAACATGAGCTTTCATAAAACATCTTGAAAATTTTATAGAAGCTATGGAAATTTCTCATCATATTCAAGTCAAGAATAAGGCTACACAAAATTCTACCATTGGAGTGTACACAAGAGGCGGAGTTCATTTTGAGGTTCATAATACAACCCTACCTCAACCTACTTAATAAACAAAATTTTCACCATGGAAAATAATGATGAAAAGGAAATGAAGGAATCTACAAAAGGAAATGAGGAAGAAACTGTCAACTTAAAAGATCAGAAAATAGAGGGTGGAAGTGTGCACAACATTGATTGAGATAGGTCTGAAATGTTGGGTCATGCAATAAGGTTTGTAAGCATCTCAAACCCTAAATATTATTGGTTACATTAAGAAGTAAACGATCATAAATTTATTGAAATTGGTAGTACCAATAGCTCCATTAATAAAATATTATCAAGGTAGATGACTTTTTTTTATGTCTAGTGAAAATTTTTCATGTTTTAGTTGCCAGTGGAGAGAGTATTGATTATGTCAGAAAATTCCACAAAATTATGTTGAGTATGGGGGAATATCATTTGGAAATCCAAATGTATTCCATTACCATTGGGGGTGTAGATGCTGTTCTATGGATTCAATGGTTGAGAACATTAAGTAGAATTTCTATAAACTATAATGATTTCTTCATGAGATATGAATTGGAAGAATTCAATATCAACTCAAAGGGTTAAATCTGGATTGTTGGGTCCTTCATTTTTTTGGATAGTTTCGATCAGAATATGGCTACAGAAAATATGTAGCGGAAGCCGAAAAGACCATGATCAATCTGGCCAAAAGTCAGCACCAGAGGATCATAAGCAATAAGCAAAGGACCTAGTACTTATTTTAGAATTTTCTAAAGTTCGAAAAAGAAGGATTGAGTTGTTATAGTTGAAAGAATCAAGTGAATGTGAACCAAGCAAGCATGAGATGGATGGATCTCGTTAGAGTGGTTAGAATTTACTCCATCATGTGAGTGTGGGTTAAATAAGACGATATCAATGGGCCAAAATCTATATATGGATATGTAAATCAAGCTACACAAGGAGAGAGATAGTAGAGAAAGGCTGAAATGATTTCTAAATTCAATCTCAGTCTTTTTGTATTTGAATGTATTGATCTGCAGATATCCAATGTAGTGGCTTGTATGATCCTAATACGTCTCTCTCTCTCTCTCTCTCTCTCTCTCTATATCTATATATATATATATATATATATATATATATATATATATATATTGTGTGTGTGTGTGTGTGTGTGTGTTGAAGATTGTAATATGAGTTTTTTCGCTCTCTCTCTCTCTCTCTCTCTCTCTCTCTATATATATATATATATATATATATATATATATATATATTTGTGTGTGTGTGTAAGATATCTCTCTCTCTCTCTCTCTCTCTCTCTCTATATATATATATATATATATATATATATATATTTGTGTGTGTGTGTGTGTGTGTGTTGAAGATTGTAATATGAGTTTTTTCGCCTAGATAATATAATATAGATATATGTTGCAGGGAATTTCCTATGTAATGCATGTGAATGTCCCCATTTATAAATTTTTATTTTATGAATATTTTGTGATGTTTGAAACTTATGTCTATATCGTGAGTGAATGAAATGGAGTATGTATATGTTAATTCTATACACCTTCATCTGAAAACCACCCTTCTAAAGTCTCAGCATGCCTTGGGTGGGACCTTATTCCCCTTACGAAAGATTGAATATGTTGGCAGTGAGCTAGACTACATCAGAGACCTTTGTTGGCAATTGAAAACAGAATCTTGGGTCTCGATCATAACAATTTTCCACCAACAAATGGCTCTATTTTCAGGATCTAAAAACTAATTGGGTTATTAGATAATGGTGGCTAGGATCATCACAAGCAATATTTGGGAATGGTGGCAAGAGAAGCTTGAATCTTTTGTTTATCAACATTTAGGTACAAGCCACAATGGAGGGATACATTATCAAGTTTTCTGTAGAGAACCACCAGTCATTCTCCAAAGAGAAATTGGTATTCGTATATGGGTTAAGAGGATGTTTTCTTAAAGAGATCCCTTTGTAGATTAAGGTTTTGATAATAGAAGAGAGATTATTACCATTTCCTCCACTTGACATGGCTATGTAAAACCCTTGTACTCCAGGGGGGGGGGATTTAGGGAGGCTATGACAAGTTGTGGAAGTTGAAATAGAGTTGTAATGGATGGGGAGATGTTGAATGTACGATATTTGAGAGAAATGAGGAGGGAGTGGATAACTGATGAATGGAGAGAGTGAAAGATGCATGAGATTCCTAGAAAATGAAGGGAAGTGAAGAATATAGGAGAAGTGTTGGCCGTCCCTGAGTTGCAAAAGGGACAGTTAAAGGGAGATGTGAGCTCCAACAAAGGAAGAGGAGCTAGAGGAAGTGAAGGAGGATCAAGTCAAAGTGTGAATGACTACTAGGAATAAAATGAACCTGTGATGTCAAGCCCAAAGGTTGCAGAGTCTGATTTCAGTACCCTCGTAGATTACGAGATGCAATTCACAATAATGAGATTATTTTATGAGGATGATCCTCCTCCCTAAAATGATATTATGCAAGCTAGCAATTGGATCAATCCTCTTGTTGGGTTGTGTTATATTCTTTCCATGACTAGCCTACATAGTTAAACGGGGGTTAGAAGGGGGGCGGAGCCCCCCCTTCGTTGCACCAATTGTGTAGCGAGGGGAGTCACAGAGGGTTTGAGGGGTGCAGGTAACCCCAATCTATGGGGTCTGGGGCAGGGCCCCAGAAAATTTTGTTTTTGGACTCTATATTAGGTTGGGCGGACCTACCTATGGTTTTGTGCATGATTTTTCGCACATGGTTTTGGATGCGATGGTTTTCGGTCCATGGTTTTGGACGCGATGGTTTTTCAGTCCATGGTATTGGATGCTTTGGCATGTATAAATATGTATTGTAACAATGAAAGGAATATAATGAAAAATCAAGCTGATAGTCCCGGTTTTGGGATCCAAGGGAAAATCTCTATGTCTATGTGTTTTATGTGTTATGCTTTCGCATTGTTTATTTTCTGTGTTTTAGAATTCGTATGCAGCTAATTTCTGTATGGGGTTAAAACCTACATTTGGTATCAGAGTTATTTTGGCTTCAAGAGGATGCCTTTGTTGATGAGGGATTTCGCTCGGGCCTGTGGTAGACCCTGTTCAGTGGGAGATCTGCGGGATCAATTCTAGTAGTGAAAGAAGATGGCGAGCAGTGGAAAGATAGATATTGAGAAATTTAATGGTCAAAGTTTTGAGTTGTGGAAACTCAAGATGGAGGATCTGTTGGTGGATAAAGATCAGTGGATCGCGGTAGATCTGGGTACTAAACCAACAGGAGTGTTTGATGAAGAATGGAATAAGTTGGATCGGAAGGCAAAGAGCACAATACGATTGTGTGTCTCATATTCAGTATTGTTGAATGTATCATGGGAAACTATGGAGAAGGCTTTGTGGGACAAGTTAGGGACTTTGTACCAATCTAAGTCTCTGGTGAATAAACTGATCCTACAGAAAAAGTTGTATAACCTGAGGATGAAAGAAGGAGACTGATCCAGGTGGATCTTCAGAAGTGATCAGAGTAAAGTCAACTTGATACCAGAAGGTTGATCTCGTCTTCCTAATTCCAATGATGCAGACGATATTTCAATCCGAGTGCAGATGATGAATTTATTGCAAAGAAAAGGGCTCTTCAATCCTTAAGAGAATGAGGAATTTCCTTTAAAAATGGATCTTAAAGCTTTAAAGGAAAATTGCAATCGGAGGTCACATGAAGGTGGACTTAGGCATTGGACCATGGAACCCCCGATCGCCGATCTCTGATCAGATCGGATCAGCGGATCAGAGGCCATCGCAATCGGCGGTTATATGTATACATATATGTGGATATCAATGAATGGACAATGCGATCGGCGATTAATCGGATTGGCGGAACCTCCAACAGACTGTCGGGACGATATATGTGCCGGGTGCCAACGCGATAGGCCGACGCCGATATTGGTGATCGGCGATCGGCGGTCGATCCTTCTCGAGGACTAGGACAGGGAAATAGCAATATGCCGATCTGCAACTTCAGCATGGACTTGATATAGACTATAACCCCGATTTTATAACTTTTGAGGTCCCAGTATATGGTTTTTTGGGCAGATTTGTAGTGTTTTTCGGGATTTTGAAGCTTTATCATTTCAACGATAAAGACCATCTTTGAGAGGTGGTTGCACCCGCCGACTCTTCCACTCTACAAACCTTTGTTAAGAGCCAGACAAGCCCCAATTAGGATGGGATCCTGTCCGAGAATCCCTTATAAAAGAGGATCGTTGGAAAGAGTGGAGAGGTGTTTTTATGGTTGCAGCACGCTATTTCGCAGAGGCCGAGAGAATCTTTTGATCTGTTTGGACAGTTATATGACACCAGCCATCTTCTACAGCTGCGGGAAGCTTTGGCGCTACATACCACTCCATCTCAGGCATTCATTTCATAGCCATCAGGCAGAATGGAGGTATAAGCCTCCTTGTGGACAGATTGATGAATGTAATTATGTTTATTCATGCCATTTAATAAGAAAGGCCTCCCCATTGTTGTGTTGGGCCCAAAGACATAGTCCAAATTGGACGAACTCCATTATCAAGCCTTGGTGTTTTCTTTTGTGCCTTTTTTATGTGTCTTCTTCTTCTTTTCAAATGTGCGCATTTATGTGTTAAGCTGCAATTTTATACGTAATTCTTTCCATACATCTATAAGCAAAAACATCCTGGATCAGAGACTTAGGACAGAGCATCTAAATGCATTTAATACTGTGTTAAGTAAGTTATCGTCTGTTGATATCAAAATTTTAGATGAAGATAAGTGCATTAGTTTGTTGTGTTCTCTACTAGATTCGTGGGATAGTCTAGTTATTGCAATAGGTAGTAATGCAACTGCCTTGCAGTTTGATGAAATAGTCTCATCCTTGCTGACGGAGGAGATGGGATGAAAAAATATGGAGAGCCAGAATGGTGATGCCTTGTCTGTATGATGACGGTCCCAGAACCTAAACAAAAATAAGTCATCGAGTGGGAGATCTAAATCTACATGGAGATCTAAATCTCCAGGGAGATCTAAATCTCCAAGAAAACCTGTAAAGGTGGTGTGCTGGAAATGCAAAAAGGAAGGGCACTACAAAAGGGAGTGTAAATCTAAAGCTCCTGATAAAGGAAAGGGATCTGATGATGCTCCTTCTGCAGAGGCCAAGACCAACTCAGATGAAGGTGGGGATGTGTACTTGGCTTCTTCAAGTACACATGTAGATTGTGAGGCATGGTTGATTGACTCAGGTGCATCCTTTCACTTCACTCCCCATAGACAGTGGTTCTACGAGTATGAGAAATATGATGGTGGTGATGTCTTCTTGGGGGATGACAGGAAGGCTAGAATCGTTGGTCGCGGAAAAGTAAAGTTGAATTTGCAAGGTGGAAGGGTTAGAACACTTCCGGGTGTTCTACATATTCCTACATTGGCCAAAAATCTAATTTCTGGAAGCAAGATGGATGATGCAGGTGTAAAAACAGTGTTCGAGAGGGATTCCTACAAGATGGTTCAGGGAGCACTGGTATTGATGCAGGGAGTTCGAATTGGAACTCTGTACAAGCTGCAAGGTAGAACTGTTGTTGATGGGTGCAACAGTTCTATGGTTCCTAAAAGTGTAGCAGAAAATCTAGTGGTCTCTGGAGAGAAGAACATGTTGTGGCATCAAAGGCTTGGACATATTGGAGAGAAGGGATTTTGAATACTTCATGGTAAAGGTATGGTAGAAGGTATGAGTAATAGCTCTCTGGATTTTGATTTCTGTGAAAATTGTGTATATGGGAAGTAGAATCGGGTGAGTTTCCCCTCTTGTGGTAAGAGGGCAAAACAGATATTAGAGCTTGTGCAAAGTGATGTGTTTGGACCTGTGAAGGTTCCATCACTGGGTAAGTCTATGTACTATGTATCATTTATAGATGACTTCTCAAGGAATACATGGATATATTTCCTTAAGAAGAAATCTGAAGTCTTTGACAGGTTTAAAGAATTTAAGGCTCTAGTGGAAAACCAAACAGAGAAGAAGATAAAGGTGCTGAGGACAGATAACAGTGGAGAGTTTTGCAGTAAGGAATTTGAAGAATTCCGTACGAAGTGTGGTATAGCACGACAGAAGACTACTCCATATACACCTCAAAAAAATGGAGTTGTGGAAAGAGTGAACAAGACGTTGATGGAAAGGGCAAGAAGCATGCTCAGTCGTGGTGGGTTAGGACAGGAATTCTGGGCAGAGGTGGTGGAGACAGTATGTTACCTGGTCAATAGATCACCTTCATCAGCATTGGAGGATAAGACTCCACAAGAGGTATAGACTGGTAAGAAACCCTCTCTTTCACATCTGAGGGTATTTTGATGTGATGCATATGTACATGTTCCAAAGGAGAAACGAACCAAGTTGGATAGTAAATTTGAAAAGTGCATCTTTATTGGGTATAAGGATGGTTTAAATGGTTACAAGCTTTGGAACCCAGTAACAAGGAAGGTCGTGTACAAACGAGATGTGGTGTTCAGAGAGGTGAAAGATGTTATTAAACATGAAGTCCAACCAAAGGAACCTGAGAAGATAGAATTTGAGCTAAAGGAGGAAGCATTAGACTCTACAACAGAGGAGGCATCAGAAGATGAAGAGCCACAAACTCCGAGTGTGAGAAGATCAGTTCGAGAAAGAAGGTAGCGAGAAAGGTATAGTCCATCTAATCTCTATTCAAATTTTGCTTTATCTATTATTGATGATGATCCCAAAAATGTGAAGGAAGCAGTAGATTTAGAGGATGGAAAACTCTGGAAAGAGGCCATGGTTGATGAAATGACATCTTTGCACAAAAATGAGGCTTGGGACCTGGTGGAGTTGTCGGTGTTGGAAATAATACTGAGAGGGGGGGGGAGTGAATCAGTATTATCAGATCAGTAAAACCTTTCCAATTTCATACTCAAAAACATATACGCTACTATGTCTAATGCAACTAGCGTATATCCAGAGATCTTATAATTCAGTTAGCTTAATCTTCAATAAATGCATCAGAACATTATTAAGCATATTAACTGTAAACAGGTGCAGTATAACAAAACAGAACATCACACAAGAGCCACACACATGAACACCATGATATAAGGTGGAAACCCAATGTGGGTGAAAACCACCTGCTGCAATTCGTCTCTTTCTTCTTTAATAAGAAACTTCTTTTACAATGTACTGGTGCAGTCCTTTACCAGTACGCAGGCTACAACCTGTAGAGGGCTACAACCCTCTCTCGTTTTCCAACTACTTTTGGAAGGGAGCTACAACCCCCTCAGCTCTTGTACTAGCCGATCCATTTACTAGTATGTAGGTGCTGACCCTACAACCTTCTTTCCTTCAGGGACCACGTTTCATCAATTTTCAGACTGGATCCAAGAGTACAAAACAAACATTACTGCAATACAATCATCAACTTATACTTGCATCATAATTCATTAAACAACCCAATACTGAATCATTGAAACCCTGTCATCAAGAACACAGAACCCAAACCAGAGCCCAGAACTCTGCAACAACCACCAGAATCAGCAGCAACTTGAAATATCAAATCTTATTATGCATACGCAACTTCACTGTACCAAAACCGCGTGTATACGCGCTTTCTCCAAAGGCAACCCGCGTGCAGATCTAGAAATAATTACTTATGCCTTCGCTGTCAGATCCGACCCTTGCCAAGCGTCCCGAACAGATAAACAGCAATACCATATCTTCTCACTTCGTCAGACACACATTGCATATATCTTTGCCTAATGATCTTCTCCTTATATAGCCTTAGGCCCTTCACAATACCACGGGCCAAAACCATAGCAACACAATACCATCAACTTCAAAACTAGGGATCAACACGTCCGACGAGACATCATGGTCCAAAACCATAGGCACAACTTCCAAGAAATAACCGTCACGGACCAAAGATAAGTTTTCCACATACACGCTCTTTTACTGAAGCCAACCTGCGTGTACACGTGACTTGATATATAGAGAACCTGCGTATACGCGACTTGGTATATAGTGAACCTGCTTGTATACACGACTTGGGCTTAACGAACCTGCGTGTATGAACTTTCTTGGCATGTTGTACTAAGATCTGTCCTCTGATTAAGTTGCCATTGCCTGTACCAACCTCTAAGCACCTGTACCAACCTCTGAGTGACTTGCCATCAAGGACAACACTTGAATCATAATGCCAACAATCTCCCCCTTTGGACTTGATGGCAACCACCACACCAAGTCACTCTCCCCCTTTGACATCAAGGGCAAAGGGCGGACCAAGATATTCTCTTCTTTGGTATACCTTCTACTGTCCATACTGCTGTCCATACTCCCCCTGAGTACATGCTGAAGTTTCTGATTTGGCTCCCCCTTTGTATATGCCAAGTTGTATCAATCCATCCATGCTCCCCCTGAGCAGATGCAGGTTCTAAGACCAGCAATAACTATTTATAATAAGCCTGCAAAACCATTCCTTAAACAATAAGATGTATCATCAACTTCTAACCATAATGCAAACAATGAATTATTTGAAGAATATGCTCCCCCTGAGTGTGAGCCAACCATGTCTGAACCATTTCCTGAGTCTGTTCTGCTGCCCTTTATGCTCCCCCTGAGCCTGAGTCAACCATGACTGAACCATTTCCTGGGTCTGTTCTGCTGCCCTTTCTACATATACGCGACTTTGCAGCCTGTAACTCGCGTATATACGCGACTTGTCTTCATTATATTAGCGTATGCAAGATGGAATACTGAATTTCATCACTTTCAGATTCCCCTGTGTCTGTTATGTCAGCTGTCTAAATTATGCCACACCTTTCTGTCTCTGTCTTCTTTAGTTCCTGGAACTGTGATGATGTATGGTCCTCTTGTTTTGAATTTTGAAATCTGCTCCTGCATTCCCTTGCTTTATGCCCATAGTTGTTGCATGTATAACACCTTACATTTTTCATGTTCCTTCTATCACAATCAATTGCTTTGTGTCCATATGCATTGCAGGCAAAGCAATATCCTCTGAAATACCTGGGATGTGATGATCTTTCTTGAACCATTCTACTTCTACATCTGGCTGCAACATGTCCAAGATTATGACATACATAACATTCAACATTATTCAGTGGAGGAAATAATCGTCTATCACGTCCATAGTTAGGAGTAAAGGATCTTCCTTGAGGAATTTCTTTCCTTGGTTGTTCCTTGTTGAGCACTTCAGATTTCTCATTAGAGTTTCTTGCCTCACCTTGTGAACTAGATTCACCTTCAACATATTCATGAAAACCAAGACCAGTTTTGATAGCAGGAGACCTTTGGCTATTAAGAATATCATCCAAGACTTTAGTACTATCTTGAAATCGTAAAAGCTTATCCTTTTCTTCTAGTTTACCTTTCAAGATATTTACCTCAACTTGATGTTGTTCTTCCTTTATCAGATACTGATTCCTTAGGTCTTCTTCAGCTTTTCTTCCTTCTTCCACTTGTCGCTTTAGTTTGATCACTTCATGTTCTTGATCTTCAAGAGCTTCTCTGTTCTGTTCTCTTGATTTTTTAAGATCTTCTTTTAGAGAGAGGATCTTTGATTCAAGCCTTTGAATAGTTATGCTCTGATCCTTTACTACATCCTGCAATTGCTCCCTTACCCTGGTTACTGTCTCCAATTGTTCATTTAATTTGGTAACTTCTTCAGTTTCTGCATTCTTCTTTTCATGTGCCATGAGACTTTTAATATCTTTGCTATTATTGGATGAAGCATTCTTCTTTTCATGTGCCATGAGACTTCTAATATCTTCACTATCATTGAATGGACTTGTAATATGGGTATAATAGCTTCTACCATCTTCTTCAGATATCTTTCCTTTGTTATGAGGGCATCTAGCAGCATAGTGACCAACTCTACCACATAGAAAACATTTGAAAGGTAGCTTACCTTTGAACCGTCCAGTTCCCCGTTCAAGATTCTTGACAAAATTTACCTCATCTTCTTCCTCTGACACTTCGAATGCGGCTTCTGGTGGTACCTCTTGTCGCATTTCAAAAGCAGTTAAGATCCCGTGAAGCTGTGACATGGTGATTTTCTGCACATTCTCCTTTTCTTCTATGGCAGATACTTTAGAATCAAATTTAGCAAACAGAGATCTCAAAACCTTTTCAACTAAGACAACTTCCTCAAATTCTTCACCGAGATCCCTCATACAATTCACAATCTCATCCATACGCAGGAAATAATTAGCTATGCTTTCATTACTATGCATCTTAAGAGTTTCATACCGGATTCTGAGAGTTTGAAGCTTTGCTCTTTTTACCTGATCATCTCCTTCGTAGCTTGTGACGATTTTGTCCCATATTTCCTTAGCTAATTTGAAATGCATGATCTTCATAAATTCTGATTGTGTCAAACTACTCAATAGGACAGTAACAGCTTTGGCATTGAGCTCATATTGCTTTTCCTCTGCTGGATCTGTAGGAGTTACTGATGGGAATTTGTATCCTCCTTCTACGATTCCCCAAATTTCTGCTCCAAGTGATTGTAGATATGCAGTGGTTCTTATCTTCCAGTGAGTAAAATTGTTCCCGTCAAAGACTGGTGGCCTGATGTGTGCCTCTCTTTCTGGATTAGCCATTCTGATGGATCTTTTCCTTCAAGCGATCAAGCTTCCTTTGAAGGACCTGCTCTGATACCAATTGTTGGAAATAATACTGAGAGGGGGGGGGGGGGGGTGAATCAGTATTATCAGATCAGTAAAACCTTTCCAATTTCATACTCAAAAACATATACGCTACTTCAATTAAGTGAACCCGCGTGTACATGCTACTGTGTCTAATGCAACTAGCGTATATCCAGAGATCTTATAATTCAGTTAGCTTAATCTTCAGTAAATGCATCAGAACATTATTAAGCATATTAACAGTAAACAGGTGCAGTATAATAGAACAGAACATCACACAAGAGCCACACACATGAACACCATGATATAAGGTGGAAACCCAATGTGGGTGAAAACCACCTGCTGCAATTCGTCTCTTTCTTCTTTAATAAGAAACTTCTTTTACAATGTACTGGTGCAGTCCTTTACCAGTACGCAGGCTACAACCTGTAGAGGGCTACAACCCTCTCTCGTTTTCCAACTACTTCTGGAAGGGAGCTACAACCCCCTCAGCTCTTGTACTAGCCGATCCATTTACTAGTACGTAGGTGCTGACCCTACAACCTTCTTTCCTTCAGGGACCACGTTTCATCAATTTTCAGACTGGATCCAAGAGTACAAAACAAACATTACTGCAATACAATCATCAACTTATACTTGCATCATAATTCATTAAACAACCCAATACTGAATCACTGAAACCCTGTCATCAAGAACACAGAACCCAAACCAGAGCCCAGAACTCTGCAACAACCACCAGAATCAGCAGCAACCTGAAATATCAAATCTTATTATGCATACGCAACTTCACTGTACCAAAACCGCGTGTATATGCGCTTTCTCCAAAGGCAACCCGCGTGCAGATCTAGAAATAATTACTTATGCCTTCGCTGTCAGATCCGACCCTTGCCAAGCGTCCCGAACAGATAAACAGCAATACCAGATCTTCTCACTTCGTCAGACACACATTGCATATATCTTTGCCTAATGATCTTCTCCTTATATAGCCTTAGGCCCTTCACAATACCACGGGCCAAAACCATAGCAACACAATACCATCAACTTCAAAACTAGGGATCAACACGTCCGACGAGACATCATTGTCCAAAACCATAGGCACAACTTCCAAGAAATAACCGTCACGGACCAAAGATAAGTTTTCCACATACACGCTCTTTTACTGAAGCCAACCTGCGTGTACACGCGACTTGATATATAGAGAACCTGCGTATACGCGACTTGGTATATAGTGAACCTACTTGTATACGCGACTTGGGCTTAACGAACCTGCGTGTATGAACTTTCTTGGCATGCTGTCCTAAGATCTGTCCTCTGATTAAGTTTCCATCGCCTGTACCAACCTCTAAGCACCTGTACCAACCTCTGAGTGAGTTGCCATCAAGGACAACACTTGAATCATAATTCCAACAGTCGGCTGGAAGGAAACCCATTGGCAGCAAATGGGTGTTCAAGAAGAAGACAAATGCAGAAGGAAAGGTGGAGAAATAAAAAGCTCGGTTGGTAGCAAAAGGTTATTCCCAGGTGTCGGGAATTGATTTTGGTGATATTTTTTCTCCTGTTGCCAAGGTAACTTCTATTAGATTACTTTTATCTGTTGCTGTTGCTTTTGATTTTGAGGTAGAACAGATGGATGTGAAGACAAAATTTCTTCATGGGGATCTGGAAGAGGAGATCTACATGAAGCAACCCGAAGGCTTTGCGGTGAAGGGTAAGAAAGAACTGGTATGCAAGTTAAAGAAATCTCTGTATGGGTTAAAACAGTCACCAAGGATGTGGTATCAGAAATTTGATACATTTATATGGGGACTTGGCTTCACCGGAAGCAAAGGAGATCACTGTGTGTATTTAAAATTAATTGTTGACCGTGTTATTTATCTGGTCTTGTATGTGGATGATATGTTGCTGGTTGGAAATGACAGAAATTATCCAAGATTTGAAGACCCATTTGTCCTCCAAATTCGACATGAAAGATCTTGGTGCTGCAAACTATATTTTGGGCATGGAAACTAAAAGAGATCGGACAAAGAGGAAGCTCTAGTTAAACCAAAGGAAGTATGTTGAGACAATATTGCAGAGGTTTAATATGTAGGATAGTAAACTGGTGAAGGTTCCTATCCCTGTAGGTGTAAAGTTATATGCTGAACAGTGTCCCAAGACACAAGAAGAGGAAGAGGACATGTCCCATGTTCCATATGCAAGTGCAGTCAGTAGCCTGATGTATGCGATGGTATGTACTAGACCAGACATTGCACATGCAGTGGGAGTATTGAGCAGGTTTATGTCAAAAAAAAGGAAGGAACACTGAACAACAGTGAAGTGGGTTTTCAGGTATTTGCATGGCACTAGTGATTATGGTTTGTGCTACCAAGGAAGACCAAGATTGAACAGAGTGCTGGATATTCGTGGCTTTGTTGATGCAGACTGGGCTGGAGATCTGCATCAGGGAATATCTACAAGTGGGTATATGTTTAACCTATTTGCAAGTGCAGTCAGTTGGATGAGTAAGAAACAATATGTAGTGGCACTATCAACTACAGAGGCAGAATACATGGCAGCCACTCATGCACGCAAGGAAGCAGTTTGGTTGTAGATATTGTGTTCAAGTATGGGGTTAGTACAAGGAGCTATAAGGATAGATTGTGATAGCCAAAGTGCAATATTCTTGGCAAAGAACCCTACGTATCATTCAAAGATAAAGCACATTGATGTTCAATATCACTTTGTGAGGGATATGATAGAAGACAAGAAGGTGTTGCTGGTAAAGGTGTACACTTTGAAGAATAATGTAGATGCATTGACAAAATCTGTGAGCTCTGAGAAATTCTCTTGGTGTCGAGAAACAATGGGCGTTGTAGGGCTAGATAAATGACTAAGCTCTCTTGTGGCCCCCTGTAGAAAGAAAACAACAAGTGGGAGAATGTTGGTTTGTGTTATATTCTTTCCACGACTAGCCCACGTAGTTAATCGGACAATTAGAAGGGGGTGGAGCCCCCCCTTCATTGCACCCATTGCATAGCGAGGGGAGTCACAAGGGGTTTGAGGGGTGCAGGTAACCTCACTCTATGGGGTCTGGGGCAGCGCCCCAGAAAAATTTGTTTTTGGACTCTATATTAGGTTGGGAAGACCTACCTATGGTTTCTCACATGATTTTTCACACATGGTTTTGGACATGATGATTTTCGGTCCATGGTTTTCGACGCGATGGTTTTTCGGTCCATGGTATTGGATACTTCAACATGTATAAATATGTATTGTAACATTGAAAGGAATACAATGAAAAATCAAGTTGGTAGTCTCGATTTTGGGATCCAAGGGAAAATATCTGTGTGTATGTGTTTTATGTGTTATGCTCTTGCATTGTTTATTTTCTGTGTTTTAGAATTCATATACATGTAATTTTTGTACGGGGTTAAAACCTACACCTCTTTCATCCCTTCCCCCGGTACTCTACTCTGATCAAGTAAGGTTTATACCTAAACTTATTAAATCTTTGAATTTCTACAAGATAAGTATAGGTAGCAGTTCCAGTAGTGGTAGTCAACAAGGTTTGGGCAATATTTCCTAACCTGGTTTTCAAGGATTTGTATTTTTTCCTTCTACTTTTGTTCTAATGGTTGAAAATGTGGTTGTTTCTTTTACCAGATACCCTGAGTTCCATGGTTAGGGTGATGAAGACATGGAGCAACATTAGTACTAG